>JAARMF010000020.1:133442-168584 GCA_022844705.1 Toxascaris leonina | reverse complement strand
GGGGGGAGGGGGCAATTTTCGACAGTTTTTTGCAATGTGTCATTTCAGATTTTCGAATCATTCCACATCGAGGGTCTCATCGAAACTTTGGCCAAAACGTTGTTTTTCGTTGGTCTCATGAAAGCTCTAAACTTCACTGGCTATCTTTCAAAACGCTACATATACAGCTGCGGATAATTACACACAATTTGTGCGCAGTGAATGAGTGCGATATTGATAGAAAGGGAATTTACACTTTTTGCATTGTTTTAGTAAATTAAATCTTCAGCTTCTTGGATAGTATCGAAAGGTTCATAGGCGATGATTATATACCGAACGAGATTGATATATTGAACTCGTATGCTTCCACAGTTGGTACCGATTATGCCACCTACAAGACGCCATTCGCATTCATCAAGTAATTTTTTTTCAACAGTTTGCCTATACTGCTTCTCTTTCACTTTCACTACTTTTTTTTGAAGATTGGAAACAGTACATCGCTCCAAATTTGTTGCCAGCTAATTGAATGTTGACTGCTTTTGCCACTTGAAGACAGCTTTCAAACTCACCTAAGTGATTTTGAACAGGCCATTCAATGCTTTTCAAGGAGTAAAAGCTATGAATACGTTAACGTCCGATTGCGGTGGGGCAATTTCTGATTGCACTGGCGATCTTGTTTGGTGGAAATGGGTTCTTTTCGATTGATATTTAGAGATGTCGTGTGCACTAAGGCTATTTCAAGATCATGCCTATTTGATGAAAATTTGCATCAACTATCTGCATGTAGCTAAATATTTTTGGACTTGTTTAGCGAACGATCGCTTAGACATTCAATACGCAAATCATCATCGAAACTTCATTAGTGGGCTTTCTTAGCCAGAAGATGCCAAGAAGATTCTTTTGAAAGCGAGAGGAAAATTTCGGCCCCGAAAGTCTGCACCACTCTGCCTCATGAATGATCGTCCCGACTAGGAATCTTTCGAGTGTTTCGCGTCCACTTACGAGTGACGTGCAAAATTCACAAAGCACACGCAGTCTGGTCTACTAACTCCAGTAAAATCCAGTTTAGCGAAGGTTGATAGTGATGTGAGCATTTCTGGAACTCTCTTGTAAGCCAACGCCCTCTTTTCCAAATTGTTAAAACCTACGATACTGTGTTTTATTGCATGGAATCAGTTGGTTTAATCGAGGCTATTTTATTTAAAAAAAGACAAATAATTGCTGAAACTCAGCTCAGACTTTATTCAATTACCGATTTTTATAGAGTGAAACCGTTCGTTAATTTTTCATCTCAAATGATGGAAATTTGCGTTCACAAAAATTGAACTCTCATCATTGCAATTTATTGCAAACTATATCTTTGATTATGGGACAATTATTTTTGCTGTGAGTTTCAATAACTGCTAACACTGATGACCAAAATTAATGGAAAAGCCTCCCGAACTAAATCAAAACTTTACGGATTTACGGATTTTTTTTTTCTAAATCGTAAACAAATTTCTCCCCAGGAAAGCATTTGAAAAAAGTCCACGCAGGAAGCTGATCGAAATTTTTAATCATCGAAAGATCACAAGGTATTGAGGGTCTCATTTCAGTATTCAAATTCTAACAACTGTCTTCTCATCGTATCAAAATAAGGCATCACTAGTCGACTCAGTTATTGATCTTAAAATATTATCGCATTTCTTGTCTTTCAAGCGGCATTCTCCAATTATATTCATTGTACGCTAATGTGTACAATGCTTTCGTGTCAAATATGTGAGGGGGTCCCATTCGCGATCATTTCATGCATTCATTAGTTTTATATGTTCGATACTCATTCAACAGGAAACTCATGCGATATTATTTATGAAATCTGAAACGGATGCTTGAGAAAATTTCATTCGATTTCTTTCAGAATCACGGATATTGGTGGAAATGCATTTTGTCGACGAAAATGGAAAAATTTCTACACAAGTACTTCGCTGTTAATATTTGTGGTTGATTTGGCGAAATTCGGTAGGAAAAATAGCACACGAATGTCAACGGTAAATTGCACTCCCACTAATTTTGTAATTTCTTTTCATAAAAATGGATGATAGTGCTAATCAATATATTACGATGTCTTCTTTCATTTCTAACATGCAAAATCTTTCGCTTTTTTCAGAACAAAATCACCATTGACAACTTGCTTTTCGGTTTCATTTTTATGAAATTTCAACTAGAGGATATTAAGAAAAATTCGAGTTGAACTGCTCGAGAAGAAATCGCTATATTTGAGTTTACTTCGATGAAAACGTGCAACAACAAGGATTATTTAATAGCACATTCTCTAATTTTTATCGCATCTCTTTGCATATTTATCCAGCTGAAGAAACTTAAAAGGAATGTCTTTTTTCTCGAAAAATCCTATCAAGTAAATATCCTCTGCAAATTTATTCTCTGCTGCAAAATCGTTGAAGACGTTCATTTTTCACTGAGTAAAATGTAAGCATCGGTGCAAATGCTATTCTAGGTATTACTGCAGAACATTTTTTTGTCAAGTGTGGAAAAGCTTTCGTTGACTATTAACTTATGAGTGAAGTGATTTGATATAGGTACAAATTTTTTCGGCTTTTTGTGAGTGTAAATTCGTATTCTCGCGATGCTTCTCTGACCAAACGAGAGCAAATATAATCAAGTATAAAAATATACCAAGATATGAGTTGATTTACGACAAGTATTTGAATATTCCTTACGAATCGACTCTATCTTGATTCAGTGCTGATGATTAGAAGAATGAGATAAATTTTAGTGAGTATTTAGTGCACATTAAAGGCACAACTCAATTTCCATCAACTAAAGTATAAAGGCGATAATGCTGATGAGTACACATCGACTTTTCAAATTAATAGCAGATTATTGATGCGTGGGAATTTAATTGCAGGATTTAGAAGAAGAAAGTGTTACGGTATTCAGTGAACTATCGTCAAATACAATTTTAAAACGTGCACATTTCATGATCATTTTTAATAAGGTTGGCGCATTTTCCTTGCCAAAACTTCTCTCTAATCTTCTCTATAATTTCACACAACATTTTGGTTCCAGTGAACAAACGCAAAGATAAATTAATGGTCTCAGTACTCTCATAGGCTTCGCTAGAATTTTTTCTGCTTGTTTCAGTGGAGAAAAGCGTTGTTAAAAATTGATGAAATTATCGCTATATAGAAATGAAATGAGCGAAAACACTTCTCCAAGTAAGAATGGTTGAACACCCGGAGAATTTTCGATTCCCACTAGCGATTGCTGACTCACATTTATTCACTCTTAAAGTCCTGTTATGTGTCTAATCCTTTAGATTGGAAAGAGTTTATTTTTTGATGCGAAGAGTGAAGTGACTCTATTAAATCAAAACGCTTTGTCAAGACAGAGGATCAGGAAGAAAACTTGGAAAATATAAAAGAGGAAATGTGGCTCATATGGTCTGCAACACTCTATGTGGTGTAAAGTAATGCTGACGTAGATATTCGGAGTAAAATTAAACTGCGTCTACGAGTTGAATCGATACTGAACCGTCTCTGTCTATCAATGGAAGTTCATATAATATTTTCAAGATAGTCATTTGTATTCGGAGAATAACGAAATTAAAGCGACAAAAGTGTTGCAATCTCGGCGGCAATTAATTAAGCTCATTCCTGACAACATTTATTTTCATCGAAGATAGTCTTAGTGCTCCTTCTTTGCAGAGATATTTCAAAAATAGGTTTTTCGCTCCGTCAGAGTTTTTTCAAATCTTTTTGCGGATTTTTTTCCGAAAATTTTACAATCCAATACTCCTGAAAAGTCAGTTTTTGTGCACTGTTCGACTACTGTTGAAAAAATACTTAGCGGATGCCTTTAGAAAAACCCGTCAGAATGACTCTGTTCGCTATTTGCCTCTTCATTCAACGAAAAAATCGTTGAATGGTGAAAAATTGCATCTTTATAGACCAGCATTCTCATGAACGAATATTACTGACTACATTCTGTAGGGTTGAGCTATATAATTTTTCGAGATTAAGCTTCTCACATAAATTACGGTCATTCAGTCGTTCCGCTGGCGTGTCTGATACCACCAAAACATTGGTCAGAAATGTTCAACAAGCATACAAGGAGGATTAGCAACTTTCCTCGCTTTTTTTTTTTAGATATTATGCCCGTCGGAAATTTTTTCACAGGAGATTCGATTAAATGTCCACCGTTTTGACAAATGCCAAGACCCGCAAATTTTCTATCAAATGCCGGATCCTATCGATTTGGCCTTTTTGTGTAGATTCATAATATTCGGAAGCTCTCCTTCGTGTTTAGAGTCGTTTTTACTTTCCTTGAGCACTCATTTCATCGAATTCCTTGTAGAAGCATCCTCTAGACGCTTAATTCCCAAAAATATCGAACAGCTCGTGAAAACTGGCATGAAGTCGAATCTTTATTTCTCTCCTACGAAAATTTTATGCGCAAACATGAAAGAGAGAAATGAATTGAAAAGCAATAGCGCATCTTCTAGTAATCCAGATAAGACGATTAAGGTAAATGCTGCACTCCTATGAAGAAGACACAAAGTTTCCCATATTCACGAGAACAATCAAGAAGTAAAAGTGCAGAAAAATTGATTGTTGCATTTCATAAAATAGATTTGAAAGTTTTCTGACATGTTTTCATAAAAATTTCAAGCGTATTCGATTACTTCAAAAAAGGATTCACATATCGCCTCTTCGGACTCAGTGCCATTAATTCATCTAGAAAATTTGCACTTCGTTCCACATGCGAAAAAATGCCAACTTCACCTCCTTTCTCTTGATTATTTCTTCGACCTTTTTTTTCTATTTCCTAGCATACTTTTAAGCATCAGATATAGGCGTCGTCTTTGACATAGATGTTAAGAAGGGATTTGAACGCTCTTAGCGATTGTATTCTGCTAACGTACATCCGATACGCCAAATGTGAGTTCATTAAGTTTGTGGGCACAAACGATGAATACACCAAATAATGATTGCATCATGTGCATGCTTAACCAATTCTCAAGTTATGAAGCTTCTGACTGTCTATGTCGTATTGTAACGATCAGCATTCACCATTAACGCATAGTAGTTACTTGCATTGGAAATCGAAACATAGATAAAGCTGTTCGCTGTCTGCTTCCTCAGCGATTTGCTTGATACGAATAGAAGAATGGATAAGATAAGCTCATTATTAATCAAAATTGCAGAGGGACACATTTGACGAGCAACAACCGCAAATGAATGGCGCTCCACCTGGTGGCACTGAACACGAGCCAACAGCAGATACAAGTACTTCATTGAGCATGATTCGCTCAAAATTCCTGAATCAGGTCACCTCACGAAAGATCTACCAGCATACTGTATCGCTTATAAATCGAAATAACGTAGAATCAACAATCATCGAAAGCATCAACTCGATCGCTAAGCGTAATAGGATACCATCACCTACATAGCTCATTCATCTGCCGCCATCGTATGAATGAGTGTCTTCATATTGAGCACTCATGAAAAAAATTCTGCAGATGAGTAGACGTGAAAACAAGCAAATGTTTCGGACGAATATCTGCAATATGGACGCCAAGAAACGATGATTTTGCTGTGCCTCAATTTTCCTACGAATTCGCATTGCATGATTGTGGCTTTTTTTGCAGTTGTACCGAAAAAATCGAAATAAAATAGTCGATTGTAATATGTGTAAAGCTCGAAAATTGTAGAAAAATGTTTCATCTCGTTATCTGTTGTTCATTGAATTTAGAGTAGCAACACAAGCTTTTTTGTTTCCTATCTAAAGTTAATTCAAGAGCATTGAAAAACTCGACTGCGATTCGATATTCTTTTGTCAAAACATTTGTCCAACTTCAAAATGCCATTTTTCACGCCGTCTCTATTAGAACAGGAGAAAATGAATAGTCAATTTGTTGCACGCTTTGAATAATCTGCAAGTTGCAGGCGCATTTGATAGGTCGCACTTACTAAAGCGCTCACGTAGCTAACAAACATCTTTTAACATAACAGTGCACTTTCTGAATCTTCTTTCATTACGGTCTTCTTTTTCCACCTCCTACCCGACTGTAAACAAGAAGGCGATTCCGCAACTGATGTTACCTTCACTCGATTAAATATGTATACACCATTCATGAAGGATATGGGATGTTCTATGGGAAAGATTAAAATTTATAACATGGCGCTGAAGATAAGACAGTTCCGTTTTCAATTCTGCACGCTGATAATGCAAATTTTACATGATTACTGCTAGACGCACACAAACGAGACACACCCACTCAAGCGACACAGAATGATTCCACACGGTCGAAAGCACGAAACGCATAGGAAGTAGCAGCATTCGTAATATCTGTAGAAAGGCGCCACTCTGATGTTTACCCCTCGCAAAAAATGAACATAAATTTTTTCTGCTATAATACATCGTGCTTTATTGCCTCGAAGGTCTGTTAAAATACCGTGAAAAACCACACAAACACTAAAATTCCACGAATTATGGCGCGATATGCCGCAGTGCGATTTCAAGCAATTTCAAGCACTACCTTGTCAGCGACTAACAAAGTTCGTATCAACAAAACTTGATGTTTTCCACCTGCACTGTGTCGATTTCGCAAAACTTGACCTTAATGATGATTGCACATGTCCCATTCCAGTGAGCAGTTCACTGCCTGTATGCAAGCGTGCATCTCCCTATTTATCAGACACTTTCGACACACAACCAAATTCATCTAGTGTGAAGCTCCGTATACCCAGTCGACGTCATGTTGAAGATTTCCAAACTCAATCTTGATTTCACTACTTCGTCTCCATCAGAAACAGCAATGACTGGTGCCATAGCTACTGAACGACTACTCCTCCAGTTGCCCCGAAAGCCCCACCTCTATTGTCGATGCTTCCAACAAAATGACCTGCCAAAGATGAGGCACAGATTACCGGCTCAGGCCAATGCGAATGGTCCCGCCCTTAATCACCGTCATCCCCACACTGCACATTTTGGACAGCCGACTTTCTGTTCGCCTCCTACACCAAAACCCACCCCAACACCTGTTACACTGCAGGACACACACTATATTCCTTATAGACCTAGTCGCATTGCTATTCACTGTTTTGGGCTGTCACCACCTTTAAGGACCGCTCTAGAAAGATTTTCTGAGTTCACGCACGACCAGTGGCATACTCGATTAGAAAACTTGGTAATCAACTTAGCGACACTTTTATATCAGTTGCAGTTTGCAGCAACCTTGGTCTAGACTTGTAATCAACTTAGCGACACTTTTATATCAGTTGCAGTTTGCAGCAACCTTGGTCTAGACTTACAATCATCGAAATTCAAGGATTTTGGGCTTCTGAGTGCACTCAGACCGCTTAGGTTTAACCGGAAGCGAAAGTTGGCGGCAACTTCATTGATGCTTACAGGACAATCTGTAGAATGCAGTAAGATAATAATTGTGTACTCATTCATGTCGCTGGGCGTTACCACTTTTTCCCTGTAAACAATCAACAACGCATATCTGACTCATATTCACTATGATAGGGGAATGAGACAATGAGATGCAGTAGTGAACGCATCGAGCAACGTTTACCGCAACAAAAAACCATCTCAGCAACATTGGTTAAATGTAAAGTTGTCGCTTAGCATCGTGTTTAGTGATTGCAGTTGGGTGACAGGTGGTCAACGTGACGATTCACTAGAGGGATCAGTTTATTAACGTGTCGAAGAATTGAGAGGTGAGCGAACGTGTTGACACCGAGCAATGAAGGCAGCTTTCACATTAAGCATGCCATAGTTCCACCCTTTACAGCGGCTGGCAACACAATACAAACCGTGCAACAATTCAATAAAGTCCCTAATCACATCTGACAGCGAGCACTGCAATAGCGTTAAGGTTGATGCTGCTTGCCATCGAAAGATACAACTCGAGAGGCTTCAGCGAAAATGAGCAATCAGCGAACAGAAAACAACAATACTGCGGCGAGCACGTTTGCTGTCGGCCCATCTACCTTGCATGCACCGTCATTTTTGGAGCACACATATGGCTAAACCAAACGTGTGCGCATGCGAAGTCGTGATGAAGCCACAAGAAAGCATCGCCGTCGCCATGTGGCGCAAGGTTCGGACAGGCGACATAGAAGGGGAGATAGAGTTCAAGGTGGCGCACTGTCGAGCGACACGACGCTCGCTCGATGACTCGCCCGGATGCAGCTGGGCAGTGCTCGCCGAATTCATCACGTCCCTTCGCCGCCTGCTCATCGGATGGACATGTCCGCATAACGGTTGCCGCAGCACATCCAATCTAAGCGAAGTTGCACACCCAGTGAACATTGTCATAAGCCGTTGGTGACCCTGGTGCCGCTCGTCCCATCGACGACCGTCTGTTCATTCTGCGGTGTCTCGGCGGCACTTCCCGATCCACCGTTGAATGTTTTCTTGACTCCGAACGAATCGTGCGTTTGCTCATAGATCATTATTTCCTTGAATATCAACTCTGAAAATTTCATGCATACTTCAGTTCCATCAGCTGAAGAATTTGAACTCGGTCTCTCGGACGAGCTCACATTAAACCTTCAGATCTCTCCATGACAGCTGGGGGAGTGATGTGGCGAACACTAATGAGTGTAATTTGCAGACAGGGTCAGGACATGGATATTTGCCGAGTCATTTTTGGATCATTCCAAAAAAAAAGAGATTCGGACCAAACACCACGTTATTCGATTTCACCAAAACCTACCGACGACGTCTTTCTGCTGGCCGTCTTACATTCACAGTGCTGCATTTTCCCTTGCTATTATAGCAAATTAGGGAAATTTTCTTGTAGGTCGTTCAATCGACCTACAAGAACTTTTATACGCATATTTCAATCGATGGTGCAGAATTTTAAAAACGACCTAATCAATTGTAACGGCGATGCTAAAGGCCGTTTGAAAATCGCGCCAAATCTTGAAATGGCAATTTTCCAACGGAATCCTTCGTGTGTGGTACGAACTGAACATGAGGTTAGTGTGACGTATCGTGCCACACTTCTCTTGCATCTTTCAGCTTTCTAAACAGTTTTAGTGAGTCTTATTCTTCCGTATTCAATTTTCTAAGTTTTGTCTCCAGCTTGCAAGAATGCCTACGCATTCGCTGATTAATCAGCGTGTTCAAACAGTAGAAGAAACGAGGTGCTAGTCTCGAAAGAAAAAAAGTTCTCCGGAAGTCGCCTAGGCGCTGTCATCTGTTTCGCACTGGGGACAAATCTGGGCAATTTATCCACTGTTGTGTTGCAACTACCCTTTTTAACCTCCTGTTTCTACTGCTTTTCATATTGACAGTGATGTTACCGTTTCAAGTATGAAAATAGACGGTGCCCATTTTCAAAAAATGCTGATATAAAATCGGTCCACTAAAGCGACTATCAACAGGTTAGCGACAGAAAATGCTTTCCTGTCACAAATTAACATCATTTTTGCTCACTTGATAGACACAACGAAACCAACAGACCGCTTCCTTCCATGAGAAGCGGCGCGCTAATTTTCGAACAACTGGAATGCAAACTCTGTCCAACCTCGTACGTTGATGAAGCACAACCTCAGGTATGTTCTGGTCATCACTGGTCACTTCAGTGATAACGGGATAACGCTTCTATGTCAAATTCGGTTACCATTTTAACTAAAGATTTCTTCGACACCTCATAAGGTAGAATCTGTTTTTTAATGGCCGATAGTAGATCTGGATAGTTTAAATCTTTTACATTACTTTAATTCTGCTCAGCCTAATCGTTTTTGTCATTTGACGCTCAACAAAGGCGATCCTATTACTCGGTTCACAGCATTGTTTCGCTCAATGAATGCTCTTTTCTTACAATCCTTTTCCTTGATATTTCTTCTTCATCAATTTATCTGTCATACAAACTGATTTTCTTTTGTTTTTTGAAAAACAAATTCAAATATCATTAAGTGCTACCTCTAAAACAACATGAAAGAAGTTTTCAATACATATTACCTGAAGATTGTTTTAAGCACTCATTCGAAAAGCCCTCAACAACACTATTGAAGGATTCTTTCATATCACATTAGGCATCTTTTTAAAATCTGAAATACAGATTTTGTTCGGCTGGCAAAACGTCATAAAAATATGCAACAATCTTTGTGCTTTTGCATGTTTATTCAACTTTTACGACATTCATAATTTACGCTGTGACTGCACGAAAAATGCTATTTAATTTTTCAGTTTCGGTCACTCAGTCAAATAATTTGCTTACTGCTTTATTATTCTAGTCCAGTATTATTGTTCCTTGTTGATGTTTTCGATTTAGTCAGCTAAAATCAGGGATAATTCATGTGGTGTTCTCAACTACCGAAAGCAAAACAGAAAAACGCCACATTCATTTCTTGTCAAAAACACAGTCATCTTACTCTTAATCGTCAGAAATTCGAATCTCACCCATCGCATCGAAATTTACATAAATCAAACTCCTTCAGAGAAGTCAAGCTCATTGATGCTGTACTATTAGCGATTTTGCGTGTCATGTTTCTCCATTGTTTCAATCATTATAGTTTTAATTCGTACAGTGTTCTGCTGACAACAACAGAGCTTCGTATGGGTGCTTATGCCTATAAACATAAGCGAAAATGTTTTAAGTTCGTGAAGGTGCGATGAGTTTCACGTCAAAGTCTTTAATTCTGTAGTCGTACCACAAATCTTTTCGTCGCACTCACCATCTTACAGTCGCAAGATCTATTTCTTCCAAGGGCGATAATCGTCAAATTAAACGATAATGGCATCACCTATGCAACCCACTATATCTTTCTTTTCATATCCCAAAACAACAAAATACGAAAGAGGAAAACTGAAGGCATGCGCGCAAAAATTTGGTCTCAGACAGGCAGTTGTGGCACTGTCAAATATGTATCTGCGTCCGATTTAGTCCGCATTTCAAAGGGCTCAGTCTAGTGCCGTATGCAACTAATAGTTGCTGTGTGCTATGAAATTAAGAGATATATCCTGTTCAAAATGCTGGTGTATAATATTGGCTTGAAAATATATAATAATGAGCATGTAGCAGCCCTTAGCGGGTATAAAAATGGCCGACATAATTGTGAGTCAGAATCCGCCAATTGAAACAACTTACAACAAAAATGAGGTCTCTTTAAAACATTCTTAACGATGAAATCCTGGTTTCTGCTCGCTACACAGCGACTGAGAGTATTCAACTCTCACTGCCACCCATTACCTCATACTTAAAAAAGAACCCCACTCTTTGTGCATTGGTACGTCGAAGATGAGTGAATTCCACAGTTCTAAACTAAGTTATATTTTGCAATCGAAAAAGGCGTTGAAGTAATAGGTAGTGGCAGCCGAAAGCCAGTTTGTGGGGGAACCTGGAGATGGAAGTGATGAAAGGGTAGGCGCGCAAAAGTGAAAAGAAGGGAAATTTTGTGCGAGGTGGGCAGTGACTAAACAAAACTGAAAACGCAACCTTTCCACTGTTCAACACTATGATCGTGCGAATCGATAGCGTGATTGTATTGCTCGGGTGGGGGTGCGTAGACCTCGGCCTCATCGAACCAGACATTCACATACGGATGCTTCAGCGCTTCGTCAACCGAGATGCGCTGCTCCGGATCGATGACGAGCATCTTTGATAAGAGATCTCTCGCTTGAGCAGCTGCGAACAACAACAATTAAATGAACGCCGCTTTTTAATCAACCCATAGCAGACGGCGATAGAACAGGGACATTCAATACAAGCGGTCATCATTGCAGTAATAAACATTATACAAAAGGTACCGACCCACAAGGAGGAAAATATGGGCCACCCATTTGGAACTATTTCGGTGGTACCCTACTGCTATAATTTACTGATTTATTGTTACATGGGAAACAATGGTGTGCGATTCCGTTTCTGCATAATCAAGCTATATTCGAGTACAGCTTCCTAGCTTGAGAATGTGTGTTATCGAGCAGTTTCCCACTGCACGTACTTAAAATTTGCTTGGGATACGTGAGACGTTGATAGCAAATATAACTACAACCTTTTTTCAACGTTAAACTTTAGCATTCGCATTCGGATTCAAAGAGCAAAAGCGACCAGGAATTCTTGCAAGAATTTACCTCATCTGAAATAAAACCTTAGCATGAAAATCAGAACTGAACGCTAAACAAACTTTTGAGATCTTTCCCCTCATTTCGGAACTCGATCCATTAAAGCTTGGTTGCAAACAGTATGCCCTACAATCGACAGTTGCTTCCTATCGACAGTAACATTTGAGAAATACTAAACTTGTACCGTGTAAAAAGTTGATGTCAAAAACCTATAAGATTCAAATCAATTTCAGTCGCTCCATTACCGAGGTATATCATTCAGAACAAGTAGCTGCATTTAAATACTTGATGAAATCCGGGATGCAATCCTTACATGGCGCAAACCGCAAGAAGTCAAGCCGTCTTGCGAAAAGTCGCAGTACTTCTAGATCGACGTATGGCAAAGATGGGACCGCTACAGCGCAACCTTCAACAAAGGCATAGTTCTGACGAAACTTACGACAAAGGCTGCTGTTTGCGGCCGGGGGCGGGAACATGCTATCGCTGAAGAGAATTTCAAAAGGTAATCCAGGGTGCCTTGGACGGTTCTCCACATAACTTCTAACTGTTGGCTGAAGCTTCTGCATAAAATCTCGTCCCGGCGTGCCCAGCTGTTCGATGATCTTTGACCACTGATCTATGTGATCGGTACCGGGGAAAAGCACCCGTCCACGGATCAGCTCACCGAATATGCAGCCAATCGACCAAATGTCCACTAAAATCTCTTAATGATTCACAGCACAAACAACTCATCAATCATACCGGTAAGGCGAGGATCCGAACTACTGGCAGGGAACAGCATGTCGGGGAAGAGTTTGTCGAAGGAGAAACCGGGGAAATGAGGCCGATTCTCGACGTAGTTGCGAACGGTAGGCTGCAGGCGACGCATGAAGAGCGGCGATGGCGTGCCAAGCTGCTCGACGATTTTGGTCCACTGATCGATGTGATCGCTACCCGGGTAGAGCACTCCGCCGCGAATCATCTCTCCGAAGATGCACCCCAACGACCAGATGTCAACTGGAAGCGGAAGCACGCATTCGCAAGCAAACATCAACTCAGCCACAACACAGATCACAGCCGGACGACACACAATCCAGCCGTGCCCACACGGCACATCTCTCTGTTAACATTGCGCACCCATGCCCACATCACCATAATTAATTTGCAAACAACTGTTAGACAATACTCATCGGGTGACCCAAGTGTGCGGTCCACCTCATACACTTCGTGTCCACTCCCTTGCCTAGTTATATGCCCCACCCCCTCCCTGTTAAATTTATGACCCTCCAAAACTTACGGCCATTATTTCGTTTAAAAACTGGTACTAAGCAGTTTTTAAGCTGAATTTGAAATCTGAGTGATAAAACACTAGCAACAATATTATATGGGCAATCCAAGAGTAGTGAGCATCGTTTTACGTGGAAAAGCGCCCAAGGCGACGAAAACTTCCCGGTCTAGACGACTTTTCTTTACAAATCCCGAAAAGTCAAGTACTTTCCATGCTCCGTCACAGTTGCATGATTCTGGCCTTATTCCATTCAAATATAGCAGGGAGTGGGATATAATGGGGGGAGGGTGGGTATGCGAGGAGGGACTATCACCGTTAACACCTCACTCGCAACAAACGCCTCATTATCAATCAGTGATCAGCCCGAAGTCATCATCTAAAACGTGCAATATGAAGCTAGACCACATTCCGTATTGCAGCTATTCGAAAATTACAGCATTTTCCTCCGATGCTACTTTTTCCGTTTTTGTTGAGCACCCCTACTCAAAGAAAATACATATACTCAATGACGCCGTGTTAGTACACTTATAGCGAACAATACACACACCTCTTTCAAACTGTACATGCAGCAGCCCGAGAGCTATCCACAAGAATGTGACAAAGAATGGCGACAACTAAAAATACACAGATACACAGTTGTGGGGCAAGGCCATTTTCCACGGTCAAATATGAAGGGAAAGCACACAACAAAGCAAAACCTGATATCGAAGACCGCCTTAATTTTCCTGCTTCAGCTATTTATACACGATCGCAGCCAATGAAAACTACTTAAACGAGTAGATAAAGTAATTTGCGAGAACTCGCGAAGGTGATGGACCCTATCTGCAACATCAATATTGTTTTGAGCATCACCGTCTTAGGTTGAGAGCTGTTCAAATTTCACGTCAAGATTTGTGCTCAGTAGGTTTGACAAAGATAAATAACTCAACGGACAGATCTCAAAGATGAGTTCAACGAAAACTGAACTGTGATTGCAGGTTCAGTGTCAGAGTTGAACACCAAGAGTCTGAATTGTTCCAGTGCCTTATCAATAATGCAAGTATGAGAAGACAGTTTCGAAAGTGATGTGATGTAACCATCACCAACTCAAATAGGCTGCTGTCGAATTATCAGATTGAGCGAAAAAACCGTTAATGGGCCACTATTTGCCAACTGCCAACAAAGAATGACAGAGCAGAGCATCACTAGACGTGAAGTTAGGAAGAAGAGAAGGAAGCAATTGTTGGTGTGAACGACAGCAAGTCCGAACCTTCACGGGAAAGGGCAATCAAGACCGTTCTCCTTCCTGATCTTACCAAAAAACCCGGCTAGAACATATCAAGATAGATATCAAAGAGCACAGCGCAGTTAAAGTAATATTTAGCGGTGGTCTCAAACTAAAGAAGCCCTCTAGAAAATCGAAAACACAACCAAAGGTATCCAAATGCAAATTAAAAACATGGAAAGTTTGAAAATTACAGGAAGGGCTCTCCGTTCCTCTGTCCCTCTCTCTCAAAAAGGGGAAAGGGCATGATGAGCTAGAGAAAGAAAAACCAAAGAAATTCAGATAAGGTGGGGATCAAAATGCACCGGCTATGAGTCCACCATGGTCAACGTTGGTTCGGCGATATCACCTACTGCAAACATCTCATTACTTCGGATATTAAATCTTCAGTGGGGGCCTGTTTTTCAAGACGCTCGGATGTTAGATACCCACACAGAATGCAGTGGTGGCTTATGTGAACAAATTGTGGACGCTTCAGAAGCAAAGTTTACTACATTTTAGTGGCAAAAACAAAAGAAAACCTAGAAAAACTCAATATTGCGGAAAGAGAGGAAAGATATTTGCGAGAAATGCATATTTTTCAGAGGTCAATTCGCCGTTTTCAGTATGCTTCCTCTGCGCTGCAATCACCTTGCTGTTCAACTAAATATGCTGCTAGGTTCTTTGCACCATGCCTTGACGCATGAACCGATGCTGCTTTTTCACGCGTTTTCTTTCCCCTCCTCTCAAAATCCATTAGAAAAGATGAAGATGAAATAGATGGAAGGTTTCCAGAGACCGACGGCGTCTTTTTTCAACGACCACATAAGAAACTGGAAAAAGTTGTTTGGTTTGAAATATTTCACGACGTCATATTTTGCTGAATGACACCTAACAGCTTCACTAAACCTGTTCAAAGGGATTATTTCCTTCTTAAGTTTCAATAAATTATGGCTGTAGCACGGTGCCTTTCAGAAGAAAAAAGTAAGCCAATCTTCCCGTATGCCATCATAAAAAAGAAAAGAGCTACCGGCATATTCCTAAAAACATTTTAAAGTATTTTAATAAACAGGCAAAGGGGCAAGACGGAAACAGATTCTTATTCTTCGTCTATTTCTCGTTGATACGATTCTAAGTTTCCGATTCTCAGAATGGACACTACCGAAGGTGAGTCTATGGTCACAGTTTTGATTCAATTTTGTAACGTCGGGTCACTTGAATCACCTGTTCTCCAGAAATCTGGTGCGTTCCTCATCGGAAGATCCTTATCGGTGTGATGCTCTATTATCTATGAGTCCTCAGTTTTCAATTTGATCTTTTCCTGCAAAGATTCTCTTCTTCAAGTCCTTTCTTAAGGTAACGAGCAGCATTAAATCTGCATCAGGGTTATGCAGTAGTGGCGAGCAAATCCCACAAAATGCAATTCACATTAAGAAATTAATTCCCGGAAAGGACTTTTTTATATTTGCATGGATGTTGACAGAGAGAATTCTGATAGCAGAGTTTTTGACTGGTCATTATGCTATCGAGTTGGCTTTTCTTTAAGGCCATAAATTTCTTCTGATTTTCTTTCCCGGCTTGTCTTTAATTTCAAAACTCTCATTTAGAAAAACGAATGCAATTATCCTTTCAGGGGCATCACGCTTTCAGTAAGAACGTATGAGGTAACAGAATGATGAATTGGTTGTCTTAGTAGCCATTCCCGGCCATAATATCCAAAAATAAACGCTACCTTAATTAGGAAACCACCTGCATATTCACATATTCCTACAACTCTTGTATGTTATAGATGCGCGAAACAAACAAACATATGTGAATATACTTACACGCCCACATATTACTGCGTAAGCCTTCAGCACTATAGATGCAACGCAATCTACTGCCACGCGACACGTTAGCACTTTTGTTATGCTGCTTAGCATTGGCATGCTTTTTCTGAAGCGGGAAAAGCAAGAAGCAGGAAAACGATGAGTAGGGGGAAAAACGCAAACACAAGCAGAACATTCCAGCGTCGCCTTTTAAACGTTATTAGCGATAAGAAAATTGTAACAACACAGAACGAAAGCTTTCAGGAAGATATCGAACGCGCACGTTAACCCACGACGGCGATTACGCACCAGTACCTCAATTTCTCAATATGTATGACTTTTGACACTGGCTAATGAAAGCGAAGCAGTAACCACTGACAGCAATAACGTACTAGCCGCTGTACCTGTTAGCTTACTACGAAACAACTACGGCACTAATGAGCTGATATAATGATCACAGATGGCTTAATAAATGATACACTTTCATCTTATGAACGGACTGCTTGCTTATATCACAATGTTCATTTCCGATCATTAAAACGTTAAGGTTTGTGCAAAGTGAGCTAAATGACCTGGATGTGGAAATTAATAACGCCTCAGGGCTACAACGAATCCTATAAAACCCTTTCAAAATGCTGCTCTACCCCTGCGATAAGAAATAACTCAAAAATTGAACTAGAGTTCAAAAAGAACGCGAAACCTCTTCCATTTAGAATTATCGTGTTGACAACTCACTGTGAATTTTCTAAACAATTGTCAAACTCCAACAGTGCTCGTTTTTCCAGACAAATTTTCGCTTAGAATTTTAGACGCCTATGCGTCTAAAATTCTAAGCGAAAAGCAGTTTCCCAGCTTACTTTAGCTTAAAAGCTTTCAATATAAACACTCTGTTCCATATCGTAAAAGAAAGTCAATACACCACCTGTTTTAGTCCAAAATTTCCACGGTTTGTCGCTGTATAATTCTGCCAAGTGCAATAAACGGTAGTCTGAATTGCCGTTGCATGTGAATGGGCATTCACCTCTATAATCCTAGAGCAGACGCAGTCGTACACTTCAGGTGACTAGACACAGATTACTTGTCAGTTCTCATATGAACAAAAATGAACTATTTGTATTAAATAAAAATAAATATTAAATAAATGCGCGAACCGTTTTCCTTGTACCCCATGCCAAGAATAACTTCCGGTGCTCGATAATACCGTGTCACTACATAAGGAGTCATCATAAACGAATCGCCCGCACTCCTCGCCAGACCAAAATCGAGAATTTTTAAACTACAGTCACTTTTAACGACGATATTGCTCGGTTTGAGATCCTGAAACTCTACAATTGAATGCATGGCTTCTGATCGGCAATCAACAATTAATATATTTTTCACGCTTATGCAATATTTATGCAATTCGACTTAACGGTTGGATGGAAGGTTGCACCTGAACAAATCGAGAAAAATAGACGAAAACTCATAGATCTACCGACGATCCCGAATTCTAAAGTCGCGATCGGAAGTTCTACACGTGGCCAGTAGACATGATCGGTTATGAATAGAGTTTACGATATGGTTATACGTTTCAGCGCAACACCCCTTAGCGTAGTACCACTTCAGCGTCCTCCACGATTGGCAAGATGTTTCGATGTCGCAAGAAAAGAACATTTCGCGTTGCTCTCATGAATTTGGAATTCCAAATGCACATATGTACAGAAGCACATACAGCAATGAAAGCAAAAATGCTCTATTGAACAGTTTTTACGTCTCTAAAATACAGAAAGCAAATATAAGACAATGTGTACCAGTTATTAATTATTTCAATAGCACCTCAGGACAGACACTACATTTCAACTAGCAAATCATTTAGGTTCTCTTTCTAGGTTAATCCAATGCGGAAGTCTAAAAAATACTCAATCACTTGAAACCACAAGAAAGCAGCACTACTCACACTCAGTTGTTGTGATCCCATCCGAAATACTATGAGGTTTCGAATGAGAATTCCCAGTATGAAATTCGCAATATCTCACAATTTCACACTCACTTTTTATATCTATGAGAAGCAGCTAATGCGAATGATAGAGATGAGAAGAAAAACGCTACCCGATGAATTATACCCGCAGCATGCAGATGCCTGATACCACAAAGCATCTGATATAACAAATACGACATCCGCTCATGATCCAAATCCATCTGAATAACCTGACAAAGATTCGCATCCATTAGTTCCATTACGATATACAAATCAGAGAATTCATCCAACGTCTTTTGCGGAGTGAATGCGTTCAGTAATCCAATAATCTGAAAAAAAGTCTCTAACTTCCATACAAAATTACATGTCTCACCAATTTGATGCTAGATTCGGAAAGCAGTTTTAGGAGCTCGATAACAGCATTACGCGAAAGATGGAGAAAATTATCCAACAGCATTGTTGCGGTTTCTTCCTTAAATCATGACCTGAGATCCTCACTTTTTTTCTCGAAAACTCTCTCGGTTGATTATTTTCGATAAAATCCTACATAAGTTTCGACTGAATTCTATTCACTTTTCAGGGAAATTTCATGCAGTTACCTTGTTTTGTTCAGGACTGGAGGACAATGAAATCTCCTTCCCCGAAATCATGCTTCCTTGCACAAAACCACCTTCTACGTTAACAAATAAACAGGTGTAAAAGATGAGTCCTCAACATGAATTGAATCAAATGATATAAGAGATATCACAGTAAGAAATAGGAAGCATTAAAAAGGACAACAATGAGGAAAAACTACATTGACAAACGAAAAGGAACAATAATGCGATAAAATTTTGACGCATCAACAAAAAATCGACTGTTGGAAGTATTGCTTAGGCAATGCAACACATTTACTAGGCATTAATTAACGCAAACAATAGGGCAGAAATATAAAAGAACAGAAAGAAATAACAGCAGAAAAAACATACGTTCTTATGGTTGACCAGATTCATAAGCTTGAATTCCCGAAAGGCCCTCTTAGCATGCGTGACGTTCTGGAATGGACGACTCAACTTTTTTATGGCCACTTGCTCGTCGCGCAGCGTGTCATGTGCGGCACTGTAAACGCCAAATATTTCACAAGCATTACTTTCATCAATATATTTGATGGATGCTTCTTTTCGTATATGCGGCCAGCATCATCAGGGGCTCGGCATGCCAACTATGGGCTTGTAAGAACGAAACAACTAGTCATTCTTTATGATAACTTATTCGAAAGAGCTAAAAGCGCGAACGAAATTCAGAGGAATATCTTTTCATGGCTTCGAAATTGTTTACGGGTGAACCCCATATCCCTGAGAGAAAAAATGCTTGGATTTCAGTCCAGAGTGCGGGCGATGGAAGATGAAAAATTCGAAATTTGAGACTAGAACTCCCAACGGAGGAAAACCTTCAGTGTAAGCTTAGCTAAATGAGCCCACTAGTGACTAAATTTGAAGATCTCTCAAATGTGATGGCCAAATACTGTTTCATATCTAATGTGTGGGATGACAGATCGGGCGGATGGGAGGGGCTGCGCCTTTCTCTTTTTCTCCTGGAAAGAATCCGTCTTCCAACGACATACATGCGCAAATAACGTCATAAAATCATAAACTGTTCAATGGATTAATTGGCATAAAAAATAAGAAATACATTTGGTAATTTCACTCAAGGAGAAAGAAAGCATGCGACAGCGTTCGATAGAATAATATGCCAAAAACCAACAACATATTCGGCATGAGTTTAATTTCATCAGCAGTGATAAGCTTTCGTGTGATTTATGAGCATTTGAAGGCTCACGAAATTTGCATATACAAACGGATGGACTCAAGCCAACAACGAATTCTTCTGATCGAATTCATACAGCGGGTCGGTCGCGCGGGAAATAACTTTGTTATTTCTCTGATATTTTTGTGAGCGACTAGTCTGACTGATTGAACTGCTGAAATGGCAAATTCCACCAGCACACCTGGCGCATCTGTCC
Organism: Toxascaris leonina; assembly: GCA_022844705.1. NCBI lineage: Eukaryota > Metazoa > Nematoda > Chromadorea > Rhabditida > Ascarididae > Toxascaris > Toxascaris leonina. The sequence continues at coordinate 148,247 of JAARMF010000020.1, read as the reverse complement.
ATTTGCAATGCAGTGACGATAACCGATAACCGCATGATGCGTTACTCATCGCAAACCGTATGCACATGTCGAAAATTTGCAACAAACAACGGCTCTGCTGTTTTTCTCATTCACAGTTATACCTGTCTCCATCTATGTGAATGACTAAGCTTTCATATCAGTTGTTGCTCTGTTGCGCATTAATACAGAATGATTCAATTAACAACTTCTTTTGAGAAGTAAATGCACACTTCAATCTCTTGCAGCTGCAAAGTCGATAACTTCTAAAATTTGGATTCGTCGTAACAGGTGTTCTCGAGATAGAACGTTAATGAATAAGTAGCTCGAGGATGTCAAGCCAAAAATTGCAGCAATGGGTTAAGTCGCTTCTCAGATGGCGTACTTCCACAACATGGAACAGTGCAAGCGATATGTGACATGAACCTGGTCAAAGATCAAAAGCAAGGTGTTGTTTTTATTTTTTTCAGCACTTTACCTCAAGACACTGCTCAAAAAGAAAAAAAGGAATCAAAGCCGAAAGAACAAAGTCCGCTAATGAAGAAATAGACAGGGAAGCGGGATTCATGTTTATATACAACATTGTTCGCTCAAGCAGCAATTTTATGCGACAAAAATGTTAATAACTTTTACCTCTGCGCCGCCGATTTTACAACACAGCCGAAAATCCCGCTAAAAGCTGAAAGTTTTGGTTACAGTTCTGTTATATGCCATCGTATTATCTCATCTACGAACCCCCCCCCCCCCCCTTTTCCTTAGAATGCGCGACTCTCCATCACAGAAAGTTGCCCATTTCATAAACTCTCTTCACGCAAAGCATCTAACTAAGCCTAATACATAACAAGATGTCAAAACTTGTCTTCACAAATAATCTCGTCTTATGTACCACGCAATTCGTCATTTGCACGCCATACAGGGAAACAAGCGGTATGAAAAGAAAATTCACCATACAACACCCTGCGCCCCGGACCCGATAATCCTTAGATTTTGATATCGTCTGAGCACACAGAGACGTGTATCGTTGATATCTACGTTATAGAAGTCGGATGCTGCTGACGTTGACGCCATCGTTGCGGGTAAGCTAAACATTTCACTCAATTAGAAGCTGCAACACAAGCTCCACATTATTTCGGAAGTTCGAACCTCCGCAACATCACGAATTTCCACAATTGGGACACCACCGATTAAAATATTTCAGAGTATTATTATTTTCACTACCTATAGCGCAATTACCTTACCGGTTTATCATTATATAACATCGCCGATTTCCAGCAAGAGATAATAATACAATGTTTCCGGCTTCGGGAAACTGCGATGTCTGTGAAAAGTGCAAATTCATTTCTTTGCTCAATTTCCCATATAAAGAATCGTTTTTTGTGCTCATTGACGCATTCCATTACAGGCGTATTCATTCTCAGATCTGCTTCCGCTGGAACTCAACACTCAAGGAAGAATTAAAATATTATTAATAAACAAGTGAATAAATAAATGAACGAATAAAGAAACGAGTTAATAATACTAATACTAATACTAATAATTATACTGACAATAATTATAATTATAATGACAGTGCTAGCAATAACAAAAAATATAATTATAATAGCAATAACAATACAACAATAATGCATTCCACTTCAGCTGAGCGCATTCGGTCGCAGCAATGAACGCTCTCTGCGATAATAAAACGGCTTATATATATATATATATATATATGCTGTAGTTCCATCCATTCTTCTATCGATGCAGCTTACAACCATGTCCACGCATGGCTGCTGTGACAAGGATTTTTTGGAACGCCTCGTGGTCAGCCTTCTGACGATCCGTTGGGAAATTAGTCGGGAATCAAAGCCAGGTCTCTCCGCTTGTCAGGCGAAGGCTCCTTATATTATCTGATTCGGCGCACTCCAAGGTTCATCAATCGTAATACATATGTATATATTTCATATATTTTTAGGATTAGAAAACAGTTTTAGAAAACCTGCGCTTCTGCAAACGTTGAAGTGCGCAAAACCAAAGCAAAAAAAAAAGTAAACTTGCGTACTTTTTGAACAGCGGATCGAACGCGCTGGCGCAACTGTCCAAGGACACAATGTCCGTATCGCTCTCTTCCCTACCCGCGCTCGAGGTCGCCAGCCACTAAAAGACGTACATTATGGAGCACAGTGGTTATAACACCTAAAATTCACCAACGGTTTCACATATTTTTTCATCGGCGATGTTTATTTGTTACCGATAGACTCGGCGTATTTTCGACAAAACAAGAAAACTTGAGACGAAAACGTGCAAAGCGTATGATGTTATACATAAATAATACGAAATCTTGCATCAGACACTTTTCACGTCACCGTTGAAAACGACTCCCATTGTCGCTCCTTCTATCGTCATTAGAAACCATTAAATAAGCGAGACAAGGCATGCCAAATATGTGGGAGACCAGCTAGCATCATATGCGCTTTTGCAATCTCGGCTCTAAAATTAGACGGCATCACTAGCAAAAAGATGGAGATCCCAGCGAAAAAAAAAACCACATAATGAGCAGCACGAACACGAAACCAACCTAACTGGTCTACTATGCGACTGCTCCCCACTTCTTAACATGATAAGTTTCAATTCGTGGGTAATACTTTCTGGCATGGAGAAGTTCAAATGATGGAACCAAAAAGCAAAACAGTAGCTTAATGGATAAGTACGCTAGCATATGTAGCAAAAGACTGAACGCGAGCATCCACTTTTTTCACTCCTCCTCTCTCCTTGTTTTATTAGCTATTAATAGGGAGAAAAAAGGCAATAGGGCATCCTATGTTGATCATACAAGCGCCACAAGACCCGACCTACCGACCCGGTCGATTGTGATATTCGACCTGACCGGACGTGTACGTATCATGAAAAAGTAAAAAACATTTATGACCCTAAAACTCATTTACAGCTTAACGAATACAACGTTTGAAAGAAAAACCGGAAGTTGGTATAGCGAAATATTTCAACTGATTATAGTCAGCAACTTCTGCACGTGTAATTACAATATCTACCGGGCAGAACGATGCACAAACCGACATGGACATAGATGCGCACGGATGCATATTTTTAACGATGTACTTTGCAAATGCAAGTACAAGGTGCTCCGAAAGTACCCCCAGTAGCACTTTCTTGTGTTTCTATATGACGTGGTTATTTTGTATGTGCCAAAAAACTATCAATGGAAGCTTTCACGTCAAAATCCTATTAGGTTGAGTGAAGTCATATTTGAGTGTGATAAAGTTTCTTTACTCAAACGTACTTGGAAATATGCGATTATGGATACTTTTCGAACACCCTCTATATAAGGATGTTACAATTTACAATTAATGGGCAATCATGTTATTTAATCGGCAAACATGTGCATTTCAAATTGAAAAAAAAAAAATTAACGAATGCAACGTGTGAAGTATAAGTAGTGGGGAAAAAAGGTCAGAAAATGTATGCTAAGAATGTTCGGAAAATACAACTGTGAGGATGTGTTGTGAAGAAGGAAGTGATGGGGAGGGAGAAGGGAGGGTACAGATGGCGAAGGCACAACGATTTGTTCCTTTTGCAACTAAATTTGGATCAATTCGTCGTACAAATAATCAGAAATGCAACAAGAGCACCAAACAAGACATTTTCTAGCACAACTACTTGAGTGCAAAATTGCACATTTCATGTGGCAATTGTGGAACACATTTCATATTGTATAGCATTAATAGGCATGCATAAAAAAGAATACTCTTTGAAATAAAAATAAATGCAACACGATGGAACTATCGAATCGTCGGTATTATCGCTCACTGCTATCATATCGATCAAATTCTATCACCGCAATATCAACATGCATACACATCGCTTTACCATATTGCGCTTTTTTTTGCAAAATATGCTTTATACGAATATAAAACAAAGCAGTGAGCCGTTCCGCAGACGGAAGTTACTTTGCGCACGTGAAGCAGAATGGCACTATTACAGAAGGAAACCGTGGAGGTGTTCTGAAGAAGGACAATAGATCATTTAGAATATTTGTGGTGTGAACTAAATACACCAGTTACAACCAGACCGGTAGTACGTATTAAGATTAACAAAGGTATCATGGACGACTATAATGATTTCTGAAAAGCATCACGCGGCCATGTTTAGAATATCAGACGAGATACTTTACCACTCCCTCATAATTCAGCGACAGTTATCCCACCTGACAAGAGATGGAAATACCACAACTTGTGAAAGAGTTCGACAATGCCCACGTGACTCCAAAAGAAACGGCAGCATTATAGTAGAAATTTCTCACAGATTTGCCCTACTCGTCTCATCTCTCCGCAATTGTCAATGGCCCAAAAAATTCCATAATTAAATATTAACAAGCCTTTATTATCTATTAGTAAAGAACACTGAAGCGAGGAAACATCGGACTGATGCCTTCACATGTATAGCGACCCCAAGGAACGAATCTATCCCTTACGCTGACAAAAACCAAGCAGAAGGGAACCTATATCACGATGCACTTCTCATCACTGGCCTATAGCAGGCATAGTCTTCATTTGCGGATGACGTCATACGCAAAACTGTTTCCAGATATCAACGCTAAGTTTCACGAAATGCGCTCGTTTAACTTGGGGCATAAAGTGGTAGTGTGAAATGGAAGTAGGAGGAAGTGGTATTTTAATATACCCCTTTTCCTTACTCCTTAATACCCCTGACCATTCCAAACCCAATCCAGACATTCTTCTTCACTTTTTGAAATTTGTTTAAAAGATGGTTACTTCTCTTAGCCTCTCTCAGAAGAACCGACATGGATTTGATTAACGATAGTAACACACGCCCTTTGTCGATATTGAGCTTGAAACACTGAAACCGTGAATACTAGTGCACTTCTGTTGATTGATTTTAACAACTATGCGGTGTGTCTATGCAAATTAACATCGCTGCATAAAAGCATTGAGCAGAAAAAAAAACTATTAGTAGCTACACTTGTCGTACACTGGTACACTACTAATATACAACAAATATAGCAATTGAGTAACAAGTGGAGAGTAAAAATTGTAGCTACTATAGTAAACAACAACAGCACTCAATAAAATACGAGACAATAGCTTAGAAATTCAATAGAAAATCCAAGCGATACAATTACTCTGGGCCTTCTGCGATTGATGGCTTAATGAGTGCTTCCATTAGGTTTCTATGATAGACGTTTGAATGCTAATCTAGGGAAGCATGTAAAGATAGTTAGAGGGCTTAAAACCACTGCAAAATCGACAAAAAAACAGGTATGCCCTTAAATAGTGCAAATACCTCATAGGATTTGAAAGGTGCGGCGGTTTCGTTTTCATATGGCGTTGTCATTTCACGATTAGCTTTTGCATCAACACTGCATGTTTCATGAGCGCGGCCTTGTTATTATTGTTGCGATCAGCTCAACTCGTGTTCGCCCTCTTTCTTTTAAGCCAGCTCTTAGCTTTTAACAACGCTTACTTCACTTGTGAGTCCTACGAATTGCAATACCATAAATGCAATATTGCTTGCAATCTTGGGAATTGTTAGAACATTTTCTCTTGTTATTTTAGGGCGACGATCGAAGACAGATGATTTCAGTTGTCCATAAACGTTTGCACTGTTCAATCGCATAATCATGCCGCCAAATTCACGTAGGGAAGATTTTGAACAGTATGTGCACCTTTATAGGACGTCGAAATCAACAAACGAACCCTATATTAGTCACATTTTAGTGCATGACATTGATGGTAGTGCAATTTAAGTTCCCAAAATTTGGGCAACATTCACGGACCCAAACTGATGGCTAGTTCGCTGAGCTGCATGTGCTGTTCACTCCCACGCAAAATGCTTGCTTCGATCTTTTCTTAAACGGGAAACTTCAGGAAAATAACTCCTACGAAATATTTTGCTTAAAAGATTGGCTTTCAGAGCAAAAAAAAAAAAATCGCCTGAATTTGCGCAAATCGTGGCCGATAACTTCGGTTTTGTTCGATCAAAGTAAGCATGCCAACAACGTAAACACAACGAGGATATCGAGCTGGCATTAAACACAAGCAATAGCCAACTATGCCCTCTCGTATATGGAAAGCGCCCGACGAACTAAGGCGACATTGTCTGGGCAAGCAAAGGGAACGTTCCCCGCTTACATCGATTGACTGCTTGCACGGGTGCGTGAGAGCGGGGCAAAGCAGGCAGCCGAACGCACGCACGCCCCACCACATTCGCTACGCGCACCCGAGCTGTGTGACGCCCTATAGATAATCAATCGGTTGTGTACGCGTTGCACGCCGGTGAACTCACATTCTTTAGTGCAATTTTCCAAACGTTATATCTGTTGCGTAAGGATAGTGGCTAATTTCATGGATGACGATCCGTAGCATTACCTTAGATGTCGCTTCTTCCAAGGTATCTCGACTCGTTCTTACAAGAGTGGTTGTTGTGCTAAAGGAATGCTCGATGTCGTTCATGCTGCAACTGGATGAGCTTAGAGCCAATAAGCTTGACACATTGAAGCATTCAAAGATTGACGTCAAACACATGGATGGCACACCCATGCTCAAAGAAGTTGGCCATTTTTCATGCAATTACAGCGTTTGTCACAACGAATACCGGTCTCGCTTCACTGCCATATACATGAGTTTCGTTCGCATAAAAAGGATTTCGGCCCCGCAGAAACGGCAGTTCTGTGCGAGCCGGAGACCCTTAATTGCAGCAGGGTAACAGCTCTGGCGCTCGTAAGAGCAAGTGCATTGCCGAATGTATCAAGTGACCGATTCCGAAGTCATTTTGCCCAGTGAAAATGGCTTGCGGATGATCACAACCCGTATAAGAAACATCCACGTATAAAAAACCATCAAACGCACGAATGTCGTGATCCCTTTGGAGTCATTACGGCCAATGAGAAAGCACAAAAGATCGGTGCGATCATCATGCAATTTCAACAACAACAGAGTGCACGTTGTCACATCATTCGTGAGACGCTATGTTTCGTTAAGTCAAAGGTCACATTGCAGACGCTCTTTGAATCACCTCACTGAAGAGGTGGTTCGCTTCATCTGTGGATCACTCATTGCTTCTAATCGAAATTTGTCGTGGGAAGGGGAATCACCTTGCCAGGAACGGTTATAGTTGAGTGAACTGGAAATGATTGTTTCGGTTCGAGCTAGAAAAGGATCGCCTGCTTCGGAAATTTTAAATTTTCGGGCGGCTTTCCTTCAAAATTCCGATTTATTTTTTGATTGCTCGTTTGTCATCTGATTATACCTCAATCACCTTCTGGAAACCCACAATTTACAAATAGTTCCTCGTTCTCTTTTCTCAGTGAGCAGATAGATTGGAGTTGCCTCCATTTGGTTGGAGAAGAAATGGGAAGCTGGATGCCGTTTTTCTTCAAAGGTGCAAGAATTTTTTCTCAGGAATAACAGAGAATGAGATTGAGGTGAACAGTCGGCAGAAGACTCCCAGCAATTTGAAAACAGATGTTCAAATTGTTCTTCCATAAATCTTAAGAAAATACGGAATCTGGCATGCAATGCGTCAGGACGACAATATTTCCTCTTTTCAATAGTTATTCCTTTCTGTAATGAAGAAGAACAGTTAGGTCTTACATACCGCAAACAGAACTGCTTGGATGTTACCCACTATATTGTCGAAGCATAACGACAGAAATAATGCTATATGCGAGAGGAGGGTATGTAGGGAGAGCGAGGAATAGCGAACGAAACCAGAAGAGAGCAGTCAAAAATTTTGAAGACGGCCGGATGGACGGAAAGGAGAGACGAAAACTTGAAGGAGGGATCCAACCTTGTTTTCCTAACAGCGTTTTTAACCTTACAATGCAGCCGCGGCTGGAAGATTTACACTAAGCAGAAATTGCGTGGCGCGACAGCTTCAATAATCAATCTGCCTTAATGATTTTACGCTTAAAATGAGAAAGAGACAATGCTGCCCCTGCCGAATAAAGACGGTTAGGTCAGCGATCAGCGATGGGAAGTAGTCTCGAAGGCTGACGGGAATAGTTCGCCGTACGCAACATAATTACGAAAGAATGGTTGGCCCTACAGCAAACGAGATTACGGAGCCCAATTTAGCTGGTCGCAGCCAAACTACTAGGGAAGAATTTGATGAGATTTGTATATGGAGTAGGAACCAAGACCGAAATCTGCTGTATTACAACAGGCAAGTCTTGACCGTGAAAAGCATTTAACGGCGGGAAACATTGGTGAGGAGTCTTCATATGTCATTTAAGCTTCGTCAATGCTGAGATGTGTGAAATGGAACCTGTGAGACGCTGTCGAAGAAGCTTGAGATATGGCCTTTCGTACCCCGTAGAAGCGAGCCAAAAGAGGCACCGCTCGCGTGTGCACTCTGCGGAGAGTGATTCGATAGTGGCTGTTTGCAGTGCGACGACTGGTTGCAATGCGCACTGCTTGTGAGGGCTATAACAGTATGTAAACTTCATGCCATAGATCAATTAAAGGTAGCAATGTCCAACCAATACTGTGGACTGCTTCCAGCGTATCACCCGAAAGACAAAGGGTCATTTGTTAGTGTGCACAATTTTTAAACAACCCGCTCATTGCTCTCATCGTGAACGTATCGGTGATGTCTTTCAAAAGAGAAAAATAATTAGAAAAATACGACTTAAAATATGTGTCGTAGCACTAACAACGAGCACTGCATTAACTTCTCATCGCTGTTGGGTTATCAGCCGTTCGTTCTTTTCCTTGCTATCGGAAAGTGACGAAAGATGTTTTATAAGCTTCAGGCAAACTCCACCTCACCAATCCCGCTTTCCCCAATCGCAGCAATTCTCTATTCGTTGTCTTAAACATAATGGTAGACAATCAGTTGGAATACTCAGCTAAATTTACTTTCATAATAATTGCTTAAGAGGATTACCTTGGCAAATAGCTATTAGCCTAAATGATTGCAGTGTTACGAACGATAATATTCTGTGCGATCGATGAGTGAATGAACAATGCAAAATGCATGAATGACGGCACTATTTTACTAGTCGATTATACAATAATTCTAATTGTTTTATAGAAGGCGGAATATTTTGAAATATGGCATGATGAAATATGCGATTAATCAACATAACACTTGTTAGTATTACACGAGCGATCGTTAATTGTGTAATGCAATAATACGCTTTATGAACGGTAATTTTCAACGATAGAAATAAGAACATTTCGATACCTGTAGACGTGAGGAAATTATGATGATCAGTGGTACCCTGTTCGGACGACAGCTTGATGAGGCGTTTTTTGATTTTCACGAACGCAATCGAATTGTTGTGCTTATGATCGTTGTTGGGCGATTCAACAGCAATTTTAACATTCGATGTCTTCGTTGAATTGCCTGAGGGAATACGATTTCCCAGGCTACCACTGAAATATTTCCGAAGCGTTTAGGGAATAATTCGCAATGAATGACTTGACAAACTCTTTAAAAAGAAATTTCCTTGAAGCTTTACTCTACTCACATATACGGGCAATATGTTTAAAAGTGTGATTTAAACGAATGACCGGTAATTGTTCTTCTTTATCATTAAATGAAACTTAACTTCTTCAAAATTGAAACAAAGTCTAGAAATGATTACCTCACAGCCAAGATAAAGTTTCTGCAAGTCACATTCACGTTCTAGGGCGGCTTCTTCTCTGCCAATTCATGACCATTTCTCCACTTCTCTTTTGAAGGCAGTAAAAATATTCCTCGGAATGCAGCTGACGACTGCTTAAGATCGCTGTCGGTGAGATTATCACTGTTTCCCTTGTTGCTCTTTTGAAGTCGAGAACCTGCAAAGATAAAAATAGGCACATTCTTCAAGCTGATATTAGTGACTTCAGAGAAAAAAGCAGAATTTTAAGAACACGATGTCCTTGAATAATATACATCATGAGACAGCACCGGCAAAGAATGTTGTACGATTCATCCGCCACTCTTACAAGACCAACCATATAAACCTTTGTTTGAGATAGCTGTGAATGATTTTTGAAATTATTTAAAAAATTACTTTCGTTCAGCATAGGAAAGAAACGAGAAGAAACATACGTAGGGGACCGAGAAGTGGAATAAAAGTTAGGCTGAAGAGAACGCAGCGGCGAACCGAGTAAATTTTAGTTGTGTTCACGTAAACTGGGCCACAAGAGTGAGGAATATAGATTTGACACCTTTGATATAATCATCGATCAGCCATGGACTAACAGAAAGCACTGAGTTACTGAAAAAAAAAAAGGCTCAAGAAAGGCTCCATAGCCGAGAGCGCTGTGCAGCCCAACACCAATTCGTCGCTGTTAGTGTACGATCTCAAATAACCGTGTAGGCACCGCTTACTAATTTCCACCCATTCGGAGGCCATTTAAAATCAGAGACACAAAAAAAACATTTAAAATCACCCTTTGTTATGCATGTCTGACTCATATCGCTAAACGAATATTGCGACTTCACCCAAGCTTACTAGTACGGAAATGCGCATAAGTGCGAATTCTATTAAAGTGAAGGAAAACAACCGGGAGACAAGCGCATTGCTGTTGCTTCGTATGATCTCAGTAATGAAATGATTAATGAATCAAGGCCAGGCAATATTAACATTATGTGCATGCCTCGTTCTCTTCCTCACCCGCCCGCCTATCCACTAATAACATTCACACATTTCACTGAAAAGGCTTTAGAATATTCGATGCTGAATTTGATTATGTTCTAAACAGATGTAACATAAAAACTGACAATTAGGTCTATTTTGTCGTTTAATAAGCCTACGATGATTCATACATGAACTGTCGCCTATTAAACTTGACGACACAAACAATTTTCCATGCTACTCCAAATGTGCACCCACTTACGCTAATGTTATCGGTCATAGTGCTCCAATTTGGCACTATAGCATTTCTGCAGTCAACAATGCAAATTATAAGCATTTAGTAGGAAATTGGTTACGTTTCGTCTCATTTGCTCAGGATATAAGACTCATTCATTCGCTAAACATAAACTTAAACAATCCACCTTCACACATATAACAACGACAAAAATAAGAAGAGAATACAGTGGCAAATATGCGAAACAACTGAATTTGAAGGACCCCAATTGCTGAACCCACAGCAGCAACCGATATTGTGATGGGAAATGTTTGCAAATAGCTAAATAATCCTGCCAACATCCTTTTTCATGCAAAAACGAGTAAAGAAATGAGGACAAAAAAAAACAGTGACATCCCTCGCATCTAGATGTATTTCGCCATAAGCAACATCAGGGCGAGGAGAGCGGAAAAGGGAGAAATTGCCCCCTCTAAAGCCATTGGTTAAATTTCAAAATAGGTTTGATAGACGTATATCAGCTAAGTTTCTTCGAAGTTTTTGATCAACCGTAATGTCATCTGATCCTCATCTGATCCAGTACCGTCGTAGATTGAAAAAAAAAGCAGCTATTTGCTTTGTATAATGCTCTTTTTCCAGGATACCATTGTTCGAATTTTTCACTTCCCATCTTCAGCCGATGCTTTGACTTGCCTATTGATTGCAACTACCCTCCTGACCATTTTCAGCCAGGGCATAGGCACAGTTTTTGACGTCGTTCAAAGTTGAATTATTCAATAAGTTGTAAGACGTCGCCTGTTGGCCTTCTTTACACAAATCGATAAAGGAGTATATGGTTAGGCGTAGTTACAAGTAACAGGAGATGTACAAAGTGCGGATCGCATCGCATCTGGCTATAACTCAGTGCTACATACTAAATCATCATAAACACATTATGCGCACAAGCGTTCAACCGTAGCAACTATAGATTATCAAATATATTCTAGAAAGTTAAAATTGTGGTTAGATCTGGAAGGTGAGGTTTTTAGCGCAAAACTGAAAGCGCCGATGTTTCACGAAACGTCCTGACAATCTCCTGACTGCCTACAGGCGACATCTTACCCGAGCTTCAACTGCAGTGAACCGATTAAATCTCCAGTAAACAAATATCCGGTCGCAGCCTAACATTTTCACAGTTAGCGTATTTTCATTATTGGTCAGACTTAAAAAAAATGTCTCCTTCTTCTTCTCTTTCCTTGTTCAGCCTTTAGCTGCTACTGTGGTGAGTAAACTTCCAATAAACACCTCTCTTATCATTCGAAGCAGCGAAGTAAATTTGCATGCTGTAATGCGAGAATTGCCCAGCACACAATTTGCTTTCGCTGTGGATATCATTCGAATGGATATCAGCAAAACACTTTACTTGTAAAACTGCTGAACTGCTGAGAAAAAGCGGAAAGAATGAATATTACTGCCTCAGACTCCTTTCGCTACCGCATCAGAAGTATTTCATCAACCTTCAATTAGTGCAAGAGAATATGAATGCTTACTGCTGCTTATATTACCTACTTCCACTACTAGTAATATTGATTTCGTTGTCGATATCCTAAATAACGAAGACGTGAACATTCGTTTCGTCAGTTGTTTTACCATAAAGCGAACAAATATGTATGATGATGCAAAATTAATGCTAGCAAATTACTGCGTTTTCCACTCAGTCTTGACTGAGTTATTCCTCCTCAATAACTTTCGAAACCTTCATTATGAAACCTTCAGGCTTATCGTGATCGAGTTGTCGAAAAATAGTGAAACGATTTCCGTCAACTTGAAATTACCCGTTCTTACGATTGAAAAGATTATTTCATTTGCTTTCTTTTAAAATAGTCTACAAGTGAATTTTTTAAATCCGAGTTCCTTTTACGAAATGGCCGAACGCTTTTATCGACATTCTGTGCCTCTGTCCTCGCAGGCGTGTTTTTTCTCATTATGTTTGTGAAGGAGCGTGGAGAAACGTTTTGTTATTGAAGGCAGCCGAGTTGTGACAACAATCAGCACATATTCTCGCATAAATTTATACCCATCGATAGCAGCAGTAAATTCACTCCCTTTGGGAGTTGCTGGAAAAAAAAAACTGCGCTTCCATTATAGAAAATCGTAGGGTCAGTCAAACCGCTAAACCGGACAGCATTTAACAAACGCCACTTTAGCAGATAATAGTCCTGTTTAACGAAAGGTGGGGGAGATTCGATAGAAAGATGGGTGTTCGACAGAAGAACGACATGCACCCGTTGAACATACGAGCGAATGCAGGGCTCAGGTAGTGATCACAACTGCAACGTTAATTTTTCATCAAGTGCACGGATGAAAGATATGTGAAATGTTGACAGGACGCCAAATAAGCAAGGCAACGGGAAGCGGACTCGATCACGGAAAGTGCGTAAAAGCGACGAGCCTCTGCGGGGTTATAGACCATCACAAGAAGCGTTTGCTTGCGTAATGGGTGCTGCAACTGGCGCCTAGTGTCGTCGCATGCCGCCTCCCTAATCGAAATCCCATCTGCATACGGCCACACATGTCAGCTTCCCCTTTTGCTCTCCCTTCCCCTCTCTCTCTCTCTACACCTATCGTTCTCTCCCGCTCCCTCTCTGCCTCTCCGCAGAATGTGAAGCTGAAGAAGCAAATTTTTAATGATCTCAATTAAGGATTAAAAATTCTTATCGCGGGAAACATTTCACTCCTGGATCGCCCTTCACCTCCATCAGTGGACCTCTTCCGTGAACGAAAGCATGAAGGTGATACCGATCGGCGACGTCGAATCGCTTTCCAAGGTGCGCATTGCTAAGCGACTGACAGCAAAATCAATAGCATCACAGAGGCGCAGTTCGCGGAAATCTCGTCGTCCACTGGGTCATTTCGCGTCCGCTCTCCCCCATTCCCACTAGTCCCCGCACCGTTCTCTCCACCGTTCCCCCCTCCACCCCCGTCCCCCAGGCCATCCCTCGTCTACCAATGCTGCGGTCATATTCGTTCACAAAGTTCTCGGTATCCCCTTAAGCATTGCCCAGTCACGAACACTTTTGTTCAGATTGCATGGTCTTCAATGCGAAAATTTTTGTCGCAAAACAAATTCCCGACGACGCTAAAATCGAAAGATGCATAGCGGACTTTATCACCTGATCTCTTTGGTTGGTAATCACCGAATGGCCCCGAATAGAGGCCCTCGACGATATATACACGCTCACTCATCTTGAGTTTAATTGAAACAGTTTGAAACGGCTTTGCATGGACGAAATATTGGCGAATTTTCGAGCAGCACATCGGGCTTCCTATTAACCGGAAAGTAATCAAACCTTCGGCGTGGGCAGAGATGTCGTTTCTGAAAGGAAATGCGAAAGGCTTAGCAAGCGACGTTTACCTGGAATTATACGGCAGGTGGTGTATGAAGGCTGCTGTCTTAGCAGTGGCGCTGAAAATGCATGTAATTCTTGAGAAATAGTTAGTGAGCTTAATGTTTGCTAAGTGCCCTAAGTGAGGCCTCATTTCATTCCAAGTAGAATCATTGAGGAGGTATTTATTATTTGAATTACCTGTCCTACAAGAGAGAACTTATTTGAGATCGAGAGGTCGTTGACCTCCAAATACTTGAAGTCAAAGGATCACCGCTGGAAATATACTCGTCGTCTTCATTTATGACAAGCTGTGCTGCATGAGCTCACACCTCGCGTCGAAATGAGCCGTGAGCCCACTCACGGCGGTTCGAGTCCTCTTTGAACCATTTGAAATCAGTTAATTTTCAGTAAAATATTGCATCATACATAAATTGTTATCAATCGTTGTGATGAACTATTGAGCCTAGGAACCTATGAGCCGTGAACAGTCGCATCTTGCCATCTCATCAACAAGGTTTTCAAGTGACTTGTAAGTTTCTTGATAATCAACGAATAGTTTACATGTGCAGGAGAACCCATCACAGACCTCTTTAATATCTACTGATACTGGAGAAAGAGCCCCC
>JAARMF010000020.1:113952-129427 GCA_022844705.1 Toxascaris leonina | reverse complement strand
TTTATTAGTTCGTCTGTAAAGGCGTCACTAATGTAAGGAATGACGAGTGATGCACAGGCATCCCTCGCATGGTTTAATCGCTTAGCACGATGTCGACCGAAACAATTTTTGAATTTTATTTTATCTGAGCCTTCAACACAGCTGACTTTGTAGCCGTTACTGTTAAGTACCGACACAGCATGATCAGTAGTTTGTTGGAGACTTTTAGAAGATTGGTTTAAGTTGACGGAACGCACTGTGTTCAAAAAGTGAGAGACAACATTGCGTTTGATGAGGGTGGGGTGGGCTGACTTCACATTAACAATTATATTTGAAGAGGGCTTCGTATACCAATGAGATTTGAATTGCCCATTGACATACGGAATAGAAGTATTAAGGAAGGGTATGCTACCGTCCGTGGGAGTTTCCATAGTTAGGGAGATAAAACCATCAGAGTTGTTAAGGGTATCAAAAACTTGTTGAAGTTGTTCCCGGGATTTGCAAATGAGGTAAGCTGTTTTCCATCATCACTGATATTTCTCGAGTGCAAAAATTTCTAGGCGTTAGAAAGCGTTATTTCAGAATATCGTTTCTCGATTCATGATGCCGTTTCTCAAACAGTTTTGTCAACGGTGGCCATCGAATACCCAAATGATAAAATCAATTGTTTCTCCAATGTTGGAAATTTGCATTATCAATGACATACCCATGAATGCCTCTATCCCATCCTTTTTAGCTGTAGTGACTCATACTATCTTTTATTGTCTAGGCGAATGGTTGATTATTACAGCGTCTTCTGTGGCCATACAACGTGATTGCTTTATCTTATCATTCACTTATCGTCTACTGGTTGTCTACTGTTATTTTTTTATTTTGTTAATTTAGCAGTGAATGGAGAAAGTGGAAGTGGATCTACCAGTAGATCTGGATAGATTTTATTGATATGGATAAGATCAGCCTGCGTAAGCCATTGGTAGTTATGCTTTTGATATTCGCCGATTTGATTTTCGAACCGTTCATAGCTTTAGTCGGCTACAGTTTTATCTTCTGAATTTAGTTTTAGCTCATAACTCATGAGTGTTGTTTCTTTGCACTAGTCGTAAAACAGTATTGCATTTAACAGCTTTTTGAATGTAAATAAGGTAGCTAGCTATTGAGACACTCAAGGCCATAAAAGATTGCATATTGGGGTGGCTTCGAGAAACCTTTTTACGGACTCACAACTTACTGGGATACATCAATACAATAACCGTTCAATCAGGTGAGAAACTGAAAGAAGTGAACATTTTAGTTTCCTCTCTCTCCTTCTCCTCCCGTCCCTTTTTTATCTTCCTCTCTTTGCGTATGCAGTAAATTTGCGTCATTTTAGCTGGAATATTTCACGAACTGCTTCAGCTAACCTAGCCAACTATTTAATGAGCTATTCGTCGGATGAAGCTTCGCGAATAATAAGCATCATTTTCAGAGTGATTCAACAACAACGACAACGTTTCACGGGTGTGCATCGCTTTCATACTCGTCAATGATATGACGCTGCATAGCTGCTAGTCATCGAATTTATGAGAGTGGATCGGTCGCCGAAGTGTACACAAGCGCAGCTAAATATACAATAGCTTCTCACTCTTGCTTTGCATGAATCATATTCTCTGTGTGAATTTACCTTTTTTTCAAGTTGTTGACAAACTATGAGAATACTTAGCAAAGCATCTCTTTCAAAATGTGGTCTTTGATAGGTGTACGAACCCCTGCAGGCTAATCTTTAGTTCGTCATTAATACTCTTCTAAACGATGTCGCAAGGTGTACTCGAACGTGAACGCTATTGCTATAGTGAACCAAAAGTTCATGATCATGAATTATATTTTCACATTGCTTCCATAAATTTCTACGTATTGCTTCCAATTGCTCTACTAGGTGTTGTTTTCAACACATCGGCACTCGTAGGTTTATTTCTCATTCAATTTATAATGTGTGTACAAATCATATATGATAAAGGTGTTCCGTTAGAAAAAACAATTCCCGACGCGTGATGCTATAACAGAAATGAAATAATGTGTGGCAGGGTTGAGCTTCAATGACACTTTTCGAAGATGATTTTAGTTGGTTAGGGCACTTCATTAGCAACGTAGGATTTCAGTGTTGGCGAGGATGATTAAGGGCAACTGGGGACCGACCGACACTTCTTAAATATTGCAAATTTTGCTAAGACGAGTTTGAAAGGACCCCGATGTTTCAATGAGGTGATTACAAATACATTTTCACCAGCAGATCAGCCATTGACATCAAGATAGTTCAGCCTAAAAGAGAGAAGTACGCTGAAAAAATTATTACGAGAGAGCAATTCAATGTCTTACCGTAACTGGTTCGTTTCGACCGAAGTAGATCAATCATTGGCAAGCAACCAAGATTGTGCGCCCTGTCCAGTCATCTGATGTCGAGATAACTTTCCTAATAACGGTACCGCTCCCCATATAGCAGGCTGTCCTTTCAGATGGTATGGGAATATGAAATAATTATTCCAAGTAATTTGATGTAATATTTTATTGAAGAGGCAGCTGTACTTCCCCTCACAAATCATCAAACATTTGTGTTATGCGTATTTCTAACAGCTCTGCTTCAGGTATGCCTTCATAAGCCACCAAAGATCACATCGGGTACTTTCGTCTACTTACGTGCTTTACTTCTACTCGATAATTTCCAAATATTTATGACATCGGCAACATGTCTAATACCGCAGTTATGCGACAATCATTACTCGTGTAATCATACACTTTATACGTTGTGTGTGTTGGAAAGACGGTAATTACTAGTTACGGATTCTTCAAAGTGTATTTCAGTAATCTTGTTTAGAGCTTTATTTGAACAAAAAAGAAGCATAAAATTGTATCAGCAAATGAACTAGAGAATTCATCTCCCACTTTTAATGATGCGGCATTCGACTGATTGGCCGATATTTTCAAATTTCCGACTAAGGGTTCAATTTAGACTCCGTTTGCTTCTCACTCATCATAAGATGCAGTAGCCTCATGAACTGTTTCTTCAAGTTTTTTTTACATTGTTTCATACTCAACCAAAATCTGATAGAAGGTTTCTTTCAACCTCCACATGGGTTTGTTGTTCCGTTAAAAACTAAGATTATCCTTGAACATTGTTCTTTTAATCCAAATTCTTCAGGATCCATGCACATTAATTTAAAATCGAATATTTCCACGAGCAATTATGCAATGAACTTTTACTTGTAGCGCTAAGAAATATTGCTCATAAAAACACTCGAAACAAAATTTTTACTGCCACAGATTTTGTCCCGCAAGAGTTATAGTTGCGGTGGGCTCAATCCTCATGGAATGCTAATTGCAGATTTCTCAGGCATACGATGCCAAGATTTGAGGCGCTAATTAATACAGTGCAGGTGTGGACAATTGCTGCTCTATCGGTTCATCGGTACTGGAAGGCATGCAAAAAGCAATCTCACGCGTTTGAATGTTCACAAAAAAAAACTCCTGACTAAGTGCTCGAATGTTACTCTTTTTGAGAGCAACACTGTAAATTTGCACTATTGCGTAGTTGAGTGCTCACTAAGCAATGCAATAACAAAACGCATCATCGGTACACAAATGGAGCTATTTCGTGCCAAGCAGAACTAGACTAATACTATAACGGAAATACTGCATTTTTTCGAACCTAGTGCTATTAAGAGAACGTTTCTTTGAGAAGGATTGCGGTCAAATAGTGCAGTCATTAAAAATGTCGTTCAACACCTACAGATGCATTGCCATAAGAGGGTTTGAAATTATTTTTCTGAAGATCTAAAAGTAACTTTGCGCCTTTTGCATCCCCTTCCTCTCCCTCCCCCCCCCCCCCCCCTTCCCCCCATATAGTTGGCACACTTTTTATTCTCTTAGGATTTTGCCAGGAGTGAAATAAAATACTTGTTGAACAAGGCATTAGTCAGAACGAGAATATCGTATTTCGAGTGATGAATATTTGATAGAAATTAAATTATTTGTGTGGAATATTGCATTGAGTTCTTATCGAAATAGTTCTTACAACTTTGTAAAAGAAATTAATTTTTATATGCGCAGGTTATAAATCAGCCAAATTGCACCAGAAACTCTCTTCGCTTCTTTAAAGCAGTCTAGTTTAGCTTATGAATTTGAAGCATTGAGACAGCATTCTTTGAAATTGCCACAAGCATTCTCATTAAAGACTAAAGCTTCAAAATTTGCTGCTTCTCGTCAGTGGTTCATCAAAATTTTCGTTTGATGATGTATAGTTTATGCTCATTCTATTTTTATAGCACTGAGTGCTTTAAATCATGAGATAATGCAGCATTCTTTCAAAAATATACTTCGACGAGAAAAATGCCACTTGAATTTTTGAGGAACAGAAAATGAGAATTGAAACAGTGCTCAGTGGAGCTGAAATTTTGTTCGTGGATCCCGCTGGGATGTAAAATGCTGCATCGACAACGCAACAGCTTTTCAGGTTTCAGCTTAATACTACCAAGTATGCATAAGCGTACAAATATGAATTGAGTATGCACATATACATAATTCGCAATCTAGAGCCCATTCAGATGTATCTGGATCACTTACTGTTTCAGCCACAAAACCTCAGCCACGATACCTGTCAATTAAGCTAAAAATGAATGATAGCAGGGACGCTAATCTATGTACAAAAGATAGTGCGGAGTTCATCAATCGTAACACGTTCTTTGAAACACTATATAGAAATTTAAGGATAACACACATAAATTCATCAAGAAAATATCCTGTAAATCAGCAAAAGTTATAAAAAGCCTAAGGAAAATGATGGTTTTCATCACTCTTCAGTGATCAATTTGATGAGTCTTTTGAAAGCTTAAGAAATCGAATCGCGATAATCGTTTAACAAAACAGCGAACGAAATAAACAATGGAAGTAAACTAGCTCTCGCTTTAAATGAGAGGAAGCTAGATCATTTCAGAGAGGAGTTCAATGACTTCAACAAATCTTTCGAGAGCGACGCTTATCTCAAGTAGATCGCTTCAGCGCATCACAGTTTGCAAAAAGAGCTTGTATTTTAAATGCTGAATGCAACTTAGACGCACATTTTAAAGTACCGCATTTGTTTGAAGTTTGCAGATTTCAAATCCGGTCAGTGCTCGTGTGAAGGACACCGTTTCCAGAGCACAAAGCCTACTTTCTTTCTTACTTATAGCGGTCATTATTTATCGCTTACCGACATTTATTTTTGAATTGCAATTCAGATGGAATCCTATCATGAAAATTCGAACAAATGCAGAAACCACACAGGTACAGTTTTGAGAAACTATGCGAAATTCGTATCTTGCACAGAGGCAAAAATGTCTGAAATGATATGCGATAATTTGATGGGCACAATTTAAAAATAACTTCTGACATCGAAATACTCAAGTGAAAACACATATTAATTCCATCGAGAGCAATACTGCTTTACAAGTGTATAACTGCAATTCATATTGACAAGAAAGTTGCTACTTTGGCAGTTACCAACCACCACTCCCAACCATTTCGACTATGTCACTATTAAATCTCTCGCTGATAGTTTCTTAAGCGTTTCTTTCGAGCTTCATTAACACTCACCATCACCTAGATATTTTCAAAAAAAAAGCTAGTGCCAAAATTTTCTACAAGATGATATTTCAGTATTTGTCACCTTATCGATTTGTCTATCACTCCCTTCTCGATCCGACCATCTCACACCT
Source organism: Toxascaris leonina (assembly GCA_022844705.1). Lineage (NCBI taxonomy): Eukaryota > Metazoa > Nematoda > Chromadorea > Rhabditida > Ascarididae > Toxascaris > Toxascaris leonina. The sequence goes on along the minus strand of JAARMF010000020.1, from coordinate 123,725 downwards.
CATTCCATTTACTTGGACGTTTTTGTTCAGTTTATTCACTATACAATGCATTCTGCGATCAACGGAGTTCCACTATGGCAATCTCCGAAATCACTCTAGAAGAACCAATATAACACGGTGAGTTTGCGTACCGCTATTCAATGAATTGGTCGTAACCATTAACTCCTTCTCAGCCAAACTGCCCTCGTGACAGTGATTTATGAAATCCATTTCATGATACAAATGCCTACAAAAATGTCGGCACACCTCATATCGAGTGTAATGTAATTTGAGCAGTCAGGTTTGCAAACTGCACACAACTGTTACTTATCAACTCCTTAATTTGCATCATTTGGAATAAATGTGGCTATAAGGTTTTGAGAGAGATGTTTAAAATGGCTAGAGTTAGAAGACTCCTTCGTTTATTGCGTCATTTGTGAAACAACTAAAAAAGGACAAGTTTCAGTGAATCTAGTTTGGAGATGATCTTATTTTCGTTGCACTCACTAAAACCACTATGTCCTATAAAGGAAAAGACAGTTCTATCAATTTATAAGAGTTCAATTGTGAATTCCCCATGGTAGGTAAATTCAGAAGTGCACAGTTATTATTCCTTCGTGAACAAAAAACTACACGACGACGCCACGAATTCAAGGCGACAATTTCGATTGTGCTTATTGTGTTGCTCTATTTGTTTTCGCATACACTCGAAGTATATGGCGTCATCCGGAAGTGGCATCTTTTACTCAACGCCAAATGTCTTGCAAGGTGGGAAACTTCTTCATTTTGTTTATCTGCAGAAGGGCAGATTTTAGAACGATTTAAAAATGCTTTCATTCAGGATATTGTCAGACAATATCTAATTTTGATGAATGTGGAAGGAAAAGATGCGGTCGATAATATATTGCATAAGTGTGTCGCTTTCAATCGCTCCAATGATACTATGAATGAAACGGCATCTGAAAAAAAAGTTTGCACTTTCTGTGGCGATGAATGAGATGATCTTTGAACAAGATGCTTTTAAAGGGGCACTCGATTTGAACAATGTGCTGCATAGTTCTGCATTTTCTTAGAAACTTCAAGACATTGGGAATCAAGAGAACGTTGTGCTCTATGGAACTGAAAATTTTTGCAACGCCCAAAACTGAAGATGCTGATGATCCATTGAAGGAAAACCCCTCAAAATTATTCCCTAAGAGCGTGTTTCATCATCAGTGTTACATTCAAGAAAAAGTTGTAGAATCGAATCAGCTAAGAAACTCAGAGATTTCGCAAAAGTGAAAGTTGAAGGGATTATAAAAGAACGAGGTTAAAGAATGAACCAGTGGCTTAGGGAATTCACGTAACAACGAGTTTATACACCCGTTCTACGAGGTTCAATCGGGTGGGCATAATGGATCTTGAGATTGCAATACCCTAATAAACCTGGATAAAATAACAACAACAAACAAACAAATATTTATTACAATGAAGTTACTGAGACTGGCCTTACTCCCGTCAAAGGTTTTATGCGAACATTCTTCACTTTCTGCCTCAACCCGCATGCTAACCCTACTTAGACAGTCTGGACTAATGCCCAAAATTTTAATTCCTTGTGGTAATCAAATTGGGTGCACGCCACGTGCAGACGGATGCGCCAAAAAAAAAGATTTTCGCTCAGAACTCGCGAGATTCACGTGCCATTTGAAGAACAATCAGAGAGCTGCTATGATGAGAGATTCCTATTTCTTGTATCGAACAATGCTTTCGCCACATAAATCTTGCATCGACCATTGTTGAATTCTATCTACGATGGCTTAGCGCATTTTCTGCATAATGCAAAAACCAATTCGCTGAATCAGATGGCAGAGTGCAGTATTTTCATTGTTCCAATAAATCACAGCAATAAATCGAGCGACCACAGATTATGACAAAAGAAAATTTCATGCTACAACTAGCGAATAATGTTCCTTGAGCAAATTCTTCAAACCGGAAACCGCAGCGTATCTGGATGCATCGAGTGCCTTGCATAATTCGACCGGTAGAATCGATTTCACTTGTCAGTTCTCGGCTCTCGGCTTGAATCAGCGATCCGATGGTTTATGATCGTTGGAGAGAGAATCCATCAAGTTAAAAATTCCACTGAATGGTGGCCAGAAACACTTGGAGCGGGGAGGAGGGGGGGGGGGCAGGGAAGTGAGGGGCATGGAACTGGCCCAACGATCGAACCCTACGGTTTGCCTTCGTAGTTTGCATATTCGCCTTCATAATAGTCGCGCGCATTCTGCGCTTCCTCTGTAGTGAGAAACACCCAACATGACATCTCTTCGCGTAAAGTGCGGGATATATGGAAGGCATAATCATATATGCTTTTAGAAAAGATTATGTGCACTCTTGGCTCACCAGAATTCTGTCGATGCTCTCAGCGTCCATGAACGCATTCGTCTATATCGCATTCAGCAGCCGTCTCCAACGCTACATACGGCTTCTAATGAGAAGGGCATCTGAATCACTGACAAGTTCAAACGACAACTGTCGAAGCGACCACACTACGACCACCACCTATCATATGCCCTTGTACGCTTCTCAAAAACATGCTCTATCCATATGAGACAACGCTGTACAAATAAAACACATTCATCCTGCAGCGTTTTATCATTCTGGCTTCTCAAAAGACAAAAGCACACACATATTTCTATTCGAAATGGCCACTTTTTTTCTACCCATGTTGTTTGTCTTTGCAAGTTGTTACTGGATAAGCAGGACTGAAGAATCGGCAGAATATACGCTTCCACATGTCAGCCGACTAGACCTAACAGTTGCCCAAGTCCACGAAACGAACGGCAAAAAAGTCATTTGACGCATCTCTCGTTAAAACTGTCGATCATAAAAATTATCAGGCAAGAATTCGTTATTGAGTCCCATCAAGCAAGTTACAAAGGAAAAATGACTTGTAAGACGTTTCATTAAAACTTCAAAGAATACAGCATTTCATTATTATTGTTGATGCAAACACAGCCATATCCAACTACAAAGACATTCAAGAGCGAATAAGTTTGGCGCAAACGTACTTGACGTAAGTGACGGACAGGAAATCGCCGAGATGAAAATAGACGGGCGCAAATGACTGGAGTGCGTGACAAATGCGACAGTGACCATCATAGAAGCATCACAGTACCTCTCCATTCGTCGTAATTTTGCTTGTTCACTGAAACGCTCATATACATATTTTCCAAAGTAATATTTAATGTGCGTTCACTGAAAGAAGTCGCATGATTGAATAGATGTTTTATGAAAGCGGACAGTCGTTGAAGAGGACGAACAAATTCTGTGCGGCTGTATTGCAGGTAGTCGAATCTTGTGAATAGAATACATCCTCTATCATCAAGCGCAACTTTTGATTTCCATTCCTATTTTCAATTTTAATTCTTGTTCGATAAATCGCATTTCTGCTTCTTCTGTCCTCATATGTGTGTTTTTGTCATGTCGGTTAAATTGCCTAGTGAATATAACACACTTGTTTTGCTTATTTCTGCTTCGCTGTGGTGGAATACATATATATGCCGATTATTCGACGTTCTATCTCTAAACACTCACTATTAGCTTCAAATGGCACCCGCTGCGTTATATGGACATTTAAAGTGGAACTGTTCAGACAGTGCGTCAAATGTGCTACAAAAAATTTTTGTGAAGAAGTTGTTTTCGGGCCAAATATCTAGTTATCACGGTTTAGACTATTGAGCGGAAAGCTCAGCATCATTTTGGAAATTGCAGGAATTTAATCGCTGAGAATTGCATGCTTGCAGATCGTTACAACTTCTGAAATATTATTTACATGCATTTAAAAATAAGTGGCGCAAGGACGTTTCATTGCTATACGCCGCTCGCAACTATATGATCGTGTGAAAAAAAAGTTGTGCGATACGGTCAGTGAAGAAAGTTACTAAACTATTCTAGTAAAGGGCCGGACAGGACGTTACTCTCGACTGCAGCTAGCATTTTTATATAGTGAACTTTATTAAACGCCACTGCCATCATCGGTGTGAACGTACTGAGTTTGGACCGGCTTTCCAAACATCACGATCCATTCGTTCGATGAAGACACAAGTTATGATATTACACAGCACCAGCTAAGGGGCGCTGAGGACAATCCATTACGTGCCAATGAATTATTGTTGCTTAGCTTCTGGATTAATGCCAAGGTAATGTATGAGTGTTGACTAATAGCAGACTTAAACGATCGGAAGAGTTTGAAGGAAACTTTAAATGCATTCCATCACCACATCTGAAAATGTGCGAAAAAGTTAATCAGCATTCAGTGCGTAGGATGGACTTCAATCATAGTGGCTTTTTTCTTTTCTCAAAGCTTTAAATTTCTTAATGCTTTATAGATTGCCATCTACACAATCATCAGTTTTCATCGGAAATGCTATTGATTGCGAACATAAGTTGAATAAGACAAAATTTCTGCACAAAACTTATTACTCTTTTCGTGCTATCACAAAATTTCTTCTCCACCTAGCGCTGGTTTCAGCTTTGTTCTTTATGAATTCTTCAGAAATTCAATGTTATGTTTACCATTGACGGTGGAAAGAAATAATTTTACAAGAGAAAGAAATAATTTTGTTGTTAAAAGGAATGAAGGTGGTTCGACCTTCTGCTTCCGATATTAATAATTTGATTCATGTGACCCGCTATTTTTATCTCTCTATGTCAGCTCATCAACGCGTCGTTTATTTATTCGTTTTGTTGTTTGTTTGTTTGGTTTCAAATATTCAACGAATTTTGTGGTGAACGAAAGTTTCCTTTACATTTTATCTTCTTGTGTCAAGCCAACACGAATGTTCATCCCATTCGTCACTCAATAACACTACTTAACATTGCTCATATTCAGCTTTATAAAACTTCTGAATTCTTAATATTCTGACAAGAAGATCCATCTCTAATGTTTATTGCAAGACATGTTTTATATTGCAGTAGAGAGTCTTTCCTAAATAAATGATTCAAAACTTTTGAGCGGATGTCTTATCGTCACTTACATGATGGTTCAACTACAAAAGAATAAGTCTGATGTATATGAACAGGTCCTAAGAGAAAGTGTTGTCCCACGTAGTGATACAAATTTGGCGCAGTTCATAAATTTATTCGTGGCGTAGATTGAGCTATAGGACAGTTCACAGAATATTTGTATTGTTAGAAGAATGTATAGTGTAGTTTATAGGAATTTAGGCAAGTAAAGAAAGGCATAGTGATGTTTTTAAAATCCTGACAAATTAGCAACATTGACTTACCATAACCTTGCGTTCCAATTTTTTAAAACATCTTTTGGCGCAAAATCGATTGCCCATAATTCGGATGCCAACCTCCAGCTTCTCGTTTAGTTTCGATTCCATCTACACTCTAAGCTAATTTGCAAGCGTAAATTGATAGCCAACACATTTGGAGCGCTAAACCGAAGAACGAAAGAAAATTGACGCTTTGCGAACGCATTAGAATGAATTCAATGAGAAGGAGCAACGGAAACGAATTGAACGTGCAATTACAGGACCGCCGATTGCGTGAAGAAATTGTTCTTGTTCTCTCGTTTCTAAAAAATATTCTAGCCTCGGCTATTTGCAATGTCTTAAACAATAGAGTAGGACCTACATTCGACCATTTTTGCTTCTAGAGGGAAGGGAATACGGCAGGCAGCAGCAACCATTCGGTGAATCCCAGGGTCCCTCACGCGTGAGGATCGTGAAACAACGCCGACTTCCAATCCACCAGATAAAAGGGGTGTGACCCATTTCTAGGACCGTTAGGTTCCGGCTGGAACGGTTTTTGAGACGTTAACATATCTTCCACCATCCTTTTATCGAAGGGGCTGAGACCAAAGTTGAACAGCTTCCAGGAAGGCTTCGAAATCAGACAGGATTATGGCGACCCTTACGAGCGCAGAACGAAAACGATGGTCTGCGTGCCCGCGCCTGCCAAACCTTTTGGAACTCCCTACACTTACCCTACAATTGAGCTGAATTTTTGAGAATCTCATCACATAGTGAATGAAAAGTTTGTCTTGTTCATCGCCTCGTTGTCGCCCTCAGGCGTATTACTCGAAGTGGATGAGCGGCTTCCGAAAGTTCCGCTAAACGAGCTGGTCTTGAGTGTGCACAGTACCCTATACCATCCGAGTTATTTCCTGTTCACTAAATGCCTCAGTTGCATACCCGCACGTAGAATTTATTTGTGATCTGTGCGTATGGATGAACGTGATAATATTCGACAGTACCAACAACCGCTTTACAAAAGCGATGAACATTTATGGATCGCGAACGATACCCACTTCAACAGCTTGTAGACTGCCCTGTTCGTCCCTCTCTTGCATGCTACTACAAACGCAATCGTTCGCTCCGCATACAACGCGAACAAAGCAATAGCATGGGCTTTTGCGATAAGCGCGACGTTGGGTGCGCGGGGGCGCCAGACGCATCCGTTCGCACGCAATTGCATGCGCACTCTGCGGAATTGTCGCCCTATGTGTGTCGCCGTACTGACCGGGGGATGCTGTCGCTTCAGTGGGGTGTGCTGCTGCCTTCCATTTCCCTCTGCCGACCGTTGTCCCTACTGCTTTTCAAAGCAGATCATCGGATGTTGAGGAACGAATGCTGACTGCAATCGAGCATTTAGCCAGGACCTTGTTTTGAGGTGTGGTTCAGTACGGGGATGTATTTGTGAACACATATGTATATACAAAAATGAAGATAAATATAAATGTGATTGTAAACAAGTAAGTGAGGTTAGTGGATAAATAAATAAATAAATTTATTTATTTATATACATATCCACTTTTGCCTTTTCAAATACTTCGCTGTATATAATCATGCCAAAATGTGTTCTGCTTATGTTCTATGCTTTGTATAGCTCTGTGAAAGAGAGAGGGGATTGCTTGAAGATTTACTAAAAAGTGGTGCAAGTGATGAAGGAAATGCTTCGCTCCACTGACCACAGCGACCCGCCTACAACTCGTTTCAACCGTTTTGAAGCGCTTCGATACTACCTAAGCACTCTGCCGATATGATTACAATTGGTGGATGCTGGGCATACAGTTGAGCGTCGTCATCGTTTTATCAGCATCCCCAGTCCTCCTCATTGCATCTTGCACCTGATCTCCAAGTTGGTCATACTATAGCTGTGTGAAGTGATAAAGAATTCGTTCAGTCTGGCGGTAGAAACTCAAAGTGAGGTACTTCTTTGCCGATAATTCAGTCGAGCAGTTTAAAGATTGCGCGGAATATGCATTAAATATTTTGTTGTATGTGCTTTCGTAGATTTTACTGTTTTCTGAATAACGTGTGGCCAATGTGTCTCGCAAAAACTTCCTCCCATGTCACCCCCCTCCCCCCTCCCACCCCCCCTCCCCCCACCGTCACTTCATTCTTCCTCCCGCGCTTCGCCTCCTCCCAACCGTCACCGTCTCAGTGAAATTGTTGCCCCGTTTATTAGTTGCTCGCCGAGTTCAAGAAATTCCATTTATTTATTCGAATTGTGTAAATTGGCATCGGGGAAGGATTTAAAAGCGGTTACGTGGAGGTTTTGAAGAATTACACCTAGCAGTCTCTTGATGCCTTCTTCAGAAAGGATTTCATTCTGATATCATTTCCTCGCTTTCTGTTACACAAACTACGACAGAGAAATGTTCACTTCCAAATCTGCACACCAAAGGCGTCGAAACCCGCAGAGCCAGAGGGATGGTGTCATCTCTATCATTTTGAAAGTGCTAAACTTGTCTGCATGAAATCGTTAGAAAGAAGGTTCCCAGTGCAGAAATGGCAAAAACTAAAAATGTTTGGCTATTTCCTGCAGTTACCGGACTGCTAAATATGTGCAGTGCACCGAACCGGTTCACGAGTGATCTGGTTTCTGCTTAGAGGCCACAGTGAAGCTATTCTCAGATCGTTTTAGAATCATGTCTGCCCCTTTCTTCTTCCTCTTCCCTGTTGCCTGTCGGATCTCCTTCCCATGCAAGCCCTAATCAATTGTCACTCTTTTCTTACCTCAACACCATGCGTTTTATGCCCGGCTAAATTAGTAATCACTACGAAAATTTCGCTGGATATAAAAAATTAATAAACAGCGATCCAGCTGGTCTTTGACTAGAAGAAAATTTTTACATGAATATTTAATAGCATCTGCAAGCTTTTTGCTGCGAATTGAATCCCTAGTGGGATGAGATATCGAGCCGTTACAAGTGTCATTTTTGTCGTTATGTAAGAGTAGCTTCAACGAAACTGACTTCATGAGTTGTCAATTTATTTTCGGATGCATCGCAGCCTGCAATTGCACAGTGAGTGTTTACTGCACCACTTCTGTAGAATGAAGTTGAGAAGGTGAAATACACAAGATGGGATTACTGCTTCTAGTTGATCTAGTTCATACACTGTGTTTCGTTGACGGCGATATTCTTCCGCTCCAAATTGTGGAATTGCTTTTGAATTGCTCACAGGAGGCAATAGAGATTTTGCGTAAGCGCCTACGTGTTCTTACACGGAAATGACAAAAAATGCGAAATAAAAAGCCAGATTGTGGCTTGACATCACTCAACATCGTGCTTCAATTTCAATCGCTACCAGCATAACAATCGGTGGTAATGTGGTTCCATCCTGAGCCATTTGATACGCCTTTCCTATGAAAATAATGGTTGCTAACGTTAACGTTTGAAAATACCTGCTACTTATGTGAACTTTAGGTCTTGAGTAATCGTCTTTTCTTTGCGCCTCTTTTGAAGATATTTTATGAACACAAGAATTCCGCTGCTACACACATTCTCTCCTCTCTTACTTCCACAGCTTGTCAGTTATGTTGAATCTCGCATCCACCATTCGTTCTTTAAACGTTTATGTACGAAAAGTGTGGAGAGGGTTTTTGCAATTTTTCACTCGTAAAGTTCATAGGCAGGCATTACGGTAATTGTCCCCTTATAAGAATGAGCGCTACCGCCAATATCGAGGCGGACCTTGCTCTTTTTAAAGCTGTTCCAGAAATAATCGACCCATATTTGAGCAAGTGCTCTCTCGGGAAGGATTACATTTGCCATGGCGGTTTATCGAAGAATTTGAAAGAAGTTAAAGTGCAAAACGTTAGTTTTTATTCATGAAAGCACTTCAAAGAGAGCAGTTAGCATCATCTCGAAGATTTCATCCATTGGGACTAGGAAGTGCAAAAGCGATTCTTTCTTTAAATTTTTGCAAAGGAAAACATCGAAAATATTTTGCGAATAGTGAATTCACAGTCCCAGTCGGCATAACGTGAGGGAATTGAGAGAAGAACTGCAATTTAAAAGATGTCTGTCTCAGTGGCGTCTTCGATTCATCGTTCATCTATTATATTCTTTCATTTCTCGCGCATATTTCCTCATATGGCGTCGGTGTAGGGCTAATTCGTTCAATCAACCACATGTGGCACTGATCTATACTTTACGAATGTGGTGTAACCTCGGGCGATCGGTTCACTACTTCATCACGCTCAATCAGTACACAAGCGATCTTCGTTCTTGAAAATCATTCAAAACATTCCCTTAGATTAAGTATGACGGTTTTGCATTCATTTCAGGCATTTCAGGCGTTGGCCAAGGTCGCTATTCTTTGAGCGCTTTTGTTAGTTACCATTAATAGTGTCAAAGGTTTCTCGAGCTAATAAAAGCTTATAAACTCGTTACGAGACGTTTGTTTTGCCAATTTCAGAAATGAACTCTTTCAAAAACGAACAAGCATTCTTTTAGTCCTCTTCTCTTTCCGTACACTATATTCTCTCATTTAGTCCTTTCTTTTTCCTCCCTT
>JAARMF010000020.1:89024-113498 GCA_022844705.1 Toxascaris leonina | reverse complement strand
AGTCGTCTCAGTTACAGTATCATTCGGATTACATTTAACGTTGTTGGTTGATTTATGTCACCCAGTTGGCTTATCATTGTGAATTCGTTTGCATATTCATCCTAGGTCGTCCTGTGTATTCTTTGTGTTCAGTGCGGCGGATGAGTGGTATCAGTATGTATGCTCAGCCCGAGCGTCGTTTCATACCACTCATAGCTGAAGTGCTCCTACTAGTCTTGACTATCTGCAGTATATAGTGAATGAAATTCGCAAGGCAGACATTCGGATATTCTTCTGGTTTCCGTTTTACCTCGCCTCGACAAATTAGCGTCGATTTTACTCTGCATTTTGAAGCATTCCTCCACTTATTGTTGTTGTTTTTGAATGAGAATGTAAAAGAAACATTCGCGGCCAGCAAATGATTTAGCATCGCAAGCGACGATAAATGCTAATGTTGTTTATTTTCGGAATGCAAATCTGTTACCACTGATGAATGATTACAGGAGAGTATGCGGAAGAAACGGAAGCGAACATTGGCTTGTTTTATGGCAGTCGCTCTTTTATTCCTGTCCGTCTTGTTTTATTTTTCGGCTTTCGTAGAAGGTCGGTTTTTTTTTCGTATTGAACTGTGGAGACGAAATGGGAATATGAAAAATCGGAAGCTTTCTCACTGAAGTACTGTGCTGCGTAATTTTTTTTTGGAGATGTTGCAAAACCATCGTGAATGTAGAAATGTGATCTCTGATTTCAATGAAACTGCATCATTTTCGAGCAGCGGCATTGCTTGCCGAAATACGCGTTGCCAAATTTAATGCTTACTATTGCTTCTCCTCTTTATTGGTGAACTGAAAGAAAACCTAATATGTGACTGTGGGAACTTAATCGTTCGCTGTTATTTTACAGTTTCAGTATCGTACTTTGTACGTGTGCATGCAAGAGCGTCGTTGCTTGAGAATATAAGGATTCTTAATCGATTCAACGTCAATACTCACCATGGCCATGGTCTTCAGACGATCACTGAATGGCCTCAAGAATGCGAGGTATCCATCATGCCAGATTGCCATTATTTTTGATGATGCCCGAATGAAAAGATTCTTTGTTTATCTGCGGTGGCAGTAATAATCATACTGACGTTAGAGCTACCAAGGCACTTAGATAATGCAAAAGTGTGGAACTGTGATCCTTTGATAGAAGAGTGAATAGTGATTACAGTGAAATGAATCGAAAATTTTATCAATGCTTTCATTCCGAACAATGACTACTCAAAGGTTCATTATCGTTGAATTCTTCTCATCCAGTTCGTGAGCTAAGAAGAAGGGCATTACCTGTTCAGTTAGAGTATGCTGTTGGATTATATAGTAGAGGTATAAATTGTTGAAAGAATATGGAGAGGGGGGCCGCGATACTGCAATATACAAGTTCGAAATTACCATCGTACATTGTCTTTACTTGAGATGAAACTTTTATGTGGAATGCTTTGTTGAATAGTACATAATGATATGCAATTGTTGATAGTGCATGAAGATGGGGGCATTTGAGAAGTTGTATTACGAGTTGATTTTATTGTTATTGAAGGGTTAGTCGAATTTTAGAAATCAAAAATGCTTGTGGAAACGAATGGAAATGTGGCTGTTTGTTGAGGCTCAAAGCAATGAATGTCAGAAACGAATCGTATTGTTTGAAAAGAAAGAGCCTGCTCACAGTGGGAGCTTAGTAAAAATGCACAAGGCATCGAAAATAAAAAAACTCGATCTTTGTGTTATCTTAGGGTTTGTCCCCAATCGTTACGATGCACTTCAATAAAGTTTGAAGCGTTATCGACCTGTTTTAATCCTTTTTTGTTAGTTTCTTTTTATTATTATTAGCCGTTCATGAGAGCCACAGCTAACTGATTACATACAATTGCCTAGAATTCAACTACTATTGAGATGTCGCGCGAGCCGTAAGCTTCACACGCAACACTTTACGCAGTTGTCTTGTTTAAGCTGTGTGTAAGCCACTTTAGAAAGAAAAGATCGCTTTGCTAATTAGTTATTGCTGTTGAGGTTCTTCAAGTGGCAATCATATGTGCGGGATATGAATCAAGTTTTCGATCAGTTACTCTCGTTAAAAGTTTGCTGTACCATCGGCGACATGCCATAACGATGCATTTTGTCGTTGATGACGTCGCTGCACAAATTCTGCCAACGCTGTTCGATACGTGGCAGTTGCCTTCAGGTTTCTTTATATCACCTTATTGTCTTTCATTACGGTTAAATATCCTTCAGGGCTTCTTTGAATTATCCAATCCAAAGATTGTTTGCCGCGTTCTTCTCTCGAAATCTCACATTCACCCAATTCTTTAGTGAAGATTTGAACTTTTGAATGATAGCGATGGCAAATTGTGTTCAGCTAGCGTTACACAAGTGTGTCATCTCTCGTGGTTGTCAGTAGCACTCCAGGTATTTGCATGGAACAGTGTTGTTTGATTCTTTTCGAAATATTCGGCTTCTGCGTGATATAAGTTCTTTTTTACGATTCGTGAAAGCTTATCAGAGCAATATCGTTTTCTCAGCCACGCATATTGCTTCTTCCTTTTTTCTTCGATCGCTTACAGCGATCGAAGAAAGCTTATTCATCCGACTTCCCACACCTTAAAAATAGAACTGTGCTATTGTTAAATGTGGAATTGTCTAATATTCGCATCGCCTTTATCCTCCTTCAGTATGATGCTTCGATGAACATTGTCTGACGGCACTTTATGGCGCGTTTAATTTCAGTGGTTAATTGGTGTCTTTCAGTGAACGTCATTTTTTATAACAGTTCTCTGTACATTAATCGGGTATCATGGATTCCAAATCGTCACTATTCGGGAGAATATGGCCTTCTGAAATTAGCGCTAACTGATATATTCTCGGAAACTCTCAAAAAGGTTGCGATTTGATCATTTTCTCGTAATCACTGGTAGTGCTGATTGGTTTTTCACTTGTGATGTTTTCTAGTTTTTTCGCCTTTGAAGCCAAGTTTGCACTTATCGTTTGGAAGAAGTACGTAGCAAGTGCATGCGAGGAAAATGGCGGCCATAGCAAACTGCTATCGCCGTCTGATGACACAGCAGACGTAAAAACACTACGAGGGCATGAGCTGGCGTTATTCGCTTTGCTATTCAAAAATTTCTTACGAAGCTACTTCGCTTCGCTCATATTTTCTTGGCGATGTTACTTCTGGGTAAACCTTTTCCATCGTGTTTCTTTCATCGGTAGGCATTTTGTCCGTACTTGCTGAGTGCCTCAAAAGTTGAAATGAAATAATTTCTCATAGAATTGCTAGGTTTTTCCAATGTCAAAATTCTTCCCTAATATACCAAATATGTAATATACTAATATTGATATACCACTCATCTCTGTAAATTTTCACATGAAGGTGAAGGTTTTAGAAGAAGGTCTAAACATAGATGTCATATCTAATTTTCGAAAGATTAGTCAAATTGGCTGTTGCATGCGATGATTTGAAATGCTTAAGGTTGTCGTGCTGGACACGGACCTGTTGTTTGTTGAAGACATCGCTCGATTATGGGCTTTCTGGTCACAAATGAATTCAGCGCAAGCGCTTGCTGCAGTCGAAAATCTTTCCGATTGGTATATTGTAAACGCATCATCGAATAGGAGGCCTTGGCCTGCATGGGTTGGTCTACTATATTCTGTCAAATTCCGTCAATCGCAGCTTTTAACATAAATATTATTGCAAATGTGTTTGTTCCAATTCGGAAATACCAACTGCAAAACACAAGTTGTTTTGCTAGCATATGCAAGTGCGCTTTTACGAATATTTGCTAAGGTGCACACACTTTTATAATTTTCACTCGTGCAGGCGCATTTTTATTTGTCGAAATATTATGCTGCCAACCTTTTATGTGTAACTTTTATTATCGAATAATTGCTTTTGATCAATTGCGTTTTATAGGTTGCTAGAGGAACTTTTTCACCAGTTCGCTACGATCGTTCAAACGGAATCCATTTCGATATTTCTTGAAACTGTTTAGAATCGTGGATTCAATACGGGCGTTATGCTGATGGATTTGGAAAAGTTGAGGATCATGAACTGGACGTTGTTATGGAAAGAAGTCGCAGTCGACAATCTTAAAGAGCTTGGTGCTACCCAGCTGGCAGATCAGGTGATTAGAAAACTAGCGCGTGGTTTATCCGTAATTTCGAAGAGGACAGTTCTGGTTGGTTATAAAATCGCGCAATAGATCGCTGTCTGGGCCATTTTTTGTTCTCATCGTTTGATTTCGTTTTTTTTTCCTTTTGTGGAGAAATTTCTGTTTCGATCTGCAACCAGTGAACTCGAAAACTCCGGTTTTTCTAAGCACAGTGTTTTCGTATAAGCAATATAATTACACAAAATGCTTTGTTCTGAACTCTATTTGGATATAAATGTATATTTGACGGAGGTGTGCATCATTGTTTGCAGTTTCTACTTTTCAGGATATAATTAATGCCGTAATTAGCAAGAAGCCGGAAATTGTTTACAAATTACCGTGCGAGTGGAATCTCCAGATGGGATATCAGTCACGACAGAATTTGTGCCCGGCTCGAATTTCCGAATTGAAGGTAAAACTTAGTATTATGGATGAGTGTGAATACATACGCTTTACAACGTCAACAAATGTTCATCGCGAGGAAGATCCGACCTTTTTTGCCTCTGTAAAAGCTAATATACTGGGGGATTCATTTCTCAAGAGTGCGATGAAAGATGGAATTTGCGTTTACATACGAAAAAACATCTCAAAAATGCACTTATTGGTGAGCTGCTGAAAGAGAGCCGCAAAGAGAGATGAGTGTTTAGAAGTGCTTTCGTTTTTGAAGACAGAGTTCTTTTCATATATACTCATTGATGCAGTGTTCAGATTGTGCATTGGAATTCACCAAAAAAAACTCGAACTCGAAATCCTTATGCCGTCTTCTTTCGTCGTCATTTTCAAACGTTCACACAAATGGATGGCAATCTCCTACGGACGGAAATGTTGCGATGCTCGAATGAATTGGTGCATATTACCCCTGTTGTGTTACGTTACGAAAGCTGTGGATGAATGAGAGGATTGCAGTTGTTAAGAGGATAGGAGGTAACGCTGATAGTGATAAGATAGTAAGAGAGCAGCGGAAAGATCATGATCGAATAGATAAGCAGCCACTGTTTTGTGCTAACTTCATGTCGGAAAATCAGTGAATTGTCTCGGAGTCCATTGTAAATCGGTGTAACATAATGAGTTTTTAATGGATTTTTTTTGCCAGCTTGGACAGCGCGCAATCCATGTTCGATTGGATGGGAGTTATAATGAGCATGCAAGGGGGCTCTGAAGTTCGAATTTGGGCTCAGGCACGCGTATTTCACTCGCGTTTCTAATTTTGATCAACTGGATAGTGCATTCTTCAAAATATATGTAGCAACAGTTTAATGTGGTAAAATTCTTTGTTAGATTACCCGGCATTTGCGCCGCGATGGATTCTGACGGACTTTCACACCTCTGCGGATATGTTGCTAGTCATGTTGTCTTCTTTACTTAGATACTATTCATAGGCAGACAAACGAATGATTTTAGAGATCATCTGAGCTTCGTTCGATTTACGAATACGAAGATAACGACGATGGTTGTGGTGATTTGCGACATGCAAGGAACATTAAATATCGCATTCAGCTTTTCATCAGACGCTTCGCACACCAAGTTCGTTCCTAAATTTCATTCTCTTTTGTTTGACATCACTTTTTTATCGAGCGATGTCTTCGAGTGTTTCTAGTTCCAACCCATCAGATTTCTCGTTTCGGAAGAGGAAGGCGAGTTGAATGAGGAATGCTGTGAAGTGGTAGAGGTGGTATATAGAACCACCGAAGAATACATTTTTGTTGCAAAGAATGTATTGTTCTGTTCGAATCAACGAAAGTAAAAAAAAAAACATGAGTTTTTCGGGTGAAGAGTGGAAGTTGAAACTTGGGTTCTAAATTTTGAGTTGTTGTTCACATAAGTTACCAGTTGATACCTGAACTATATTTGCCATGTTTGTGGGCAATCTTGCCTTTCGCAGGCATTTTTCTTTTGTGTTCTTTGCTATGAGAACGAGAGGTACCATTGAACACTTTTTGAGTATCCTTTACAATGTTCCTTATCATGAGGTGTTGTTTTAAACTGATTCGATGTCTCATTAAGTGCGCAGAGCCGCTTACTGGAAACAGTTTTTATTTGTTGAAGGTATGGTGCAATAGCACCGGCTTAATCAGCTCTATCGGTGCATAAAAATGGCAAGGCTTGCTAGGTAGTTGTTTTGTATGACAGTTTGCGATCTACTAGACGCCATTCTGTTCAGTCCGTTCAGGGAAATTCACTTGAATGCATTCAGTCTGATGGTGCTGATGTGACGCTCACAACGCAGCTGTCGATGGATCGTTTTGTTCTGTTCGAATCACTATTGACCTTTTGGACCGGTCCAGTGTCCGCTGCAATATATCTGTCGGATTCCGAACTGACTCAACTCATGCAATACTTGGCCGACACAAAAGTTTTCCGCAATCGAACTGACATCGCCCTTCATGCAGTTTTCAAGGAAGGAGTAAGTGTTGTATGCACGACATAAAAGCGTTAGAGGGATTATCTCATCCTTAGTTATTTCTTGCTGAGTTTCCCTTAAAACTTCATCTGCATTGCTGGATAGCATTTGTTTGCCACTTTATGATTATTAAAGAAAACATTACTGGGACTTCACCTAATTCTGAGAACCCATTATTCGGCAGAGTTCGCATTTTCAAATTCCTCTTTTAGAAATCTTGTGACTGGCAAGCTTCGTGTTCATTTTTTCTGACGGTAAAGGCCAAAAATAGTTTTTCTAGACCAATTCCTATAAACTAATCATGAACCAAAATCTCCGTTCCATTTCACTCCTTAGCAGTTCTTGTTGGCGGAGTCTCACAGCGCTGTAGGACTGGATTTTGTCGTTAAAGTGTTTGCACTTTAATCATCATTTATTGTTTATCACACTGCAACTTTAAACGACTTCAGGTAAATTTCAGGTGCACTTTCCTATAAATTATCTTCGTAACGTTGCACTCAACGCCACTAAGACACCCTTCGTATTTCTGGCCGATGTGGATTTTTTGCCAATGCCAGGTAACAATTGCAGTTGAAGTTTCGGTTTGCGGTTGATAGGGTTCTTGGCAGAATCGATACAACCGGTTGAGACTTAAAATTGTTCATAGAATGCCGGCAGATGTAACTCAAAGTCTTGCTTGCAAGCGATACACTAAGGAAGCAATTCGTTTTTGTCACAAATTGATGTGCAATTGTAAAAAGTTTTGTTTGCGATCAGTTATAATCAATGTTTTTGAGAATTCCGCTTCCGTTTGGTATGCGGAGATACTTGGCTGACATCCACA
Organism: Toxascaris leonina; assembly: GCA_022844705.1. Taxonomy (NCBI): domain Eukaryota; kingdom Metazoa; phylum Nematoda; class Chromadorea; order Rhabditida; family Ascarididae; genus Toxascaris; species Toxascaris leonina. Next base: position 106,115 of record JAARMF010000020.1, on the reverse strand, counting down.
TTCGCTTTTTTTGCGGAGTACGTATCGAGTTTGCTGCAACGATTTTATTTTGCAGGGCTTTATGATTTGATCCGCAAGCGGTTATCTTCGGGTTTACCTCTTAAGGGCAAAGCTTTCGTTGTACCAGCATTTGAATCCAAGGGATATCGTAGCTCGATTATCCCTGCTTCAAAAGCAGAGCTTCTAGTGATGCTGGATACCGGTCAGATCCAGATATTCCGACAAGATGTGTGGATTCAGGGGCATGCGTCCACCGATTACGATCGATGGCGAACAACACAAACGGAGTATTCGGTAAATAAACACTGTTGTTTACCTTTCACGCTGTAAAGCAAACGCATCCTAATTCTGATCTGTTCAAGGTGCCAGTACGGTTTATTTGGCCCTCCAGTTAAACTGCTTACGAATGAACGATGGGAGTTTTATGGGGCAGAGTAAATTATGGCAGCCTGCCAGTGCTGCAAAACAAAAGCTTCCGGAAATTAGTGACATCCTCCACATATCTTTTTCATACCCTCGCAAGCCTCTGTGTTCGTGTCCTCAAATGGGAATTTGTATGCTGTTACACTATTGATTCAACAATTTGTTTTTTTTGTTCTTCTTCGTTTGTTTTGTTTTTTTTTTTTTCAAAATAGATGTAGAAGGACAGCGGTGCATTCTCTGAAAATCATGAATAAAACTCGCTCCTCACACGAACTATCTTACAGGTTGCATGGAGGACTGATTATGAGCCATACGTTGTTGTTGCACGCAACGAGACGCCTCCCTACGACAACCGATTCGTCGGCTTTGGGTGGAACAAAGTGTCGCACATAATGTCGTTGAATGCTGCCGGGTAAATTTTTCCTCGTCATTTCATGAACTCTTTTGTGTCCCAAGAGATGAATAACTGCCATTTTTATAAATCAACGGATAGATGCACAGTAGGTTTTGCCGTCGTTGTTGCATGATCGTGTGAAGGTTTGAGGTTGTGCTGCACTTGCAACGGGTCTCTGAATTTTGCACATTTCAAGCCGTTTATATATTCGACTTCGATGTTTTTCTTTTGCAATTATACCTTGAAAACATTTACTCGGACGTTAGAACAGTAATGTAAAAATGGCCGAACTCAGGCATAGCAAAAGGGATAGCGTTTTGAAAGAAAAGGGTTGCTCTACATCTACATATTCCTTGTTATCCGTATCGCTTGAAGCTAAAATGAATTGTGGATGGGTTGTTGGCTTATTCGCTTGAAATAATAATAAGTAATATTTGTCACGGAACTTCGCAACATGGTGGACGCGATCTGTGAATTCGTTTCAGTTTCGATTTTATTGTACTGCCTGACGTGTTCATTGTGCACCAACCACATTCGGCTTCCTTCGAGATTGCTAAATACCGCTCGTCGTCCGTCTATCGGAGATGCCTTAAAGCATTGAAAGGAGAGTTTGTGCGTGATCTGTTGAGAGCGAACGTGAAGCAGCCATCGAATCGCGGTGAAGAACAATGGCTCGTTTAGTGCTCGTCTCTAATTGTTCTCCTCGCTCGGTTATTTATTCACTTCAATGTGTTCTGTCTACGATGAGGATCTCCAATGTTGGGAATTTATTGAATCTCATTTCATCTACCATTTCTATCTATAAGGGATTGCAGTGACGAATCTTGTCGTATCCGGAAAGTACGTTATTCTTTTCAATCCATTTCCTAGCAGAAGATAGTCGCTGAAATGCACTCTTGAATAAATCTTATCCAGCCTCTCATGGTCATCCTTTTCTGCAGCTTAGAGTTCTAAATGACTTTCCGGTTTGAGTGATCGTTTCAAAAATATGAAGGTGCCTAAGATGTGAATTTCTTTAAAAAATATTGTCATCAGGTGTACTATTCTCACTCATAGCTCTCCAGTCGTTGTTGAACATGAAGGTACGTCAAGTTTGCGGAAAAAGTTCGTGGATTATTCAGGAAGTCAGGAAGTCAATGTTTACCGTCATGACAACTGACTATGCTCAAATTTACCCATAAGCTTTCCAGAGTAGTGGTAAGGTATTGACAAAGTGACAACGGTGTAATGAATGGCCAATTTGATGTAACTGAGGCGAAACATTTATACGTTTATCTTTCTTGTTAACGCATTTTTTATGCATTTTCAAGGAGTAGTCGAGGAAAATTGCGAAAGGTACTGCCCTTTTTGTGGATAAGTCCGATTCACAAGCTGGAATAAGTCATAGAGGTCTTTTTTTGAAGTTTTGAGTAATTATTTAGAGCCCAGGATGGGTTTTAGTATTGCGGTCATTTTTTAGCCTTAGCCAAAGAATTGCTTTAAAAGTGCTGTATACAAACTTAAGTGATGTTTCTTCGTATGATTATTTTTGTTTGTTGAATTTTCTAGTTCTGCCGTTTGTTGTTGCTGTTTTTTGGCTAATTCAGTTCCTGCTCAAGTTGCGCAGCATGGCTGTGAACGTTGTTGTTCGCTATCGTTACGGTTAATGTCACAAATGGAGCATAATTCGCGATAGACGTCTTGAACATGTCGAACAGTTTTCTCACCGTAAAGTAAAAACGTTGATTGCGGAGAATTGTTGGAATTTCAGTGTAATTCCTTTCATGGTGGAAAAGTGCTCTATGTATGTGGAATTGATGTAAACGTTTTTACTTGGCTTAAAAGTAGCGAGTAGAGAAAGGGATTATGAGGTAAAGGGATTATGATTTAGCATTTGCTTCGTGTTTAGCTAACTGTTTCGTTGAATGCTGCAACTTTGAAGTGCTGTTCCCACAACAGAAACCTCTCAACGATTATGCTTATCCTTGCAGCCTCTGTTGTTGCAATGTCAATGTAATTTAGCTAGGTGCTGCTACACATCTTCAGATCCTCGTGTAAATGTGTCCCCATACTAGAGGTGCTTTCAAGTTTATGAGAAATCACATGACACCATCTGGAAGAAATAGTGGTCATAAAGCCAGTTTTGAGCAAAATTTTACAGCATAGGCTTTCGCGACTCGTAGTTCACGTAGAAGCTATGGCATATAAATGATGCGGCGAATAATACTAGTTCACATTTTGTAATAGGTGAAATGCTATATGAGCGTTTAACGGAACTAAACTTTGATTTTTTTGGAAATAACATTCGATGTGATCGAATTCTTCTTGAGAACAGCTTTTTATTTTGGTTATCGTTGAATGTCCTGTTGATGGGAGAATGTTGTTCGAAAGCCTTTTATTATCACCCTGATAATCTTGAGTTGAGCACGCAAATCAGCGCCTCGTTGCAAAATAGCATACTTAAAGAGCATTTTAATTATGCTCATAAATGAAACGTGCTTATCGTTTATAAAATATGAAACTCCAACATAACTTCCAGGTAGAATCTGGTCAAAATTTGTCTAGTTCGGCTCCTACTGGAATCGATCTTCTCTCAGCCAATTCGAGCCGCTTTTAGCAAAAGTTGTTAGGATATATGAGCTTACCACTGCGATGCTTTTGTTTTTATCATTGGTCAGTTTTTCGTACACAGACTTGGGAGTTTTATTTAATTTAAATGAATTAGCAAATATCTGCATCCAAACCTATGGCTGTGTCAGATTTCAGAATCAAATAAAATGGGATATGGATCTGTAGATATGAGCCTTCTATGGCGTGCGAAGCGACTGATTTTGAAGGCAATAGAAATTGTGATTTTGGGAACTTTTGCACGAAGGTATATGTCTAAAAAGCCCAATGAAATTTATGGGAGTTTAGTCACTTATTATTCCGAACTGTACGTAATTTGGAGAATTTCGGAAAGACGCTCATAAATCCATAGCATAAGATTGTCATCAAATCTAAAACGTTCTCAAAAAATGCTAGCAGTGTGTGCATATAGTCGATATTTTTTAGCACTGTTTTCCAGGAAGGCGTCAAATCGCTTCATTCAGTAGCGAAAACAATTGTTCCTGCACATAATCTTTTCAAATAGAGGCAATTCAGATGTAGGGATTAAAAAGGAGCTAAACATGGTGCAAGAAAAGTGCTTCACACGAAGAGCTCAGCACTACGGCTTTTTTCAGGCTTTCTATATAGGATTCAGGTGTTCCCGTCTGGTGGGTAAAAATTACTAATTCGTCTGCAGTTTATACTTTGCGTCTATTTTACTTGAGGTCAGAAATGTTTGAAAGAATACGGTGAATTCTCATCTCTTTCACGTAAACTTAATTCTGCCCCACATCACTACACCCCACTATGCTAGAAAGGTTATTGAAGGTTTCATGAAGTTGTATAATGTACTATTTTGCTAGCTGCCATTGGATTCTCTTTCGTTCCAAGGGCCTTGGCGCAAATTTGAGCTCTAAAAAGAAACTGAATCGAAAGCATCGATTTGAAAGCACGAACGTTAGACATTTTCAATGACGAATATGATACTGGGCGATTTTTTAATGGGTGGGATTCGAGGCGGTAGTGGAGGCGCTATTTGAGATGTAGTGATGCTCAACCTCTTTGATTTGATGCCCATTGGAGGGGGCGGATAGACGCCGCATAATGAACCGCGCTTCACTCCTTCATTCGACGTCACACTCATCGTTTTTTCCACCTCGGCTCGCCGCACTGCAATTCTCATAACATAAGCTCTTCACCGTGTCTCGTTGTTATTCCATTTTTTTTTCGAATGCCTCTAACAATAATCGTTATTGTTCGTTATGTTCAGGTTGCTTAACTTCTCAAGCTAACAGCATTATCCTGAGAAGAACCATTCAGTGTTGGTTGAACTAGCTAATGCTATCATGCAAACTTTTTCTTCATTAGACAACGTTAGGGATAACACTCAAGACGAGCGATTAAAGGATACATGAAGTTTTCATTCGCTTGTGGATTCCGGGATGTGAATGGAATGCATTCGCTAACGATGGTTAACTTTCCCAACAAAAAGTCTTTCGAAGCTTTAGCTGCTTGGACGCAACAACTCCGTGATATGACGAAGTGACACTAAAGTTGCTGAGAAAATTCTTTCACCTCATATCTCAGGTAGCTTTTTGCTTTGATGGACAAGACACATGTAGGAAATGAAACAACTTCGTATTACCCTGCACCTCACACTTTCCCGTTCAGAGGAATAAAAAGCTTTGAATGGGTTAAGGTAAGGCTTTTCTTAACTCTTTCGTCTATTCGGTTCTGGTAGTTCCTATGAAATATTATGGTCAGATGCGCCGCCACATAGGGGTAGAGATCTCCGTTATCCCTAATGTAATATAGTTTTATAAGCACCCATTATCAGCCAGGTTTTGAATGCAACGAATAACGTCGAGGTGCAAAGCAAATGAGGAAACGGTGCAATTTATTAACAGCCATAGATTGTCTCCGTCGGGTGACGAAGTCCATCAGTGGATTTTAGAAAGTAATTTTCAATTACTATTAAGCTGGATAGTTGAATATCATTACTTGACTGTGGCAAAATTGACGATTGTTCATAAAACTTAAATATACTTTTTGCCTCAAGTCCTGGCACGACCTTCATCTTGTCGATTGCTGTTGGATATCTTCGAAAGTATAAGAAAGCATGAAAGCACGCGCACATCTGAAGAGGCAGGAAGGACAGTGAGGAAAAGAAGAAGGAATACCCTGAAAGAAAAACCGCGCAAATGTCTGACGGAGTATATAGGGACGCTGCAACTAAGAGAGAGATAAATGCAACCGAAATGAGACGATGCAGAAATCTTATTGACATATAACAGGAATGATTCCATGGTATCAACCTGCAGAGCAAAACTGACCGTGATAGGGGAGAGGGGATTTTGAAATTAGGAAACAGGAACACTCGGTGAAAAAGTGAAAGCAGAAAAAACTGCTGTGAACAGAAGAAATGGTAGGCAGTTTGGAATGAAGAAACAATCATAAGCTAAGCGAGGAGGGGATGATAGTGAAAATTTGCTGTCTGACTCCTCATATGCTGAAAAATTGCGGAATGAGACGCAGAACATAATGTCTCTGCTTTGAAAACATATGGACACCTTCATTTCTTCCGAATATATGATTGGAACTACGACTGTGTTCACCGAAAATTTATTACTTTTTTTTTACCTGGCTTTAGATGCAGCTTTCTTCTATGCAATTGGGTCAACATTGTGCACCAGATTTCAAAAACCGTTCTCTGCTCTGATTGTGAGTAAAATCACGCCACTGGTTTTGCCCAGCTGGAATCGCAGAAGTGAAGCAAGATCCATCTGTGTGTGGTCACGGGTCAAATCTGATCTCAGCCCCGTTCCCTACCCACAGTCTAGATTGCAACAAACAGCAAGTCGAATTTAACGCAGACCTCTACATGTAGCTTTCTTAGATGTTTGAAAGCGTTGGAAAAATAGAGCAGCCTGTCGACTAACACAGTGGTGTGTCACTGACCTAATAGCCTCAGTTAGTCACATCCTCAGCTACAAATTATGAGTATCGATGCTTGGAAAGACTGTTACCGTATTGAAAGGTGAATTTAGAAGGCTCGCCAGCAGCATTCGGTTTCATTCTTGGTGCAAGTTCGTCGTCAACGACACACACAAACTGTAGCACTCCCATCAAAACGATAAGCCCTATAGATTAGGTGCGAATAGCAAAAACCGTAGCATTGCAAGAATAAAACAAGGGGAGATGATGTGCGATGCACTAAAATGCAGATTAAGTTGCTGACCAGATGCTTACTCATACATCAAGAATAATCTTTTGCCTTGCCATCCAACTTGTAAATAATGCATAAATGTGTCGGAGGAAACTCGAGTTCTGCGCGTTTTTTAAAATATCGCTAGCTTACCTTGTCAATATTTTAATTCGGCTTGACTACAAACACAGTAGCATGCAACTTATCTCTGAGGCTAAAGGCCACAATTGCTTTCTTCAAGCAGGAATCCCAAACGAGATCAAACCAGAAGATCGGAGAATGGCATTGAGGTGCATTTCTATTACATGAGGTATCCCTGAAGCAAACTTGAGATAATAGTTCAAACCTCCACAGATATATAATATTGCTGAAAGAAGTGTGCGTGAGTTTCGTTCTATATGCCCAAGAGCACCAAAGCAGAAGGCTGCATAGCATGTTGTAGCACCAATAACGTGCATTAACGCAGGCACTGCCAAACGATCTGAAATCAGTTAAAATAACATAGAGGCTATTTTGTTGAAGAACAAGAATCTAATGAAGTCTTTCTTGGCGAACTGATGTCAAAACAACTGTTCGTACGCAAATACCATGATTCTTGCTCAACACAGAAACGTATGGGGTTCATCTTGAAATAATCGAAAATTTTCACATAGAGAAGTTATTCTCGATGAAAGTAACTCAGAAAGTCGGTACAGTTGAAGTACAATCGAACAATGCAAATCACTAACAATTTCATACGATACGGTAGAATTTTAGTGAAATGCTTTTCGATTGTAAAATAAATAGCGCATTTCTGCTGCTTCTTTTCTCTGAAAAGATCGAGGCAATCGCATTGGTAGATAGATGCCTCAGAAGTGACGTTTAATTTGTTGTTTATGGATAATCTGTGCGACACAGCGATTCAATTATTCGAACAAAAAAGAAATTTTGCAAAATAAAGAAAATTGAATCTTTTAAAGTGACTCAGCAAGTATACTTAGTTGAAGAAAACTTGCGAATAAACAGTACACAGTTTTGCACTAAAAATATTCGATTTGTCTATCATGTTAGCAAATGCATTTGTTGCATTAGTCATGAATGAGTGTTTCTTATTTAGTCCGTATTCAACACTTCACCGTATGGCTATCGTCTTAATAGGAAGAAAGAAGGAAGAATTTGAGAGGGGAAAAATGCTTATAGATTGAAATGCTTTTCTTGAAAAACAATTCAAAATAACATGCGAGATAGAAAATTCATTAGCTCCCGAAAAAAATCTGCTTTTCCTCACGCTTTCGTAATTGTGTGCTTCATCACAGTAATGCGCTTACTTTCAATGGCTAACGTTGCGGAACTGAATTCCGTAAGATCTTCACCGGTAAAAATAGGATTCCATTGACATTGCAGTTCCGATTCTTTCCCTGCAATGAGCATATTCCAAAAGAAAATATTTGTTTCTAGAATCGTTGTCCTTCAGCAAAACTCGTTGATGTTCGCAAAAGTTGCAATTTTTCGTTCTAAACCCTCTGTCATTACGCCGTCATTATACGCGTAGATATGAGAAATTAGAGAAATTATATGTGAAATTTCAGAGGTCACTTTGTCAGCAACAGAAACATGTACTAATTTCATTTAGCATATTAGACAATCGTCAAGATCACAATCACTGACCGTTACTGTCTACCTGAGGATGGGAAAATATGTCGAGTGGCCGCCAACAGCCTTTAAAATTCAACATCATCATGCCAAAGCAAAGAGCACTTATGTCTTCATATAATTTCACTTTCAAAAGCAAATTCATAGTCTTTCAGTGAATTTAGCAACGATTTCTTAGGGCTCATTTCTCTTCTTACGCCCTTTTATTCAGGATATCGCCATCTCTTGCAAAATGCTCAAAATGCATTTAAATTTTCGACCAATGCATATATCATTTAGTCGTAAACACTGTCTAATGAAGAGAACTTAACACATATCAACGATATTGATCACTACTTCTTATTAGTCGAAACAGGAAGAAAATATCACTTACTCGACAAATACAGTGCGATATCATCCGTATCATAAATATTTGCGACATGTTCGCGACACATTTGAAAATAACCAGCACTGTAGTGAAATACAGTTTCCTAAAAATGCCAGCTTGAACAGAATGGAGATCATTCGCTGAAAAGTCGAATGCGTTCATTTAGTATTCGTCGTTCAACATCCGATCATTCATTCATTCGACAATCATTTAAACTTTGAACACTGAAGCACTTCTCCTGTTTCTTGAAGCAGTAAGCATGCTTATAAAACATTTTACGGTTACGATCACACTATTGGTATGATGAAAGGTACAATCATATAGGATATCCATAAAATCCTCTCAAAATCACATCGTCATATCGTGTTCTGATAAAAATTTCGAGTATTTGAATCGATTCATCCGCAGTGTGCACGTTCAGTAATAATTAATTTTTGAATTTACATATTCGACTCGGTTCCATCATTATTATTGTCAGAGATTACGTTTAATAAATACTCCTACTCTCAGGGTTGCACACAGTATTGCACGATGTTAGAGGGGAATGAATCGCGCCCATGAGTTCTGTTAAATTCTAAGCAGTTATCTAAAGGTGCGGAGAAATTCGTACTTTTTCAGGGAAGAGATTCTAATGAAAAGATTTGTGAAAATTTATGCTGGTGGGTGGATTATTCGATTGTGAGTTGTCTGTGAATGCAACTTACCAAAAACTCGCCATTTTCGTTGGTTTTGTTGAAAGGCCTCGGTTCAGTGAGGTAAACCCAACTGTTTGTTATCAGCGGTATTGAATGTAAGCAAACAACAACAATTCCAATAAGTGATGTAAAAGACCACAGTAGAGCATCCGTGCAACGTGCGTTTATAATAGCCTAAATACTTGAAAGTATTATGCTTATTAAGATATCTAACTAGTTGTGCTAGAAGAAATATTTTCTGATATGCTCATGACGAATTGATAACATGTAGTATCCGATATGAATGACAATTCAACTCATCTGTTTGCCGTTGTCATTTGAATTGTTCGGATATTCAGTAGTAGTTAGCTAACAAGTTCTTCTGAATCCACAATAATCAGGAGCTCAACTCATTCATCTATAGGTGTCTTGGGATTCATAATATGCATGTCCGAATCTGGCAGCCCATGCTTCTTGAACGTTGCACGTTGTCTCAACCTCTACACTAGGCCAGTTTTATCTGATATGGCACTCTCATCTCACATTGCACACAAGCTGTTACGTAGCTGGTCCATACTCAACAAAATCAAAATACATTGGCAAATTAATCGCAACAATGAGGGCAGTTTTGCTCATGGAAATCGAATGCTACTTTAGAGTTTATGTAAAATTTTGCATTTTCTCGTTATTTTCAACAATTTTTTCATCTTATATTTTATGTGGATGAGTAGGCGTTTTTGCGCTGATTCGCTGAGATACGCTTCACAGTTTCTTTGCGATCCATGAGAGAGATTGAATCCACTGTCGCGTTTCGACTTTAGAGTTGAAAATAGCTAAATTCAATAGCTAATGCTACCAACTATATTGTCTGAATAACATGACCACCACTAGAACATCTCGCGGAAAAAAAAATCCTATGCCAAGTGCTATATTTATGCCCTCCAAGGAATGAACAATTCGCTCCTAAAACTGAAACTCAGTGTTTACTCACGTGGAATAGGCGCCCATTAACCGAAGAACGTCTGACAAGAAGCGCGTCTGCATCAAGATGATGAGTTCTGTGCGCGTTTCGCAACCCTCGATGGTGACGCTCTCCGGGATTCATAACTGCAAATGGCGGTTACTCTACATATGGTCTAATACGTCCACAAATAATGAGTTTTCCTACAATTCTCGCGTTAGAACTTTATAGCATTATAGCATATTACAGCGCAGAATAGCACTTAGAAAAATAGCTAATATGGGAGCACCGGACTCTCGGAAAATGAAGCAAATGCTAAGCCATAGTATACCGCTGTGGTTCCAAAAAAAAGTGGGACCAATCTAAATAAGCGATCAGCCTCTTGATAGCAGCGCTGCCGAACAAAAACATTCATTCACTCTTGGCCAAAAGACTCTTATTTCGAACAAATGCTTCGAAGAAATTGCTTTATTCGTTATTTTATATGGCTAATTCGCATAAAGTTAGTCCCACAAAAATATTCCGTCATATCGCTTTTGGGCTTGCAATTCCTGCTGGTATGTTCTTCACGGTGTGAGTTGCAGGGTAAGTGAACGTAGCTGATGGCTAAGTAGGCGTGAAAAATTCCTGTAGTGAATGCCAAGCGAGAACACGGAGCGACGTCTCCGTCAATTGCTTTCCTCCTTCCCAAGCCGTTTTGCCTCATTGTTCTCAGTCGCATATTCTCCAAAAGAATTTTGCGCAATCACAGCATAGCGTTGCTATTTACAGTTATCTCGGGAATTTCTTGACTAGTCATTTCCAGTTGTTTGTGTGAGAAATAAAATTGCATGGCGTTTTTATTCCACATAACTTAAACCTGAAAGAGTCCGGCTTTGCATTCATTTAAGGGTCTTCATATTTCTCGGGTGGATGCACTTTACAGCGAACAAGTTTTCAGAAATGAGAGCAACGTCATCAACGAGACATAACTGAGGGGTTGGTAATCACATTGATTGCACGGATACACTGTTCATTTCATTTGCATAATGTTCACTTTAACAGAGCTTCGAAGGAAGAAGAATAATGATTAGGCGAATGAGATCTGCGAAAAAACAAGTGACACCAACTCAGGTAGAAAGTTGCTGAAAGAGGTGGTGATGAACGAATTGTGAAGATATTAGAAACGTGAAGATTAGCGGTGACGAGCAATGCGAGTAATCGAAGAGGTGACCGAATTCGATGCGACAAGGGGTGCGTTCCAGAAAGAGGTACGCATGGAAGCGGATGCACGCTCTTTGCGCACTCTATCCAGGCAGTCAAAAGCAATTTCAATCGAGAGGCGTTTGTGTTGCGCCCAAAGAAGTACGCCTCTCGGGATGAATTATGTTTTTGAGCGGAAATTTATCCAAGAAACGAGTGCTACGAGCCGCTGAAGAGCCTTTGGCGCTCGTATCGATTCCTACTCTCGTCTTCAATCCGACGTTGTCGGCAGACAGTGCTCCATTTGGCGCTCATTCGTGTCACATTTTGTAGCCGTTGAATCATTTGATCCGATAATACCAACAAACTTTTTGAGAGGTCATCACATCGCAATATCAGCCCACAGTACGTTAGTTCTAAGCAAATTCTCACTTTCTTCACGACAAAAATAAACCTGCACTAATTTCGAGCAAGATCAAATTCTTTAAAAGGAAACAACACATTAGAAGAGTTCCGAAATAACTTTTGACACATTTGGATTTTCGATTATCAGAAGCTAATGTTCAAAATCTAACATCCTATGATGCAGCAACTGTATCTCGATGGAATGTTTTTACAAAACAACTATTATGGATAAGGAGGAATCAGCTCGGTGAGATAAAACCATATGATTAGTGGCGTATTGTGAGGGTCGAAAATCACGTCTTTCCGTTTTCTGAACGGACAGGAGGAAGGTATGAATGATTTTAACAATTCCAATGAGTGCGTCAAACAAACCACAATATAACTGCATAATAACTTTGAGAAAAACAATTACTCTAATTTGAGAAGTTTATGCTCTAGAGGTTCAACGGGTCTAAGAATAGAGAAGTTCAATCAGAACGTGACCAAGCAAAGTTTCAGCCGCTTTTGAGCACAAGAGGCAATTGCCTCCCTACTATGTTGCTCGTTCGTGGCCGATTGTTCACTATGAATTTTTCGGTGCAGCAAAATTAAAAATAGTCTATGGCTATATGGAAATAGTGCCTCAATAAACCACGCTCTGTGCTACCACTCTCAAAAGTGTTCTAAAAGAAATGCCTTATTGCTCCTCGTCATAACTTCCACAGCATTTCCAGCGGGAAGAGGAAGAGAATGGGTGACGAAGGAGAAGGAGGTGATGGGAGGGGTGGGAGAGAGCTCTATGCTAAATTTAGGACTCCCATATGCTGGAACTGAGCATTTTGTCTTCGAAAAGCGTTGAGTAGTTCAGTCAAAGATGTAGGTTAAATCCGACAATTTCCCAGTCGTTTCTATGCTTTATGATTTCGAACTATCAGGCAGGTGTTGTTATCTAACCATTGCACAACGCCGTTGTGTTGTGCCACAGTGAAAAATAAAGCATCGAAGCATTTCTCCCTAATAAATTAAAAGTTCCGTTGCAGTGAATTTGTCTGAAAAAGATGGAAGGAGGAATTTTGGCTCTTGTTCCATCTCCGACTTTCAAATGCAAATTGCCACGTGCATGACATATAGCTTCTTCGGTCCACCTGCACTTTTCAAATGAACGTAACGCTTTCTGTCAACAGATTCATATTTATTAAAGATTCCAACGAGAAGCCACTGGAATCTGCAGGAGGATCAGTAGAAGACAACAGGTTGTATACCTTATGCAACATTCAACACATTTAATATCTACTCAAGTGAATAGCTAGAATGGTGCAACATTGGGATGTATAGATCTCTTAGGAGATGATTTCGCGGATATTATGAAATGGTTTTGCTGCAAACGAAGATTCATGCAAACAAGTCGGCAGGAAATGAGCAAAAAGGACGCATAAATATGGGTGGAAATCTCAAAGGAAGCTATATGAGAGTGTATAACGGAATCTGTGGCACCTCTAGTGTCCTTCTTTGCTGAAAAATGTATTTATCAAAGACCGTGATGATGGCAGTAACGAAATTCTAAAACCTTTCATTTCGCCATCAAACTTCACTTCACTTGCTTTCTGAAGATTAAAAATGAACTCGATGCATTTGTATGGAGTTCATTCATTAAAAGAATGCTCAGGTCACTGTTGGACTTCAAAAGTATGTGGTGAGCATGAGTCATCCACAATGATTTGTCTCGTTCTGTTAGGTCAGGAGATTTCAAAAATCCTCCTCCCATCTCAAACTTTTTTTTTCAGTTATTCATGATCTAAAGATCTCGCTAATGCAGTTCAAAGTCTTGTGGAAATTTGTGCAACTGATCTAGTCACTCTCGCAATTGAACGTTCCAAGCATCACAACTTTTCTGGTGACGTAGTATTAATTCCCCTAGGCGGAATATACATAGTTGCGGTGATACTTTAAGAACCACTAAAAAGAAAAAATTAGTGTTTATGAGCCGTGGAGAGGCACAATTTTTCAACAACTGAGATACATTTTGTTAATGAGTATACAAACAATAAAGTTTTTGACGACTAGGAAAACGATGTTCGGAAGTTTCACAAAAATGTCTCTCACGAAAAATTTGTCGTGAGAAAATACGAAGGCAGCAAAGGCTTCTGTTGAACTTGCCATTTGCATCATTGAACAGAATGTTTGCTTGCAGACTAAACCTGATGAAATAACTGCATTGTGATACAAAAATGTGCACTGTTACTTGTGCAATATTGTTCGTTGCGTACAGTTGTGTTTAGCAAGGAACATAAAACTCTGAATCTGAAGACAAAGTGGAAGCAGTGAGATTCTCCTACAAATTCTGTGAAAAATGCCCAAAAGTTTCCTTCTATACTTTCGCGTATTGACCACCGTGGCTGAGCAATCGTGGTGACACTTCGGTTAATATATCCCAAATTATCTCAAATCAAGGCTTGTTAAAATGAGCCTCCACTGAAATGATATCTTTCCTGTAATGACCTCAGAAAGTATTGTACGCTTCTTTTCCAGTATTCATACGCAAGATCTTTAAAAGGCGAATTCACGGCAAATCCCCTAGATGCCTATTGTTGCTAGCACGGGCTCCTTCCAAGTTTTCTCGTGGCAATCTTTTTTTTGTCCCTGGGAAATAAGAGATTTTGCAACAATTTTCGTTGCAATATCTTTACATGTGTGTTAAAATTACCAACGTGATTTGTTCTGAATGGACTGTTGATATTGCGATACTGAAGTGTGAGAAGTGATTTTTTAACACTTTTGCTAACTGAGGTGATTAGTATTACAAAGTGAGTCGGATTTCTGCTTGAATACTAATGGGGAAAGAAATGTTCCATCTGAATGGGTAAATTGAAGGAAATGAGTTCAAAGTGCAAATATGAGGAGCGTTACACTGCAGAATTTTTTGCAGCGCTCCGTAAAATGCGTAAAAGCAGCATTGCATTCAACAAAGCCGCCTGATGAGAACATGATGGGTGCAATCACATCTTCACAGATAAAATGTTTACGTAGTAGTGTGAAAGTTATTTGCCGAGAGAAGCAATACCATTTAGCATCTCTTTCGATATACACACGTTTCGAAACCACTACTCTGCCACTTTGCTATGTGTTAAACTTTTAGCTATGTGTTACTCTCTTAACTTATATGCTCCACTGCCTTTCTGCATCGGCTTAACAAAATTCAAATAAGAAAAAATCAACGTTACTTGGCTTTCAGTTACAATCAGCATAAGCCACGACCTCTCTGTGAGATCTTTAATCAAGCATTACGTATCCGGAAAAGAGGGAAAAGTACCGCGCGGATGTTGTTATCATCTGCTATCTTAGAGCCACACAAGCAAACTCACGCATGCAAGCAGACACACCAATGCGTGCATGTACAGAGACACTCGTCCGTCTGCGAATTCTCGTCCTATGCACGTGTAGAACTGCCAGTGCTTCAATGTGATCTCTTTGCAGAAAACACACAAGGTAGATAACAACCCCATAACGAAAGTCACGGCCTTTAATTAAGAGAAGTGACTAGTCATCGATATTGCTTGCCTTCATTTGCGTCTTGCACCGCTTTTGCGGCTTAATACCCTGTCAGAGCTGCAAAGTGAGATGCTTTTTATTGGATAAGCTGAACGCTGAGAAGTAAGCGCTGTGACTGATATGCATCGACCGATGTCTGGACGGGCTCCGAAAAAAACTTAAGCGCCTGCAGGCAGTGGCGCATGATTGCCGAATCCAAATGACTGCTACACAATGTTCATCACTGAGTGAATTAAATTCAATAAAAAATTTATTGCTCATTTCCTCCATCAGCAGGATAGCGAAGCAAATTTGCAGTGGAAATCTCAGAGCACAGTATCGTTTTTTGTTTCAGAAGGATATCTTCTGCAAAAATTGAATGTATAAAAAATTCAGAACATGACCTGATTGCAACAATCCGATACTCCTGTCGCTATCGACTTCTGAATGCCAGCAATTTGAATGATTTTCCAAGGTTCTTCTGCGGATGATAGCATTTTGAGCTGTCGATTGATTTAAAGTGCAACTTTTAATGACCTTTGCTGAATGGTCATTCCAATTATTTCTATAGCTTTTAATTACAACAGCTTCATGCTTTGTGATATGATAAGATTGATGATGCATTGTGGACGTCGAGATACTTTAAAATCCTTTATTGTTTACACTTCAGCGTCGAAAAAAAGATCGGAAAAGAAAGACAGAAAAAGACGGGATAAGAATAGATATTAAAATGAATCAGTAGAAGAAGTGAAACACCAAATTACGAGGTTTCAGAAGATAAAGGATGAAATGATAGATTATGTGAGAAAGAACGACGAACTGTAAGGTGCTTCGTGTTTCAGCTAAGAGACAACAACGAAACTACTCGATATGCAAATAGATGATTCAAATTGTGAGGAGAAAATCGTTTAGAGAGGCTGAAATTGAAAATCGCCATAATAATAGAGGACCGACTAAGATTATTTGATGAATTCATGTATTCCTTTCTATCTTAATATTCTAACTAGTTCGTAATTGCCTTGAAATCATTTATGTTCTTCAAAAAAAGATGTGTGATTGACTTGCTGAATTTTCTCGAGAAACTCTAACAGCGTTATCAAAAATCTTACAGTTGGAGATTGATGAGAACGATTATTATTGGAATTGAAGAGAAAAACTTTTGGTGGACATTTACTCTTTGAAAAATGCTTTAGAGTTTTGATATGTATTCCATGCAAAAGTTAGTAATAAACGAGAGGAAATTGCTGTTCATGAAACATTCAAAGAATGTATAAAAATTTTCAACGAGGATATTCTTGTCTTGCATATTTCGAGCATTTATTTCTCTGGTTTATCGACTTTTCTTCTATTGCGGTAACCATACACATAATGCCCTTTTAGCTGAGCAACGGTTATCACAAAAATATTCGAGATGAGAAATTGTGTTAAGATATTTCTAATGTTGTTTGCTTGTTGCCAGTGCTATAGCAATGCGAATGGTAAAATTATTGAAATGTATTCCTCGCTTTTCTAAGTTTTCAAATAGCGTTTTTTGTATCAATTTCCCAAATAAATGATGCTGTATTTTGGTTAGTTGCAATTACGCTAGCTTCTCAATAATAAAGTTCACTGTGTGGGCAGCCGTAAAAATAGCGCACTGAAGCACCAGGAAATGCGCTCAATGGCCAAAACATGGTATTACACTGAATGCAGCTACCTCGAAAGACCACTATGCGCCAAATGCTCGAACATATATATATATATATATATATATATATATATATATATATATAT
>JAARMF010000020.1:59113-76451 GCA_022844705.1 Toxascaris leonina | reverse complement strand
ACAATAGCCGTCTTCCATTTTGATGGTAGGGAACCAGTGACTATCGAGCATAACTTCGAAATCTGGTCGAAACAATGTTTCCATGGCTCGTTGAATTTTATTGAACTATAGCTAGCTAGTCGACAGAAAAACATAGCACGATTTTGAAGTTTCTTTGATACGGAACGCTGTGCGATTACATATGGCTTGATAACACGCTCAACTTTGAGCGCTGTCATATCATCGTCTTCAGCTCATTCAGAGATGCAGCAACGCACTTGAAAATGAAAAGCATGTTGACTATCTTGCGTTGAAATTTGACCAGCAGTCTGTCCAGATAGTTTATTTTAATCGTAGAAATTGCTAGATGGGGACGTCGTTATTTACTGCAAACCGGATAGCCTTTCCTTTGCTTATAAACTTTAAAAATAATGCCACAGTGGGACTGTTTGCAGTTTTCGCTTCAGATTGGTTAGGTATAGCTCAAATAAAACAAAATGCACTTCAGTGCCGCAGGGAGCGCCGACGTTTACGCGAAAGCCACAAATCCTTCAGAAGACGTCGGATTCCGGTGACCCAGCTATCATGTTCGATATTGGATTCCAAGCCGATCAAAATCCTGAGGTGACGTTTTAAGCCCAATATTCAAAATATTCGATCGTTATTATCAAGCGGTTGCTTGCTAATGACATCATTTTCAGGTGATCTGGCTGAACCCGAAAGGAAAGAAAATGAAGGAGTCAAGCCGCATTAAGTTCAGCCTCACACCGGATGGAGGCGCGAACACCTTCACCGCCCAGCTGGAGTTGAAGGTAGAGATTCTGACATGAATTTCTTCTTCACAATTCGTCAAAGTAGCTTTCTATATTTGTCTTCCTCAGTGGTCTCGGTCATATAATTTCACTTCTGGTGGTAAAACAGGTGTGATTTTATTTGCATTTACAGAACTACAAAGCCAAGGACAGCGGCACCTACACTTGCAATATCAAGAATGAAGCTGGAGAAGCAAATGTTGAACTCACATTGAACATTGAAGGCAAGTTCATTGGTTTTGTTATGTGTGTGCATGCATTTTTGGTGTTTTCATATCCCAATAATTCAGTTAATAGATGGGCGTTATCAAGAACCAGTGCTTGAACTGAAAGAGCAACAGACGCCAGTTCCTTTATTGGCTCCGAGTAGTTGAATGTCAGTGTCATCCGTGTTACTGCTTTTACCAAATCGGCTGTCACTCTCTGTGCCTAAATGAACCACGAAGTTCGTTAATGTCCCTGCTCTCACTCATGCAACAATCCAAACAGCACATTTTTATATTGTTTCTTGAAACATTCTTCCCACGCAACAAACTTTCGCACCAATGAAAGTATAGAAACTAGCATATGTCTTAAATGTCATCAAAGCTCTGCATTGTCACCCGTTTTTGTTGCACGAAAGAATCCGTTTTGAAAGATGCACGCTGTGCTGAAACAATTTAAACTGCTACGAACCGCAGTTGTATGCAGTTGTTCCGCAAAACAAATCCAAATGCAGACAGCTGAGGCTCTGTACGTGCGAATTATCTGTTTTTAGGCGGCGATGACGGTACGGCAGACTGAAGAACATATTCTTTAGTCAGAAATTGCGTTTTTGCGTTCAGAGTTTCAACCGCCTTCTTCCATGTTTGCCTGATCTGTGTTGCTTTCGTATATTGGCTCGACACTGGCGGAATGTTCTTGCTCATTAGTTCGTTTTAAGACCATTGATTGTTTCGTTATGTTGCATGATAGAGCTATAGTGTTATTCCTTCGAATGTATAGTTCATTAATATGCGATGGAGAGTTCGCTTATGCATGATGATTATCCTCTATCTGTAATTGAAAGATGAATTTTGCATGAAATGCTTTCTAACAGTCATCGTTTTGCTCGCTTGTATCGCTTCAGCGGTTCCCACTAGAAATAACTTTTCGAGAGATTCAACGAACTTTGGCGAGCAGATCGCCAAAATGGCAGTTTAACAGCTGTGGTTGTTGCTGCTATGCTATTTGCTAATCATTTTGCATTTAAATATGCAACTATACGATTCCAGCACTTCTTATAACATTCTAGCAAGTCCATATCAATTACATATACTTTAAGACGTTTTCAAAGCTCAGCAAATTCAAAAGAAAATCTTTTGCATGAAATTGAAGGGTTGAGGTTATTGTGTTTAGAGGCAAGTAGATAGCAGACGATTTTTGTTTCGTGCGAGAACAATAGCTAAATGAGTTATGAATCTTCACTAAGAATTTTTTCACAAAGCAGAAGAGAAAAAAAAACGGATAAGTTGCCTGTAGATGTAATATCGCTGAATACCTCGCGAGATAAAACCACCAGCATGAAATGAGCGTTCAGACTATGACTGAGGGCAAAGATTTTAACCCTAACGTGATACCAAAGGACATATGTCATCTATCCCCGGGGAGAGTACTCATTTCAATCATCGGTGCCAACTGCGTTAAAAATACACCGCTTATTTTTCACTTGCACAATGAGCAGTTCCATCGATCAAGCAGCCACGAACGCCACTTTCAAAGTGCTTATAAGGGAACGCCTGCTAGACTAAGCATTGCTTCTGCATGCAGCGCAAATCTGTAGATGCCGAATTCGTCGGAAATCGAGTCGGACGTACTCTTGCAATTCGAAGACCAAAAGAGCTTCAAAGGGCATGCGCTCAGTGTAGACAGATAAAGCGTGCTTGAAAATCTGTTCCCAAATCGTGGATGTCTTCCTTTCAGGACCGCTTGATGATGGTGCTGACGATGCAAGCGAGGCGTAAGCTTCTCACTCAGATGAGTTCAGCTTGGCAGCGACGGTTCAAATCGCCCGTTGTTCTATTACATGTTGTGTCCGTTCCATAATATGGCTTTTAGAGCACAGATGCGCCAGCATTCCCCGTCATTTATTGCGACTTTGGGGTCGTTGGCGGCGAATGGTCGCGCAGCAGTTCCTCTCAAGCCTTCACGTACCCCTTCGTGGGTCACTTCGCTGTTGCTGCTATTGCTGTTACTTATTTTGTACACACGCTTTACTGCCCAACGATCGTCAGCAATTCCCACATGGAGAAGTGTCCCACAAATTATTTCTTTTTCCCCAAAATGTGCCTTACTCTATTTCTACGAGTGTACTATAGATCGCTCTATGCATTCTCTCCTCGAAATCTCTCGTTCGTTTCTGGTCGACCGCGCGTATACTTATGACGCCAAGCTTTCTATTGTCTAATCATTCATCATAGCAAATCTTTCGACTAGCCATGTGTCATTGCTCATCAATAAAATCTATGTGTACGTTTATCAGACGAAAATACAAAACACAAGTAGAAATTAATTCGCAAATGCCAGAGTATTCTGAATTGTCGAAAAGGTTAGAGAGATATAGTTGTAACTCAGTGACTCCCTCACATAAGCAGTTCATTGAGAATCGAGTGATGATCTACCCAAAATCTTACCTTGCTTCATTGTAAACGATCACCAATATTTTAGAAGCAGTCGAGAAATAACTTTTGCCTGATTCGACGTTGACCTCACCGAAAATGGTGTTCATAGGCCGCGATTGCTACATCTCAGGAACACTTTTATAAAAATTTCTTGGCATCCTAAACTGTTCTTATTGCTGCATTGAGGCATGCAAAATTTAACAAAGTGATCCTCGTCCTTCGATTGGAAATGCAATTCGAGATAACATTTGTTCATAATGAAAAGAAACATTCCAAATTCCGGAGGAAATCGAAACACAGAGATGCTGGCTACGAATAGGCGGGCCCTCATGCTTCAACATTCGGCGCCGAAGTGGCATAAGATATTCACCAGATGATCAGAGCCGAAGACCTTCATTATTGTTAATCGAATATTTAGTGGTAGGTGTGTGCTCTGGTGGCAGCAAAATTTCTCAATTCTCTGCGAACTTTAGCTGGGAAGTTCTTGGCCACCTGCAAACCAAAAATTAAGTTTTGAATACTCCCTGCGAAGAACGACAATACTGACAATAACTGCGAAATAATCTTAACATAAGCGGCGAGGTTAGACATATCTTCCTTCCCTAACAGTTTCCAATGATCGATGATTCTGTCGATATTCTAAAGAACCTTTGAAAAATGATGTCCTCCTCATGATAGCAAGGCGGACACCATTGAAGAAATTGGTTGGCTTCATGACGAATCGGGCGAACGATTCGTCTTTTTGTTTACAAATTGTCGCAGTGAATGTGTGTTGGTTATTTCTGATCCGATCAAGCGAACGACTCATATTTCTCCTTAATTTTCGAGTACAATCCGACATCGCTGCTAACAACAGTGTAGGCATATTATTACTTTTTAAGCTGTTGGATGTATGCAATTTCGCAAGGAAGTTCTACGGTTTGCAAAAAATCACGTCTACGAAGTAGCGCTCAATGGTACACTTCTGAAGAAAAATTCTTCAGCTAGAAGTGAGTCTCCAGCTAGCGCAGAAGTGAATTAAACATGTCTAAAATTTCTCAGTGGCAGATGAATTGTCAAAATAGTTTAAAGATCATTGAGTCGATTTGGTTTTGTCGACTACTGCACTCGCAAATATGCAAATAAATAGATATGATTTGTTCGCCTAACCGTACTTCTCTCAGAGTTGCTCTTCATTGTTGCGAATGCTTAAAATCCAACCAAGTATTGATGACTGGGTTCGGCACGAGCAATCACACCGAACGCTTTTCTTGCCTCATTAGAGAGTTCGGCCAATTCACTGTGATATGCTCTGGCTCGTTTCCGGCGTTCGGTTGCGTATTTGTTGTAAGCTGTTAATTGATCGGGATTTAGCAGCGAGACTGCCAACAGATGTATCTTCAAAATTACTACACATCATTGACAGCTTTATGACATCATAGGAATTCAATATTGAGAATCAATATTTTGCCTACTAAATGCAACTGTTTATACTTTTCAATGGAAACCAATGTGGCCAAAGTATCGCTGAAAACACCACCAAGTATTACTGTGAAATAAGCTTTTCACACTGTTTATAGTTTTATCAGCATATTTCAACCACCTCAAATCAAGCAAAAAAAGTGGATTTCATCTTGAATGGTTAGTTACTCAGCAAAAATAGACTGTCAACCTTCTCTCGTCGTAGTCCTTCGGAAGGCATATCCGGATCGTTTATCATGTTTTCAAAAGCCCTCCTCACTTCCCAACCTAGAGTTTTCAGGAAGTTGATTCCATCGTAAGCATCCACTTCCTTAATTACAAATTAAGGCTATCGCAAAGGTTAGTGACATTGTGGTAGTATATTCATGTAAAATATCAAGTATTTTCATCCGACAATGTTTGAAATTCATATGTGCTATTTCGTAAAAAACTTCAAACCAACAGTCCATAACAAACACCTATAAACATTGATGAGTGTATTTAGATGAGGCGAGAAAATGAAGTTATGTAAAGGTTCAAACAAACTTGCAGCATAACAGTTCAAATAGCAACATACTGAACAAACGTTTCCTTCTGCTGCTGTCGTAAGAAATGCGTCTGTCTTTATTCAATAGATCAAAATTCGTTTCAAGAGGGTTATGAAAAGAACATGCAGCTATGACCTTATGATCGTAGCCAGAAACGTTGTCTCCGATGATAAGACTGTCGCCACCGCTTCTGAAGGATATCCATGAGCGGTTCCCTGGTGTTACAGTTGTGCCTGTAAATGACCGGTTTCGAAACGCATCTCCTTTGATGTGAAGTACGCTTAGAGTGGTTTTTCATTTAGGCTTTTGACAACATTTACTTACGCAATGACCATCTTATAAATTGTCCAGATGCCTAAGAAATGCAGAAATGAGCCCTCAAAATTTAGAAGAAAATTGTAGTGTCTGACTGATATGATATATCTTAGAATGTGCTGTGAGATGATTTCTTCCAAACATATTAAATCGAACTCCAAACCTGTGAATAGCAACCACCGAAAACATTACATTCACTGAATTGAAATTTTTTCTGTCTTGATAAAAATAATACGAGAACGTGCCAATTGTATGGTGAGTGAAATGGGCTGCTGATGACGAATGAATGATATCGTAAGAATGAACTCGACTGTAAGTGCTTTGAATTTTGCATCAATGTAAAACAAATTTTCAGCTGTTCGATCTGGTGGAGTCACAATTCGATACGAAATGAAGAACGCTAAAGACATGAAATCAAACCATAGAAGTGAGGCAAGCAACAGTGATTAGTGAGAAGCCAACGTAAGTTAAACATTAACTTATAGATGTTCGCCGAGAATGAAACAATTTAGGTGGTAAGGGAACGTAGAGACAGTAGGTGATGCGACGAGATTAATAAGAAGTTTACTGCACACTCGGATGAGCCAAGAAGAAAAGGAATTGTGAAATGAATTTGAGGTCAAGACTCGTGGAAACGATTAAAAGCCAAATGGTCGTGACAAACTACGCAGCTAAAATGTTGCCGTTTTCGATGAAAACATATGCAAGTAAGGCTTTAGACAAATATTATTTCGAACCGCAAAGCTGTGAAGATTAGTAAGCTTCCTCAAATTGTAAAATATTGCGCACAACAAAAGCCTATATTGGACAGGTAAGTAACCTTTTGTCGCAAAATTTACTGGGGAATTTCCATCGAGATAATCCCCGTAGTCTGCCAGTGACGGGGAAGGATCGTTTGAAGTATGCGAAAAGTTGTCATCATCTGTCAGTGTTGGTCGTAGTGCCGATCGTTGACGCTCGCCGATTTCCACGAAGTCTGTGGCTCCCTTGAACGACTCAGCTATGGATTTTGGTTTTATTTAGAGAATAGTAGCAATCTTTCTTTTGACAGCAACGCAGTTCCCGCCGTGCACTTTTTTTTCTGGGACGAGATGAAAGTTTCTATTATAGCATAAACTTTACTGTTTGTACAAATATCTGAATACTGAGCTGAGTATATGAGGAATTACATTTGACCAACAGATGGTCAATCTTAGAAGGCTGCCTCATTGATTTCCTTTCAAGTCTTCCAAATTCTTGGCATTAAATGATCTGTACTTGAGCATATTGGAGAACTCGGCAACCTCATATGCTAAGCTTTACCTATAAGATTAGGAACAGAAGCATTGTATTGAGGAGGACCTGAGGCTCGCAGCGCAAGAAACTTTCTGAGGTGGACATATATTGGCAAGGACTTGTGAAGGGGAGCTTATAAGCGAAGAAACATAGCATATTGTTGGCTTGGTCGGCAGTTCACTTGTAAGCCTCAGAATTCCACCCACAGAAGCCGCGATACTGCTGAGCACTGGATATGACAGACCGCTGAGTTACGTCATAAACTGTTTTCTTTGAGTGATCATATCATGCATAAACTGTGACCACACCAAACTATAAAATATTGTACATGAGTGTAGAAGAGCACGTTTTAGCAAGAAACTGCATTTTTGATTAGAGATTTGTATCAGTGATCAGCCGTGGCGATGAGCATACATTGTTTTGTTGGCTTTCACACGTGTGTAAGAAATTCATGTGGTGGGTTGACATGCAAAAATATAAGACGTGTGAGCCTCCTTAATGCACCTCCCATATGCTCTTTTCTCATCTGGCTCATTTGTGCATGAGACCACCACGATCTCGGCATATTCAGTATGTCGGTAGGCTCCCAACCTGCGGTGTGGTGAGTTGTCGTCGAAATGGCTCTATCTTTGACAAACTATCTAGAGATTCCGCTGTTCGATCGCTGTCTGAAATCATTTGCAAATTAGCTTTTTTGGCCAAAAACGGCATCTGCGCTGTCTTACCCTTACATTCATTCCGCAGGAAGCTCCGTATGGGTGGGTTGCGAAACGATAGGAAGTACTCTCCATTCCTCCATAAGGTATTTTGGAATGATGTTCTCACATCGATTCATTCAAAGAACAAAAATGGATGATAATCACTGATTTTACACAACCCATACAACCCATACAACCCATACACAACCCATATACAACATATGATAACAAAAGTGAACGTCGAACGCAAGAAATTACGGAGATTCCACGCTAAGCAACGGTTTCTGCGAGAAGGGCTCGCCCGAAAAGGACGACACACTGTTGCAGCATTCTATGGCATGGTTTTAACACATACAAAACGTGGAAGAGTCTCCTTAAGTAGTGGGAGAGCATCGAAGACAAACTGACGTACGTAGCCAGCACCCATAGTTCATAACGATTCCTTTTTGAGAAATCAGTGAATTTTACGAAATGCGAATGGACAGTTGGCCATGATTAATTGTTAAGTGGTCGAAAGTTGGCCATGAATACTCTAGTACACGGTTATGAACAGATTACAAGAGCGCTTGCCTTCAGTATGTGGATTGTTGTTTGCCGATGTTGCATAACTCTGAGCGAATATATCAACGGCAGCCAGGATGTCATCGGTGATAAGCAACTCGCTTTCGCATGGCTCTCCTTTCTTATAGTTCTTCCTACATTCACTATTTTCATGCAATTGTTATGAATTTCCAGCAACAACAACAACAAAAAATCAATTTGTAGTTTCTGGAAGTGAAGATTGACGATGTCATTGCAAGCTTAAAAAAAATTTTGGAGCCGGACATCATCTGTCAATGACAATCTGTTCAGCATATTTCAGCTTATTGCGAGAAGAGACAGCCTTGGTCGATACCGAGGCAATCAAAGATTACCGTATTTTTGCCACCATGGAATAATGCAAATTCCAAAATTGCAAATACAAACTTTCAATCGTTCACCTAAGCATTTCAGATAATGCAAAAGAGTGCCAATAAAAAACGATGCCACTGCAGGGTTTCCGATTTACTGAAGTTCTGAAAAATGCGTTTACAAGAGGAACATATTCAATTAAATTGCACAGTTGCTATATTATTTGCAACACTGTTATATCGCCATAGAAAGCTATGAGATTCGATGTAGAGCTGCTATATTCTATTATGCAGTTATAAGATTGTGCAACATTGCCCACAATTCAATATACTTACCACATAACAAAAAAAAAAAATTTGTTTTACGACAAAAGTATAACGTCGCAAGATAAAGCATAAAGTTTCAAATGCCCATTCAAAGTTTCTACAGATTAAGTGAATAAATGGTCTCAACGCATATTTTTCGAAAGTTAGAGCTGATAAGAGGAATACATATACAAGAAAATCGAATTGCATATCTTGAATAAGCATCTCCGATTTCAGATGAGAAAAAAGTTGGACTTATTTCGAACATTGCTAAAATAGAAATATTACTTTCACTTTAATGCATGTCTCCGTGATTGAACTGGTATAGAAGAGAAGAAAATTGAGGCTAATATGAGATGGATGACGATTGCTGAAATTTCACTCACCAAGTCGTCCTGAGCTCTTCTTGAGCAAACGTTGGTAATGTATTGATGTATTTCGGTGGTTCACAAGCTCTGATTGTCTGAAACCAATTCCGTCACAATATGAAGAAATGTTTTCTCTTGCACTTTTTTTCTGATTTCTTTTTCGAAAACATTCTCATTCACTCATTTAGCGACGCTTTTTTAGCGCACTCTCTCATCAAATCACGGTATTCACAGATTTGTGCATCCCAGTTTTGGTTTCAATGGTGGAAACGATCGGTCGGAGTGTCATAAAAACACTTCCAACAACACAAATTATGTTTGCCTTAAGATCACTAATTATAGCCTTGTGTGCTGTTATAAAGAATCAAGAGCATTGAGGCAACTTGAAAAAAAAAGCTCTGTCAGTGTAACGGGAATAGCGCTAAAAAGTTCGCAAAGAAACAAATAACTGAAAAGTGTGAAGGAATATTTTTTTGAAAAAGTGAGAAAAAGACGATGCCAGTTTTCCGTGCTGCATTGTTATATATGATACTGATGCACAGCAGTAATGCATGAATGACAATAAAAACTTACGCGTTGCACAGAGAATGCTTCCACATGAAGCACAATGAGAAGCGGTATTGTAAACCAATAGCCGAGCATAACTGAAGATAGTAAGTCATTTCGGAAGCATATCTCAAGTGTTGGCTATGCGCCTTTTCAAATTTCACATCATCAGTTATGGCTGGCGCGGTCACAACATATTCTCTTAATTCATCGTTTAAGACGCTAGAAAATGACTTAAGAGTTCGAGCTGTTGCTTCAAGGATGGAGTCATCCATAAAGCACGGATTCTGATTTCAATGCAAAAAGAGCGCAGATTATACTGTCAATTAGTGGACTATTTTCTAGTGTGGCTTGCTAGTAGCGATCCATCTGCAAACTAAGGCATTAAGAAAAGAGGCTGAACGAGAACTGATATGAAGGTAGTAGAAGTGCCATAAAACGGGTGGTCACCAGTGGTTATGGTATTTTAGGGGTTCTATGGGCGTGAAGAACATAACTGGTTGTGGCCGACCGGTCTTACACGTTGCGCCGTCGCTACATCCTTACGATGGCTTTTCTTCTTCGCGACACTGAATAATTCCTTCGTCAAAAATCCTCACCTAATCGCTCTCACCGAAACTGGTAATGCGAGCAGAAAAATCCGAAATTTGCGCCACTTTTCAGGCGGTAATTTGAGCATTTGAGACGTGGCTGTGTTCATGTCGCCCATTTATTCTTGACATGCATAACAGCTCAAGGCCAACAGTGAATGAATTTTGAAACTGAAGCAAAAATTCACTCACAAAAAGTCACAAGAAAGCACGTATGGCCGGCATTGCAAGAGCTTCTTAAAAAACTTCTAACCTGAGCTTAAGTTAGTCTTTAGAGCTTAGGTCAGAGAGACTGAGATCGATTGTTGATTGCTGAAATTGTGGTAAAAACCACAGGCACGATGAAAATATTCAAAAATAGTAGCTATCCGTTTGAGGCAGTTACGATATATGAACCTTCACCTGTTCATACGGCATCGATTTTCTGGTCGATGCAAAGGTCGCCCGATCATATGTCACTTGTAGCAAATAAAGCAGAAGTGATTGTTATCGCCTATTGACAATTATCATTTCATCGGAATTCCCACGCTTGAACGCGTGCGTATTATCACAGTCCTTCGAATAAAACATATGAAGCAGTTTGTGAAGAAGTGAAAACAAATTTGAAGAAACAATTTGGTGCTCCTCGGCCTTTTCTACTTACACGATTTCTGATTCAGTCTTCGAATCTGGTATTAATTTATTTCACGGGACTAATAAATACTTAACCGGCGCTTAGGAGCGCTGCATAGTCAAGTTCAATTCCGCATGCTTAATATATGCCTTTTTGAAAGGATAGCAGATTCATCTGACTAAATCTGGATTCTTTTTCGTTCTCGATTGTTGTTCGTTTTCTGCTCACAGAACAGAAAGCAAAATGAGATAGTCGCCAAATTAACAGTGCCGCAGTTATATCATCGGGTCCATTACCTCCGAAGAAGCCTATATGACTTCGCATTCCCATAATTCAACATCCGTATCTGAACTCTACCTGTCATTGCAAAAGTGATAGAGCGTAGTCGATTGCTTCATGGCCTCATTACAACCATCGTAACACACTGATGTTCAAATCAATTCTTGAAGCAACTGATTCTTCTTAATCAAGGACGTGCTCTACAGTTGAGGTATTTTCTTTACTAAAGCCACAAAAAATATCACCTGAACAAGCTTTTCGCTGAATCGTTCTTTATGGCATAATTGTGAGAATCACATAAAACAGCGGCTTATCAGGTGAAATCATTATTTATCTAACAATAAAGGATTTTCATCAATAGAAGAGTTTATTTCGTCAGATAAACTCGGCTTCCAAAGATATTTTCTGCCAGCAGTGTCGGCATGACTGAAGAATTATTGCTAATTCCAACGAAGAAGAAATAATTAGTTGAGGTAAGGACGGCTTTTTCGAGAACAAAATCAGTTCATCATAGATCAAGCAGACAGATCACTTCTTACCGAATAATCATCGACTGCAAATTCTTTCAAGACGACACTTTGAGTTTGGTGATTTCGCGTAAACGTTCAATATGTTCGAAAGCGGCGCTTAATGAGTAGTGAAATGAATTTTATTACCACACAGCCGTAGGATAGAGCAAAAAAAATTGTTTTGATAATACGTTGCGAGTTAGCTCAATAGTTCATAATTACGAGTCTGATATGTGGGCGAATATCGTACTCGAAATTTTCATCAGATCCATTCCCAGGTCGCGTAATTTCAAAATGTGCATTTTCGACGCATCTGGGATGAAGCCTGTCTCTTCATTGCAGTCATCTTGGTAACAAAAAATTGCCGCTCGCTAATTTTTAATTGGACAGCAGTTTGACCACTGCTAAGTTTAGCAGTGGTCAATTATGTTCTAATGTTGAAAATATACTACATAACCCTATGAGGGATTACTCATGACAGAGTTCTGCGGGAACTACTCGCAACACTATTAGTAACAGCCGCGATAAGTACTATTATTCACTCAATGGATTTCATCAGTAAGAAATAATTACTGATAAGAAGAAAGCGTAGAGTTGACCAAAGCGAATCTTTCTCGAAAGGCGATTATGCTTCAAACAGTGAATATAGTGGTGGAAACGAAGAGCCAAAATCATCGAAGTTCTTCGGAAACTCGCATCCTTTATCATTCGGAGTACCTGGTCTTACAGAATGATCCAGTAGTTATCTCAAAACCGGCATCATCAATTAGTAGGCTTCGGAAGTGGTTATCCATTTAATTCTGTATCACACTGAAATTCGAGTTATGTTCAGCAAGATGCATCACCTACCCGAGTTTGAACTCTGTGCTTACTGAGTGCAGAAAAGTCCCGGACGAAGTGGACACAGTCCTGTATAAAAAGAAAACTCGCCAAGTGGCATAACATCAATTTTTTCAACAGTTCGTTTCACTCTTCCCATGTTCATAGGCTTTAAAGCATTTGAAATAAATGGTTCGTCCAAGCGCAAACCCTCTTCACATTCCTTGCAGTGAGGTCAGCTCACCAGCATTCATTGAAGTCATACAACATATCTGTCCACTTCGATCGTTTTTGAACAATGAGGTACTATCGGTTGAAAGAATAACACATATCCGATAATAACGGCTTAACTCGTATCAACTACAAAACTGCAAGCTCAGGTCTTGCGGAAATTTCGGGCTGTTTCACAGACTGATTACTGCAATGTCTTTTCATCTATTTCAGTACTCGAATATACATGAATGATAATGCTGCAAAGTAAACAGGTGGCCGGTTTGTTGTGAGTAGACGGTGTCCACTCTGTGGTGTACATTATATGCACCGGAATTCGTAACTTATATTTCCTATTCAACCACACAGGCTAATGATTGCACTAAAGGCATTCGAAAGATCTGGGCTTCGTTTGATTCGCTGCCATTGGCGGATTACGCTGCGGCCTCCATCTGTACACGCGGTCATTGTGATAAAGCTTCTCGTTGCGTGTGGTTTGTCGTCGCAGGCAGATTCAAGTGGCTTGATGGGATTGCTCACGGAATGCTTGATTCCCATCACGATAGCGTCTTTCGTCTTTTTCGTTATGCTGAAGCTGAGTGAGTACGCTTTACTAAGGTGAGCTAACACCTTTCAATTTTTTCGTTCGTAGACGTGCACTGTAGCATCGAAGACTGACTCAAGCTGACTGTGGGTAAAATGAAGTTCATGTTCCTGTTCGAGTCCTGAATCTTGTCGGCTTCGTTTTTCTTCACTTTTTGAATGCATCAAAGTCCGTGATAAAAGAGCCAATATGTGAGCTCCAACACAGTCCGCGCGCTTCGGGCTATCTGCAGCCGCCAATCTGTGTCCGCGCAGAACAGCATTGCTCCAGTAGTTATTTTCGCCATCCTTTTATATCGCATACTCCGGAGAAGAAAGACAGCAAGATGCATTGCCGAAAACCTAAATCAGAGCGTAAAAGGATCGTGTGTTCTCGCTAATCAAAGATGGGTGGGGAGGGGGGAGGGGGGTGTTTACATCGTTTGGCGAAATAATGAGATTAAGAACAATGAAAATCACTGTTTTGGCACTTCCGCCCGAGTCCTAATTTCTTGTCGCGACTGCTCGCGAAGTCAAATGTAGTTTTGTGAAGGAAGGCAAATGAGGAAGTTATGACAGGTTGAGGCAAACTGGAAAGGTGCAGAAGAGTGCAACCTTCCGACCTAGACTTTCTGATAAGCGAACCATGAGACAAAGAAAGTGGCGTACTGGTGGCGGCTGAGAATGACAACACAGTCATAATACCCTGCGGCATAGCGGCTCTGCACATGCGTAAACACTGTCACTCAAAGAGAGCAAAGGCTGTATCCCTTTGTTTCTAGCAAGCTATATTACTGCACAATGACAAGACCATTTCATTTCTTCCCTATAGTGCCGTGCGGTGCAGCTCGACCAATTGAGCAATGAATACGACTCGTGAATCACTTTAATTCCTGGTTCTATTATTCATTGAACTGAGTTGTAATTCTTCAACTTCTGTGTAATGTTTTGTTCGTATTGCGCCTTGCTCTTTCGATACATCAGATCCATATGTATATGTTCGGTATGACTGAAGTAGTTATTAGTCCGTTGACTTGTTCCCAGTAATTATAGTGTTCGTTTAGCAGTACTGAGATGTTCGCGGTGAAGTGTATGAGAGATAACTGAACACCGTCGAAACTCAATTCCGATATCTGTGGACATGTTTATTTAATTATGACCTTTTCTGAGATGTTTTGGGTATTCGTTGGTACGGCAGTTCGTTTGCTGTAGTGCTCTTGACCATTTCATGTATTGATACGTTTTGCTTCATTCATCTCATAATGTAGTTGATCGTTGCACTTAAGCGCCAATTAATTGAAAGAGATTTAATTACCCAAGTTTGAGATGTGGGTAAGGACGCACATGATAAAGAAACGAAAAGGTAGCAGTTGTTGGAATGAAGGGGAACTATGAAGAGTTCCTCAACCCAAGCAGCGAAATGGGGAAAGAAAGGAATGAAGAGGCCAGTTTACTCACATAACACTCAGTGTATATGGGCTACCGAGAGGTTGAAGAAAAAACCGTAGCGATCAATACAGGGGGTGTTTACATTTTTTGGCGAAATAATGAAATCAAAAACAATGAAAGTCATTGTTTTGGCACTTTTCCGACAGTTTTAACTTCTCCCTGAGAGAGAGGGAGAGAGGGTGGGATACAAAAATGGACGACCTAGCCTATTCAGTTAGTTTATAAATCCAATAGCATTTAAATTCCAACTGCGGGTGATCGTTGGTTCTTTGTTCCGTACCTACGGCACTGCTCCCATCATATATAGGCCATATGTTTCAGAAGAGATGAAAATATCACAGAAATTGCATAACACCGTTTTACCGAGAAATTCTCGTCTGATAGACCCTAACTACCATGCAGAGATGATTATGGATGCATTTCTTGAGGAGACAATCGTTCGAGAAAATTCTAGACAAATAAACAGATAGTTATTCCATAGACTTTTCCGCTTCATATTTTTATTCACTATTTTGAAGTCACCCGTATCCGTCTCGCTTGACTAACGCTGACAAAAAATTTTTCATCCACAAATATGCGTCATCTCCAGAACGACATGCACTCTGAAGCGATCATGGTACATTGCATTGAACCAGTCACAGTACAGTGGCGAATTGTTTGCTGAATAGATTCCCTTCAGAAGGGAAACCATTTTTAGCGTATGGAGAGCGGTAGAGTTCTTCGTCCACAGCCTTCTGTAGGGTTACCACTCCATCACTCACACTATCCGTTTTCCTTTGCCACGTTATATCGCTTCAAAAAAGAGCGGCATTCTTGAGTCGTTACAGCAAATGAGTCTCGATGTATTCGCTTCGAGTCGTATTCTTGTAGCCAATAAACAACGCTTCCATCATCAAATCTTAGTTAAAAGCAGTATGAAACAATTTGATTAGCGTATCCTTCAATGCAGTCAACGTACAGTTCCAACTCCAGAAGTCTTAGGAAACAACTAGCGGCCCTCAACGTCTGTTACATTCGATGGCACTCTCAAATCAGCCTACTTAAAGCGTTGTATGACAGGGTTCTTGCAACGACTGCCATCTTTGAGAGAAGAAAGCTCTACTGGGTTCGCAACCTTTCGAGTTTTTCGATGCTAATGCTTTGTGAGTAGCAATGATCGAATTTAAAAGTCATGTATGATGTCGCTCCGCAACATTTTGTGATTTATACTGGATTTGCGTTTAATCGTTACTGCTTGCTTATGCAGCTTACCTGGATACAACGGGGTTTAGTGCTGGATGTAGCTTTAGGCTGGCTTTCAGATTTTTTAGATTTAGGACAAAAGAAACCAGACGATTAAACTGGAACCCCATCCCCTCCTCTTCTTCTGCCCCCAACACTGCCTAGATTTATACCGAAAGACACCTGCGTGAAGACGCTTATCTGCGCAGTGTCTCATAAACACAAAGATCGGCTATTGGGATGGGCATAGCTCTTGTGCAGATAGTGTACAAGCTCCAAAAATTGCCCATGGTTTATTTCGGTCTAAAGTTTCTTGATCAGTTCGATTCCTTTATTACCATCTTTATTCTCGGTCAGCATCGAACGCATGCTTCATGATATCTCACCTGAAACGGCAGTGTTTGAAATGGATTGTTTGTGATCACCTCAACTGTAATAACGACGCTTCCTTTTCTGTTGCTAATGAAATCTTTTTTATGTGTTCGTTGCAAAACTACAATTGCAAGGCACGTTACGGCAATATCGTGCATATGCATGTGCATGTATGATCGTACCTTGTTTAGTGTTTCAACGGAGGAACCATTGAACTAGGTTTACGAAAGCCTGTTGGTATATAAAGTTGGTAAGTGTCAAAAGTTTGGTGGCGAATAAAAAATCTGTGGCAATATCAGGTGACACTCTCTACCAATATGCATGTCGACCCTATAAACTTTTGCAAAAAGCTTTTAGGCACTTTTTATAGACCGGTGAAATTCACACTCACTTAAATAGGAGGAAAAAAGTTCTGCTTGGTCAGTTAAACATGTAATTGGTGAGTGATATAAGCGGTCGGATCAGTCAACCTATAACTGCCTATCTTAATAATCGCCGTCGATTCGTGGAAGTGTCTCTATAGTGAGCGCAATTGCAAAGGCGCATATCATGCAGGATTCACCGGCGACCTTCTTCCTTTCCTTTTCTTCTCATAAAACAACTGCTTGGCTTGTGAACTTTTGGCAGTGGAAATCTGCATTGAGTGATTTTCCTCCGAGCGAAATTGGGTTCGTTTTTTGCGTTACAGATTGAAACTGCCTTTCTCTCAGTCGTTTGAGTTCCTATGAAGCGTTGGTAAAGAAGGATGGGAATGAACGAAAGAAGTGAACATTGAAGACGCGGAAAGCGCAGTCATAAAATTCCTAGCGAAAGAGAAAAACACAATAAGAAAGAAGAGGAAATGTATGGTTGGAAAGGGGAATGGGGGGGGGGGGGGG
>JAARMF010000020.1:40130-59047 GCA_022844705.1 Toxascaris leonina | reverse complement strand
GGGGGGGGGGGGGGGAAGAGGAATAAGGGAAATGCGCTCATTTGCGATCCTTGACAACCGCTTCACGCAGGTTTTGCGATTTCAGGCAGTTGAGGTTCACAGTCACAAGGTTCTTGCTTGCACAAAATGGCGCAATTTGATTCAGCGGTTGGCCATGGATGACATAAGAACATTTGAAGACCTGAACGGGAATTTTGGACGGAGAACGCAGAACCAACAAATGCACTTATCATGCTTCAGCGTGTTATGTGGAAATCACCAAGAGGCACATGTATAGAACTGAGAGTCTTCGAGGGTGCAGTTGCTCGTATTTTAATGTGTGTCGCCTTTGCTTGCAGCATTTTTACATCAAGGGTGCAAATTTACCGGATTTAAATGGAAGATGGCAAGTGACTGCATTCAGCAATCAGTAAAGGCCTGGGGAGAGCTACGGAAGCCGTTCGAAAAAGCATTGTGCGAGAGGACTAAGCTTCTAAGGCGCATATTGCAGAGGAATGAACACACTCATCATGTTCGTGTTATTCAGCGAATTAAAGTCGTATTGGTAGTGTGGCAAACGAGGACTAGAATAGTTTAGAAGCGTGTTATCAAGTAGGCCTTCAGAAAAGGAGGTGGATTGCACTTTCAGGAAGAAAGCGGGATATTCGGGAGAAGAGTGGAAGAGGATAGCATACCTGGTCCAGGAGAGAGTTCAATGCTGTAATTTTTTGCCAGCGGAGGTTGCTTAGCGAATGGTGCTGTGGTTTGCTGCAAGTATTATTGCAGAAATAGTTATGCAGTCACTAACTGAGATTGTCGTTGGATCGGAAAGGATCACTGTCGGGTAACGGAGGTGAGTCTGCGAAAAGGGATATGTCGTTAGCCAAGATATTTTCGTTAGGTAAAGAGGGAGAGAGAAAAAAAAATAAGAACTGATGATGAAACAACCTTTCAGATGACTTCGAAAGGATAAGCGAGTAGCATCTTCAACAGTGCGTTCTACTACTTTTTTTTTTGAAGAGGGGTCAGCGTTTTCGTGACTTTTGCTGCTCTGTGGGTACGACTGTTTTAATCACTAACCTCTTTCCTCTCATCCCTCCCTCCCACCTCTCACATGTTACACCGACCATTGCATCTGTCGAAATGGACAAGAACGAACCGTATTGAAGCACAGCAATCGATCGTTCAGATAAGGGACGGAGGGGATTTCGAAAAGGCGTCGAAGGAATTCCGTAAAGTAAGTAATTCGGTCAATTCACGCGCCTTATCACCTTGACTTTCTTTCTTGTGTATCAGCTATTTCTCAAATGTTTATTTCTCTTATTTCGATATGCGACTAATTTCCTTTTTATTAAATGTTTTCCCACTCACTTTGCCCATACGAATTATCCTTCGTTGTTCGATCAATTCCTGTCCAATTTCAACTACAAAAAATTCGTGTTTTGGAAATTTGTGGCAGAATTTTCGCGTTAAGCTAAAGTTGGCCTTCGTTGCAAGGGTTTTGTAATGTTTTTTATTTTTGGGCATATTCGGGTTCTTTTCGAAAGGAATTTGAAATTTACCTGCAACACAGAAATTAGTTACGCCGATCGGCTTCATTTATCCTCGTTGTCTGTCACCAGTTTGCGTGATTCACTACCACAAAGTTTTCTCGCTGTGTTTTATGCAGACGACGCGGATGTTGAACAGCGGCTGCGTATTGCTAATGTTGGACTTTGAGAAGGATTGGTTCTAGATGCAGCAGAGTTCGGAACATCCAAATATCAGTACTGCTTTCTTGAGGATGCTTTAAAGCTGCTTCTTACCTTTTTCCTATGTACGATAAGCTTTGATTTCGATTGTTTCAATAGTGTTCGTGTTGCCGATTCAATGTGTATTGGAGATCTGGATGTTGTGCTCAGTTCCAAACTTCAATTCAGTCAACACATAAGTAAAGCATTAAAATGGCATATATTAAAAGTGGTTAATCCTAATCTTTTAGTCTATTCTTGAAAATGACGGGATGAGAGATAAATTTCATTTCGAATAGAGTTTTTGTTTTCGTTGCTTCCGTTACGCTGCCGATTATTCATATATTTGCTAACAACTGCAAAGTTTCCATCAGCTGTACCAGATAAAATTTTCCTGACGACTGTGTGCCATAAATAGGGTGAGATATGTCACTGTGAGCTTGTACTAGCAGATCAGTGCAGCAATTGACAGCTGCCATACTGTTCCTTTTTGAAAGAGTGGAATGTTTTTGGGTTTCTGACTTCGCAATTATCACTTGAACTCGAGAT
This sequence comes from Toxascaris leonina, assembly GCA_022844705.1. Classification (NCBI taxonomy): domain Eukaryota; kingdom Metazoa; phylum Nematoda; class Chromadorea; order Rhabditida; family Ascarididae; genus Toxascaris; species Toxascaris leonina. The sequence continues at coordinate 56,789 of JAARMF010000020.1, read as the reverse complement.
TTGCAAGCATTGTAAACTTGTGGTATTGGTTGTTTTTGGCAACCTTTATAAGATTTTCATTATCCCTTTAAAAGGTTTTTGCTCTCTCGGTTACAATCTTCAGATTGTGAGGATCATTCATTTAGTTGAAAAAGTGGAGCGCGACTGTTCGGCAGATGCATATCTGCACACCACCACGTTAGTCTTTCCTGCTATGGACGTTTGTGGGTTTTTAATTTATATGTTCCTCAATTTAGAAAGAGAGTAGCTGGCTTTCCTGGGGCATAAAAAGTAGGTTGAGCCTTTCTAGATTGCAGATACTTGCGCCTATTTATTCTTAGTAGTTGCGCAGCCCCGGTCGATAACCTTTAAATATTAATGAAAAGAACAATCAGTATTATGATTGCTCATGCAAGATATCCTGTACTTGCAGTCGAATCATCCTCGACGGATCTGACGTTTCAAGTCTGTCTAACTCTGGTAAGTTTTGAGCACATGCTGCTCTGTTTTGGATGAAAATATCTAGAGAGCTTTGCTGAAAATTTTCAAGTGTCACGTTATTTCTTTGATTTCTTATTCGATTGTTGTTTTGCTTTACGAGTCATATGTCTTTGTTTCGTCATTCTACTTCTGGTTTTTTTCTTTATTTTTTCTCTCGTATGGAGGTTTTATCTTCTGCTCGTAATATGAAAAGATGTCTGAAACGATTTTTCTCATATTATGTTTCTAATGATAATATTCCACATGAGCTATACTCTTATACTTATTTGAGAGGTTAAGGTATGTTTACCTGTTCAAGGTGAAGCAGGTGAAAACTACCACTTATATAGGTGAGATAATCTTTATGTTTTTTTAAAATTACCGCTCAGTTTGATGTGTTTGATGCACTCATTTAGCGTTAGTTGATAGCATCCGTCAGCTTGAGATTGCACGATCTCATTCTTCTATCGTTCCTTTACTGATTTGCCAAGTCAACACTTTTCCTTCTGTTTGTTTGCTTTGATATATTTCATTTGATCGCGAATATATTCGATTGAAACTAGTGATGCTTCTCTTTTGCTTTTGTTTAGTACCTATACCTTGTAAATAATAGATGAATGCTGTTGCATATCAACTTTTCATTCTCCTTAAATGAGGTTTCATTTGTTACTAATATTAACGCTTAGTAAATAAAGCCTATTGAAACCATTAGTAAGATCCTCTTTAGGGATATTTCTAATGGTTTTAACAGTTCCATATAGTGATTGCGCATTGTTTAACGCCATAAGATGTTCTATGCATAAGTCGTAAATGCCTTTTAGAAAGTATATTATGTTTCAATCACTTTTAGGGGAAACGAAAGGATGAAACGAGCGCGTGGTCCGTCCAGAATGACTGGCACTGCGGAGAAAAAAGCGAAACGAGAAAGCTTTCTATGGAGAATGTTTGCAATCACCGTGTTGATGGTGTTTGTGGCAATAGCAATGCAATATTACTACCACAATTATATCTACCTACCGGGCCTCATATCGAAGAAAACCGACTTACCAAAACTTGAACTAAAGCTTGACATGGTGGGTTGGTTTATTTATATTTGTTGTATGGATATGTTACGTGGATTTATGCGGAGAACAAAGCATTTATAAATTACTAGATGTTGAATTAAATGCATTAGTTGTTCAAAGATGACGGCTGCTTGACTGCATTTATAAAGAAATAAAAGTTTTCATAACGCTCGAATTAGTTCCCGTATAGCTCTATTTTGTGACTATTCTAGGCACCATTTTTTTCCGTCCGTTCGATCGTCAGAATTTTGTCTGCTGTCATGCTGCGTGAGCGTGCTGTTTTCATTTTGTCAACGGATCAGTTTAAGTGCAGCTTAGGTTAACTGGGGTCGTGGTTCGTTGTTGGCGTAAGGAAGATAAGGAGGAGAAGAGTCGGAGGAATTTCGGTTTCCTTCGTTTAAAAAGTAAGTGATGGAGTCGAGTTATGGATTTATCACTATTTAAGCATACATCTATCCATACAATTTTTTCATGTAGTAGGTCACTGAAGGATGTGTTAACTGATGAGCAGTAAAGCAAGTTAGCATCTGCTCACAGTTGCCGATGATTGCTCAAGTGTGGAGATTTGATGGAGCCTAAGCTTTCGTCATAATTGCGTGCTCTACTACATGAAAAAATTGTTTGCATTTGATGAGTTGTTTTTAGGGGACATGGGGCACATATCGCTCACATGTTTACTTCGGTTTGCGTACACCGCATCCTGATTCGCCTCTTTTCGGCCTCATTTGGTATGAACAACCTCGGTCGAACATCATCGTGCCACCTGTACGGCACTGGTGTAATCAGGTATTTATAACTCGTGGAATCTGCCAATGTGCTTCTTAATCTTTTGTGATTTTTTCGCAAGGATCGAATTAGTGAAATAGATTTTTTTCAGTGCATGGATTTTTAATCCAACAGCAGTGCGATCGGTCTTCCTGCTTCAAGATCCGCAAAATATGCTGAGTCCGAGAATGCAAATTTTTGCAGTTTGTTAAGTTTCTAGCGATCCTTATTCTCGCAATTTGCTTTACAAAAAATTGCCGTATAAAAAACTATTGTATATTATCTTCCATTAGCGTCCAGCACAGTATGATGTGAGTTTTTTGGCTGTGGATGCGATACTACGTTACTGTTACGATAATCGAGTTATAGAACGTTGGAATCAAAAATTATGGGTGGACGTTGGCAGACGGGCGAACGTTCGGTAAGCAGACCATTCGTGACGCATCGTTCGATTTGACTACTGATTGGATCAATGTTGGCCGCACATGGACATCTCGTATCACCACATCTTCAGCAGTTCAAACAAATGTTGCACTTATTTTCTACTTTCTAATGCAGGTTCGCGTTTCAACGTTTTCTTATGATTATTTTGATTATTGAATAGCTCACTGGAAATAAGTTGATGGGCATTGCCGTAATTTACTTTTCTTTATTTTGCTTCATTTTCATTCCTCCTCATTTCGTTTCTTTATCCACTTTTTGCATGCTTGCCAATATGCGAATGCATATCCAATTGTGCCAAAAAATGTGGTATTTAATGATTTGTTGGTACCATCCGATTGGGTGTTGAAAGTCACGCGAAATTATGTTTTATCGTTTGAAAAAGTTCCCTTCGCATGATTTATGGCATCATTTGGGCAGTACGAAGAAATTTGTTCAAGTTAAATTGTTTTCAGAACCACGTGAATTTTGCCTGGCTTCTGATTGCTGCGAAAGAATTACAGTTGGATGGGATTTCAGTTAGCAATAGCTGCGTTTAGTTATTATCAGTGCATATTATATATCATGCATCTTTTCGAATACTCGTCAAATGCGTTAACGCACAGTCGTAGGCCGAATTGTGCTTTGTGATACATTATTTCCTCGTGCATATTTTCCTTTCTACAGGACGAGGCTTCGTTCGTGCATCAATTCGATGAGAGTGAGCAGTTGCGTTCGTTCAGTGGATACTCGGAGCTTCTTGGCAATTTCACGATTGCTTTTGATTCTGATGTTTCTACAGAAGGACGTTCGTTCCTTGCCGAAAGGTCTCTCCACTATCCGGATGCGACCAATGTTAAAGTGAGGCGGCATTCCAATTCTTCATTTCTTTGACCTCTTTATTGCTTTCAGATGAAGCAAAAGTAAGCAATATGTGGTAGTTTTCTTCTCATCTTTTTTTTTCACTTAGCAAAAAGCACACTTGGCTGTTGTGCAACTTGCTCATCTCTCCACATATTTCTGCTCAAGATGCGCTTTGTTGATCTGAATTTACAGTGTTCTTGGTTGCGGTTCCAAAAATCATTCAGATTCCCAACTGCGCACTTTATAACTGCCTAATTTTCCCCGTTTCTGAAGCTAATAGGTTCGAACCTCACCAAGAATGAAAGTTTTTGCGGGAGGGCATGTTGGAGGTAAGGTAAGTCCCTTTGAATGCTCCGTTGAGCACATCGGCTGTCCTTGGCCAATATAAACAACTTTATAGTACTCTGTGATACTGATATGTGGTACTATTATAAGCAGCTTTATGCTTTTTGAGAACTACCTGAAATTTGGAGACAGGTAGATGTTCTTGCAGTCAGTCCGAGATTTTATCCTTCACTTCGAGTCGATAGGTTTCGTGCAAAGATTTTCCTGAGAAAGTCAAATGCCACTGTTTTTTGAGGAGCTTTTCGGTGACAGTATTCCTCACTATTAACGAAAACACTTCCTAACTTCAGTTTCATTATCGAGCTTCACCAGCGTTATGTGGGTATGAAAATTTTGCAATTTACACAATAAATCATGAGTATTTTCCTTTGAAATTTCCGTTCCAGCCCTCAGCAGTTCCAGATTTTCGGGGTCGTATGGTGGCAGTAAGAAAATTCCCAAATTAGCTGCAATCTCTTCTCCCGGAACCTATCAAATATGCTCAAAAAGAAAAAGAAGGAGGAACGGTTAATTCTTATTCCAGCACAGTAGAGGGCGTGGTTTTTGGCTGTATGAGGTGAATTGAGGAGAGGTTTTGTTGGCAGTGTCAAATGGTGCCACTGTTCTCAAGAAAGTGCCACAACTTTCAGGATCTCATGATTTTCCTTATTATGTGGCCATGAAAGTAAATGGCGATGATGCCTTTTCGTCTAGAATGGGCATTTGCAGAATTTTTTTTGCAGCTGCAACAGTTGCTTCCTTTTTGGAACGTTGTCGAAGCCTTTAAAATTTCGGCTCTTATCTGGATAAAATGAGAAACTTTAACTTGTGGAGTGAATAGGCTTTAAGGGCGTCCGTTCGTGATGTCAGGCGACACCGTCATTTGTGAAACAACCCTTAGGAGGTTTTCGGGCGTTTTTTAAGAAACATATATCGAACTTCTTGGGAGGAGGACAGAGTGAGGGGGCACACACTGCGTCGTGCTGCAGAGGGCACTTTCCGGCTTTTTCTGAAATCTCGCGCCTTGATGCGAGGAATTGTACTTAATTGAGGATTCGGGCTTGGAATTCGACTAGGGATCTATTTGGTTGTAATCCGATGTTTTTCATCATTTTCGGTGCCAGATTATTGATGAAGATTTGAGGTATTTGACATGTTGTGGACGGATTTGGCATGTCAGGCTATCTATTCTGGACGTTTTGCATTGCCTTCTTCAAATGTTCGAATGTCTGCAGGTGATACTTAAATACTTAAGAAGTCGCGCTATGTGCGTCTTCGTTGGAACTGTCACTGCAATTCAGACGCGACGACTGACTAGGTTTTCTTCTTCCATTCTTTTCTGTTGCTCGCTTTGCGAGTCCAAAATCGCCCCACCTGTTGTCTGATATATTCGTTCCATCTGCGCTGTGGCCGTCCTCTAGGTCTTTTCTGATCAAATGGTAGCCAACTAAGAACTTTTGGGCTCCAGCGGTTATCTTTCATTCTTGCAGTATGTCCGACCCACGATAGTTTGTTGACCTGCATCGCAATGACCACAACCTGAACTTGGCTGCGGCGCCATAAGCCCTCGTTTGTTGTTTTATCGGCCCACGACACCCGAAGCACTGCTTTTTCCATGAACCGTTGAGTGACTGCAAGTTTGTGCTGTTCTGCTTTCGTCGAGGACCACGTTTCGCTTCCGTACGTCATTGCTTTCAGGACCATTGCATTGGACAGGTGAGCTCTGGTCTTCATGAGGAGATTAGGCTTGAGGGCCTCCTTCATGTTGTTGAACTTAGCCCAACCCCTCTTCCTTCTCGCTACCTCACTGCTGATGCTGTGGCGCTTTTGGACCTCCTGTCCGAGATAGATGTAGTGTTCCACTTCTTCGATTTCCTCATTGACCCTACAAATCCTGCTCCCTGGCATGGCGTCTGATCTCATGTACTTCGTTTTTGCCCAATTTATCTTCAGCCCAACCTTCGCTCCTTCTTTGTTCTGTCCCCGCGGCATCCTGTGTAGTGTTGTGGTATTGTTGGCGAAAAGTAATAATCGCAGATGATTGAGCCGTTCGCCGTCAGTGAGGATGCCACTACTCCAGTTGAGCTTACACATCGCTGGTTCCAAGCGCGAAGAAAACCGTTTGAATGATTCTGTGTCCCCCTGTTTAACGCCTTTATTCATTAGAACTTGGATTGGGTCATCAAACAGGGTGATTTCTGTTGTGCATCCTCTGTTTGCGTTTCGAAGTACCTTGATGTAGCCAGAGTCTACACCTTTTTCAAAAGGTGCTTGCCACACTGCGTTCGTCTCCCCACTGTCGAAGGCGTTCTCAGAATCAACAAAAGCTATGACGAGTGGGAGTTTATTTTCACGGCTACGCACCAACATTTGGTTGAGCCTGAAAATGTGATCCGGCGTGCTGAAACCTCTGCGGAAGCCTATTTGCTCACGAGGCTGCTGCTCATCGAGCAGTGCTGTTATCCTGTTGGTGATGATTTCGGTGGTAAGATGAATAATGTAAAACTTATTTATCATCTAATTACTGGATTCATCCGGGTTATCGGCGATGATTGCTCATGGTTGTCGGTTCCGTTGCAAAATGCACCATTCCTACTCACCACACTGATTTGGATGAAAAGTTATACGTTAAAAAGAAGCATTCAGCCACCTGCGAGGTTGTCCTTATCCCTCTTCAATGAATTTTGTTTAGGAGACAATGATTGCTGCTACGGAGGTGGATCGTGAGCATCAAACATTGCGTCTGCCTAACAGATACATTGGTGTTGCCGAAGGGAGTACGAAGTTACTTGCGATTCAGCTAAATGTACCTATGAATAGCACCGTTGAGGTGTCGTTTTCAACGGAGAGTGAGGAAGCTCTCACCGGTTGGTTTTGCTATTTGTTATTGCTCTTTTGCAATGTTTTTTCCAGTAATCCTGGGGAATTTTCTAGTTCAGCATCTCGATGCGGTTTAAGGCTGAATGTATTTGTCGCTTTATGCCAGTGATTTAGCATCGGCTATGTAAAGGCCCCAAGGGGTGAATAAAGCTCGTAGACAAATGGGGCATTCCGGCTTATGGAACTGTTGTTAGATCCCAGCAAGATATAATAGCAACACATGAGGAAAAATTGCGAGTGGGCATATCTGTATTAGCACATCGATAAGGAAATATAACACAAAAATGCGTGAATAATATTTGCTGTGATTTTGTTATACATGATTCGTTGTGTCATTTTTTGTCGACACCGATCCGTCGTGACTGTTCAGTTGACACTATCCTAGTGGTCATATGTGGCCGTTCTATGTGGTCATATTTGCACAATTCGGAGTTACAGCTGTACTCTCTGAAATGTGTTTCGATAAAGCACTAAGACCATTTACTATATGATGTGATATAATTTATGAGTAGCAGTCATAAATTCTTGTAAGTAATGCATCATAGTTGGTTGTTTTAGGGAAAATGTTTGAAGACACTCTTCGTGAGCGCAGCGATGCGTTCGTTGACAAATTCGAAAGTGCATTTGGTTTGGCGGCGAAGGTATCGCTCTCAATTGATTATAAGATCTCTCTCTCTTCCTTGAAAAGTTGGGGAAACGTAATGCACTCAAGGAATAAATTTCTAGAGATTACGTAGTTTGTTGAATTAGAAATAAATGAGCTTTATTTTCGTTGATTATCGGATCATTCTCAGCAGAGAATCTTGGCAGCAGTAGGATTGGAGTGCAGCCAATCTGCGGTCACATTCAGCCATGATCTTCCATTGTTTTTAGATCGCTACTCAATCACTGAATTAGCAATAGATACGACTCTGTTGCTATCGTTATCGGTGTTATCTGATAGATCTAATACGTTTGAAATTTCCTGTTATGAACTCTTTGTTCAGTAGGAGGTGTATAGGTCGGAAGCTGGTGATCTATCGAAGATAGTGTCAGCCGTTTGATTTTTGTACACTTTTTAAATTATATGATCTAAGTAACGATTGCCGATACTCTGAAATTTCACCTGCTCGGTTGGTCGATCAGGTCAGTTACTAAAAGCGGGAGTTGCTTGCGTTTGACGCTGATGGGCGTATTTGTGCGTAGTCGTTGAAAATATCAGTAAACTACTACCTTCTTGAAGAGGAAATTACATAACTTCGTTCTGCCAGTAAATTACTGATAAGTGCATCAACCGTTCCTTGAATATTTTTATCGCTTTTTTTGGAGAAACGATATAATTTGACGCGAAACGATGTGATTATTCACGTAAGGGAAGAAGAAACAGGATGTGAATAGAGTACAATGAATTCTGTGCATTAAATCAGTTATTGTTCAGTGAGAATTGTTTGCTCATCCGATTCTTATCCTTTTCAGGGATATTCGGGTTTCTATCAATACATGGGTCGCTGTGCACTTTCAAATATGCTAGGCAGCATTGGTTTTACGAGTGGCTATAATCGAGTGCAGAGTCGATACTCCACAAAGCAGTCGCAATATGGGAAACATGAACTTTTAACTTCATGCCCGTCGCGATCGACTTTTCCGCGCGGCTTTCTCTGGGATGAAGGCTTCCACCATCTACTTATCAGGAAATTTGATCCAGAACTTTCTTTACAGGTTCGACTGTTTGTTCTGAATGCATCCGGATGCAGGATCTCACAGTGGGGTTATTAGAGTGACTCTGTAAAAAAAAGTTACTTCCACTTTAAAAGAATTTTCATCTTGCATATATCTGAGTCGACTTGAAAGACGCCAACCCACGTTTTTTCTTGCATTGCACGGTTCATGGCTAGGAGTGATTCATAGAGCGTAGAGAGCTTTTTGTTTTCGAGTATCAGCGCACGTAAATTTTTGTCGAATTATGAGAGAGATACAAACTGAAGGTAGCAGTAATAATGGTTGTGGTAATAATAGTGATAGTACTGATGTTGATCAGTACTATCAGTGGTGATAGTAGTTAAATCAACAATAACGATATTAACAATAGTAAGCATTAGTTACAACAGTATAAATAAGTCGATGATAATAATACTGGTGCGGATGCTAGTAATAGTAGCAATGATAAAAGTAATGAGGCTGACATCACCAGCGATATCACAATTGCCCAGAAAAAGTTTCTGAGAACATCGATTTTTGCATGAATTGTGGAGATTCTACACAGCTTTACGGGCGAAGGAAGAAACACATGCGTTTGTCATCAGTGCTTCATCTTTTGGTGCAAATGCTATGAATCGTCTTGAAATTGATTTTCTGTTGTTAATTAATTCTTCTTTTTTTTTCAATTCTCTTTAAATGTTCTCAGATATCTTCATTCAGATAATCTCCTCTTGGCTGAACACAATGAACGTTGAAGGCTGGATTCCTAGAGAGATGATACTCAGCAAAGAGGACGAGATGTTGGTGCCAAGCGAATTTCTTCTTCAGAAAGATAGTGTCGCGAACCCACCGATGTTCTTCTACCTCGTTCAAAGATTCCTCAGTGATGAAAAGGTTTTCCTTAGCTTTCTCAATAGCAGTTTTTTGCTGAGCCCATTCGATACACGAATTGTATCGATGTTGCGCTCAACGTGCAGATGTTTTAAGGAAAACAAACAATCGCTGATTTTATTCCTATGCTTTCTTGAATCGTGAATGATGCATCCATCGTGGCCTACCTGACGCCTGAGATCTTGAATTGGAGCTGCAGCATCGAACTTATTTAAGAGGTTTGCCGATCCCACTTCTAAACAATCAATTTGTGAGCGGGATCGGTAGATTTGAGTCAAAAGTAGGCTCAAAACTGGTAAATTCGATAGAAGCAACCCATTGTTGGCAGTCACTGGGACGAGCTTTGCGCAGCTATAGTCGCTTTCGAACATATTCAGCCTCTGAAGAGGTTTCAGTTCATGGAAACGCATCACGAATCAGTTGTGGGACTATATCCACGTCTTCGACTTTGGCACACGTGGCTGAATTTGACGCAGTCGGGCCCAAGGCCAGGCACTTACCGTTGGCATGGGCGCAACGCGACCACCCAGCTCGAGCTCAATCCGAAAACGCTGCCGAGTGGTCTGGACGACTACCCAAGGGCGACGCATCCCACTGATGATGTAAGCATTCAGATTTCTTGCGCAGATGTTTACAGCTACGAGGATTTCTGTTTCTAGTGTTACGCCAGGTTTAGAAATAATCTCATGCGCAGAGCCACAAACACCACAAGAATGAGGAAAGAGCTATATAAGAGAGATTTGTATTGAGCCAGTCTCGAGACGTTGATTTAAATAGAGTGTGAAGTAAGACGAGCTCTGTGTTATAAAGGTCCAGTTTTTCGTTTAATTGGAAAAGGGAAGATATTGACGATACGATTCGAATAGGGGAGCGTTTCTGTCAAAAACACGTATCTTGTAAGCTCGCTGATTTCGATTGAAACTGTGAACGTGACTCTAGGAAGTATTGTTAATGCAGTTTTTAAAAAGTTTCTCACATTCAGGAGTATCATCTCGATCTTCGTTGTTGGATGGCTATCGCGGCAAAAACACTTGAACAACTTGCGAAACTTGCGGGCGAAAACACTGATGCAGTTCAATATGCGGCCGATTCGCAGTACCTTGAAAACCTCGATCTTTTGAATTCATTGCATTGGAGCGAAAAAGCGCAAAGGTGAGTGAATTGTATTCCATTTATCCTTTAATTTGCCCTTTTCGTTTATTTCCGGCCGCAAGCGGCACGAATAACGTTTACTTTTGTTCGTTTTTTTACAGGTACTGTGATTACGGTTTACACAGCACAAATGTAGCATTGGAACGGCAAATGGATCCGGAAGGTTTGCATCGTAACCCGAATATGCCTCCTCCACCACCTCCTCTGAAAAAGCGAGTCGTGAAGGAACCACCTCGACTAGGTTTCGTCGAGAACGCTTTCGGCTATCTTTCACTGTATCCGGTTATGTTGCAGCTATTACCTCACGATTCAGAGAATTTGCGAATCGTTCTGGAAAGCATCCGCTCTGACAAGGTTCATATTTGTGCACTAATTTTTATTGCTGTTTTTAGTTTTTGGAATTCGCTGTTTGTGAAGATCGCTGTGGAGGAGTATAGTTTGAAGTGTGGCGGCGTTATGTTCTCAGATGTCCTTCAGTGCGCATTGGCTATCCCTTCGTTCTTTATGAGTAGTAAATTGCAGTTATTTTGCTGCATCAGAGGTTTCCTCTTATTTTTGTGAAGATCTGCGGTGTTGAAGTAATGGAGCGATGGAGCGATAGAGAACATCTCAGGATAGAATTTCTTCACTACTTTTTATTCTACGCAGCAGTTCAAATTTAGTGGTTTCTGAGCTATAGTCATTTTCAGGTGCACCACACGGTAGTGTTTGAGGTGTCATAGTGTTTAGGTACAAATCGCATCGCCTGCACAGAAAGCGAAGGGAATCCCATTCCTCTCTGCTTCCTGAAATTCGTGCTTTGANGGGGGGGGGGGGGGGGGGGGGGGGGGGGATGGTTGTGATAAGTAAGTTAAAGGTTTGATATGCGAGCAGGAGATGATGCTTGAGGTATTATTTTTTGAGGCTGTCTTTGTCTGCTTGTATGATAGCCAAAACGGCGAGGGGATATTTTTTTTTTCAGGATCTTTGGTCTAACTATGGGCTTCGCTCAATATCAGCTTTATCAACGTATTACAAGGCGCATAACACGGAACACGATCCCCCGTACTGGAGAGGTCCCATTTGGATCAACATCAATTATTTGATGCTATCTGCACTCAAGCATTACTCTTCCATTGCTGGGCCAAATCAGGAGCTGGTCTGTTCCATAGATGATTTCTTTGATAGAAGTTGATTTATTATTTCTTAAAATTCCAACTTGAAGTTTCTACTTCACAGTTCTCGCTAGCAAAGAGGTGTGTTGGATTTTTTCTCTCATTTGAGGTGTTCCTGCGCTGAACAGCAGTAGGCTGTGCAATGTTTATATTCCCACGAGCTTTCTTTTCTGCAAATGAGTTTGCAGAAGTTGGTCACCGCTTTTTAGGTAATGCAGCTTTTGCTAATAGATATCATCTCTAGTTCACCGATTGAGTGAGTTTTCTTCATATATGAGCAGACACATGGTGAGTACTGATAGCAAAAAGAGTTGTAGAATGGGAAATTTATATAGAAAACCATCAAATGATTCGATTCACATCAGTGCATTCTTTTCTTCTGAGTTTTGCTTTCGTCATGCTTCGTTATCTCCACTGGTGAGAAAATTGCATAAGTGCGAAGTGGGCGTATATATTGGAAAGTAGTTTGGATATAATGGGTGTGGTGTTGATTTATCTAGGCTTTTTGGAGTTATGCCGTATGCAATTTCTTGTATTCGAGGTTAGCGGGAACGAAAAGAGGTGGCCATTATTGTTGTAAACGAGAGAACTTAGCAAGCGGTTAAGAGATTATTGCTTGAGCATCGACGTTGAATAGGTAGTAAATTTCATAATTATCGATGTTTGCACTCTTTATATGCCAGGTTGTGCTTCAATTCAGGCTTTCCAAATCTATTCGGAATTGCGCAACAATTTGGTATCGAATGTGGTGCGCGAATTCAAACGCACGGGCTATCTTTGGGAGAGCTATGCGGATGATAATGGACAGGGTCGTGGTGCACATCCTTTTACTGGATGGAGCTCATTGGTGCTTTCGATTATGGCCGAACAGTACGATTAGGGATAGCGAAATGCCAGTGGGCCGCAAACCATGCAGATGTGCAGCGAATAATGGTTTACTTTTAGCAGACCGTAGGTCAAGCATGTATTGCAATTCGTACTGTCCTTTTGGTTAAAAGGATGTGCTTATTGGTTTTCCACGCTCGCATGTCGATTATATTGGTCGCTGTAGCCTTGCTTTTTCTCTTTGGTGTAGTAATTTTGTGGCATAAGAATCGTGATGAGAGGGAAGGGGGTGTGTTGCATATGCCTTGTACACATTTGCTGGAAGACAAGACGAAAGAAGTGTTGCAGCTGCAGTAGGATCAAACGAGCTTGTAGAGTATGATAGCACTGTTTGGAATTCCCTGTATTGTTCCTGCCAAAAAGAGCACAAAAAGATTGATTTTAAACTCCCCTCCCTTTATTTTCTTTCGAAATCAGTTGTTTGTTTTCAGGGGAACTTATTCATATGTTTATGAGGTGGAAGAAGGGAGAAGGCTATCATCATTGGCTGTCTTTAGCTTGTGACCGTACAGTCTTACTTTGATGTTATTTGTATTTTATTTACCTTTTTGCTGTCTTCATCTTCAACTCGTTCTGCCATAGGATTGCTTCGTCGGCTTCTAGGCTGAAAAGTGGCCTTATATACTCGTTGTGATTGTATAATTTGGAGAAGAGGTGGAGAATGGAAAAAGTTGAAAGAGAATTGGAAGAGTGATAAAGCAACATAATGTTTGACGCTTATCTCCTCATGATCACTGCAGCTGTTCAGGCGACCGCTGTGTTGCTTGTTTCAGGCAGTGGGATGAGGGTGGACTGCGATCCGCCTTCTAAAAGTTGGCGTAACTTTGTGCGCATTCTGAACTTACTGAGATCTGTGTGAGCGATTTCTCTTCATCTTCGGGTATTATTCATGCCATATTATGTTCTTACAGAATTGCTTTATTTGCGCCCTTTTTTAGGCCATAAAGAGCATTGCAACTCAGAAACCAGTTCTAGGATTGTCTTCTTTGAATTGTTTCGCTTCGAAGATCCGTTTTCTTTTCTTTTCGTAAAGTTTATCTGCTGACAGTTTGTTGTCGTTTTTGATTGATTCCGTTGTTGTTGCCTTCTTTTTTTCATCACTTTGATGCAAACAATTTTTTTTTTTTTTTTTTTGAGTGCAATAGTTGTTTCGCATAAGCCATTTCAGTGGTTGCTCATGTTTCTTGTTACCGCGATTTCGACGGGTTTATCGGACCATCAAAGCATTGAAGGCCAGCGGAAATTGGTTAGAAGTGGCTTTATTGTTTTATTTGTGCTTGAAGTGATTTGTTGCAAATCGATGGCGTCTTCTCCAATTCATTTTCGTACGGATAGTCGAATAAGTGAGGTACAAATGTGTCTTCGTCACTAGTTAGTCTTGTGGTTCATTTCCTGTTGAAGTGTTAGTTCGATGTTCTGACGTATCATGGTCGCCCTATTTTATGCCACGAAAATTAATTCAGTTAGATTCTGTGAAATTGTGATCATATCGCATCCAAGATCGTTGTCGGTAATTATTATTGCTGTCTTTACATCCTTGTTGTGAAAGTTCCATAATTCTAGAATGCGTCAGGCACGTTTATCAGTGAACTGGTGGAACCTCTTTTCTTATCATTAAATCAGTATTGTAGCTGTCGTTAGTTTGACGCTAAGATGAGCGCTATCAGTGAAGAGATTTGTTAACCCGCCGCAAGTTGTTGCCCAGTGTTTAATTGCGGCATTGTATCGGCTTGCCTCTTTTCCTTTCTGACTCCCTTTTTTGTTTTATGCCTTGTTTTCTTCAAATAAATGAAAAAGGCTCGACACCATTGTGGATGTACAATTGATTGGTTGCCTTTGAAGTTATATAGTTGATTAAGAGTGGTGATATAGTTCAATATCAAAACTTCTCACATTTTTGGACGGCCCAAAAAGATGAGTTTTCTTAGTGTGAAAAGATAGCGAGCAGCGTAATTGCTTGGAATTTAATCGAGTTTAAGGGAAATTATTTGTTATTATTAGTGTGGGGAGCGATGAAAAAGATCTTGAGAGTGAGTGCATACACATGCCATATGTTTATGATTATTGATGGCGATGTGAGACAATGGTCAGTGATAAGCTATGTTGGTAAATATTCAAGGGAGGATGCCAGCGATGTCTTGCACGGCATCCATCACCACTCTCACCTCTATGGTCCTCCACCGAAACAGAGCTTGTTGCCTAACGATACAAAATTCAACGCGAAATGAGCGTACATAGCTCGTTGATAAGCCAAAATAAGAGTCTAGAAAGGGTGTTGACAAGTGAGATGGCGAACGAAGCGCGTTGATGTCGTCAAAGTGAATTCGAAGAACAGGTTTTGGTGGGCGCACGCATTGCATCGTCCCAAATATTCTTATTTCTTTGAGTGCTATCATTAGAATCCACGCATCAGCTTGCGAACAGTCGACTTCTACTTTAACGGATATTTAGTGCTAGTGCGCCACAAACGTTACTCTCGAGTCATCGTTCAGGATAAAATAGCTTCAATTTGTCTTAACGTCACTGCTGCTATTCGCATAAAAAGGTCAACGAACAACTAGATATGATTCAGTTTGCTAGTTTTTCAGTTGAACAATGCTCCCCTCTAAATCATTTCAGTGAAACGTAAAAAGGAATTGAAGCAAAAATAGCAAGTCGGCGATTTTTAGGTTGCCATTAAGTGATTTGCGTTGGTAGTTTCGATTGGAACTGGCTGGATTTCAGTTTTCAGATAATAAATTTGAAATGGATCTAGGTGAAGACTGATGCGCTAGACGGTTGCTTTCGAGCAAGATCTCATCAAGGTGTAGATTCTAGGCATCTACGCCTACAAATGTTTATAATATAACTGCAGAGGAGGATGCCGAGACTCTGATGTTACACCTCCGGCGTTCTCAGTGGTATTAGCATTTTCGAGAATTTTTCTTTCTACTTAAGCAGTTTAGTAGAATCGTTCTCGGCTTGTTTGTTAAACGTTCATTGAAGCACTTCTAAGAATCGTTTAATCGTTTGGAACCATTGGCTCACAATTGGAAAAAAACCGTGGAATAATGAATTTCAATGGCGAATCTCCAATCAGCATTCAGTTAAACATTGTTGTCGATGAATGGAATGGTTGTTGCAATTGCAACGAAATAGCATGCGGCATCCATTTCATTTCCATCATTCTTTTATTAGAAAAGCTCTCCATAATTATACCACAGGTACTAACATTTGTAATACTGCCTTTGGTCTTCTGTTAGTTCCTCTCAAAAATTGTAGCAGCTGTAAAATGGCTGCCAATTATGCGTAAAATAGCTCATTGCAGTAACGTTTCAGCATTCATCAAAAAATACTTTAATCTAGTGAGTTATGAGTATCGAAAAATCGATTGCACTTTTTAAAACTTTTACTAGAGTTCCCATTTTTACTGCAATTGCCTGTTGCAAGAATTTCAAAAAATTCTGAAATCCAGAAATTGCATATCTCACTATTACATATGTGCTTAAGTATTCATCGATTAGCCGATACTTAAAATATCGACATTGACACAAAATTTAATGAAATTGGAGTCATTGCACCGGATTGAAAGAGCTGCATTTCCTAGGTGGATGCCGTATTTGCAATGTTTGGAGCATTGATTTTTGACAACCATCAAAGTGCTTATCGTCAAGCGTCGTTGAGTGCAACCAATGACAAGCGGTATTTTTCTGTGTGAAATTTGACCGCTTGCTGTTGTCAAATTTATTATTTTATTGCTGCCACCCTCATATTTAGTAGTTTTACTTCCATTGTGAATATGTGAATTTAAATGCTGCTAGTGTTTCAAATTATGCGTTAGCTGCCACCTGTGTTTATCTTTTCTAGTCGGTTCGACGCTCAAAATGAACTGTAACTTTAAATATTGATATTTTAAGGAGGGATGTCCGAAAACGATAGTTGTTTTATGGTTGCAGATGGTTTTTTGCATACCGCCGTAATTAAGTATCGCCGTAATGACTTCATCAACTGGCTGATTGTGGGATTTTTTTATTGCAGTTCTGTGAAGAAATAATTCGCCGAACGGAGTGTCGTTGTTGGAATCTTTTGCTTTCTACTTCGCTGATTGACCTCGGCAGTGAGTAAATACAACTGGGGGGGGGGGG
>JAARMF010000020.1:12669-38996 GCA_022844705.1 Toxascaris leonina | reverse complement strand
ATGTGTGGCAATGAGTGAATAGCTTGGAACGTAGGCAATTTCAATAGATCCGAATGGATTAGTTGGAGGCGATGAGAGAGGACGACGAAATATTTGAAAAGACTGTTTGACATGATTGCTTCAATATCAAATTGTTCAATCAGTTTGCTGTTTACACCTAAAGAAACGCTTCATTCGACACTTCTCCCCCCTTCCGCTTCTTTCCCCTTCTCCACTTCCCTTTCCCCTATAAATTCACCAATTGGGACAAAGAGTTCATAAACACTTTTACCTGAGGCACATTCGTTTGCCAATATTTTATTGACGTATCAGTTCGGATTATGAATAAAAAAACGGAATTGGCGAGGATACGAAATATCGCATATAGCGATTTTTGATCATTCGCTCACTTTCAAATATGTACTACGATACATCGATTGAACTTGAGCAGTGGAATGAATGAGATGAAACGATGCGTCATTGCTTCTTAAAAGCCTTTGAAGAAGAAAGAAACAATTGCGGAATATGTCAACAACCATATTGGTGGATAAATTTCCCTTGATAGGCGCTTCGAGAGCTTTTTCTTTTCAGTTTTTCTATTTGTGACAATTATTTTAAGTGTAGTATTTTGTGAATTGATCAAAAATCGTACTTTAATTGATGAGTTTTTTCTCAAATCGAAATCGGAACATTTTGGAGACAACTTTTCGCCTCATTTCTAAATCATTTTAGCAATAATTATCATCTAAGTTTCTCTTTTTTTGTTTATTTCCATTAATATTGGGATATTCTCGCAGAATTTACACCGTGGTAGTCGAATTATGCAAAATTTTCCCCATTTATCATTTTTGCAGTTGCATATCTCTTACATTGTATGAAAACTCGATCGCTTAAGTTAAGAATCATTTCGCTGGAACTTTTCTAGACCCCTATCGTATAATACAGATTTTTTGATGCATTTTTTTTTTTTTTTTGGTTGATACGATGAGGCATTTAGCTACATTCAGTAGGCTACATACATAAGGCAGCTAACTGTTCAAATTTGTGACGATGTATTTATATAGCCATTAAGCATGCATCTTCATCATTCGAAAGTATTTCGCAGCTTATGAACAACGTTGAATCTATGAAGTAATAATGTTAGAAGCAATTAAAGTTATTTACATCGCAATTGTTAGTGCCCATTGACAACTGAATATGTGTATTTGAGAAAATTTCATCTATCGATCGCTGATTTAAATGCGAAACAAGCCATTTAATTGAAACATTCTATTAGGAAATCAACTGAGCCGCGCTGATTCAGATGCCGAGAATTTTGCCGCAAAATTTAAATGGATCTGGAGTAGCTCAGGACCAATTGCGCTGCTCGGAAAGGCAGTGATGCGTTGAAAAAGAATATTTCAACACACCCACAAGGTATAATGGAACTGTGAGTTTCGTTGCGCTTGACTTGTGTCAAGGGATGGTCGACTATAGAATTATCTGCGATGAGGAATGGGCTATAAAATCCTTCGCAAACATCAAGTCCGAAAGAATCGACATTCTAGGGTTAAGGGAGAAAGTGAGAGGAAAGGATAAATGTGGTTTATCTTCAAAGAGGTCACTTTAATAGAAACACAGCGATGGCTTAACAGCGCGAAATGTAGATGTGAAGTTTAAGAGAAAAGCGATACATTTTAAAGAATCGCCAATAAGAATTATAGTATAGATGGTTGCAATGGAGATGATGATCATGAAATAGCGAAAATGAGAAAGGCAGACAAATTTGTTTCTAGTGAACTCAATGCCGACAAACAAAAATACATGGTAAGAGATCAAATTCTGCCACAAATTAATAATCGCAACAGGCAGAGGGTTGAAATAAACCAGTAAGAAGTCGATAGGTCTATAGAAATCCCAGTGAAAATGTTGCGGTACCAATGGCTTGAATAAACTTTGCGATGCACTAGAAAAAAAGATCGATGCGACTGACTCGCCGTTTTCCAATTTTGACTATTGTCTACAGTTCAGGTTCAGCCCTAGAAGTGTGCCAATTCACGGCTGCCATTTTGTCGTTCATTCTCAACAATCTATCGAATGAATCCAGCCACTGGACGGAAATGGAGCGAGCGGGATGATGGGGTTGATCGTATTTACTGGACGCCAGTTACGCTATTTTAATCTGATGTGGTGAATATTTAGCAAGTTTTTCAGCAAAGAATAACTTACTTCTATGAGGGGGTTTTTATTTCTGCAGTCAGCTAAATTTTGGGAAGAGGTTTCAGACAGAAGAAAGGGGAAGGGGATAAACTATTCGCCCATCTATGAGGAGGTCTCCTCGCGTATCTATCGATCCTCACCATATCAAGCCATGCGCATCTGTGCCTTATATATCAAAGGTGCATGGCATAATAATGCTGCCTCATAGATTCATAAAATCTAAAGCTTTACCTCCTATACTATGATGGTGATGGTAAACAGAGGTCAGAGAAATTTGTTGTTTGCAGGATCACTATGCGGATATCGTATCTAATGCTAGCTGCGCTTCCCTTCTCACATGCCAAGCAGGTGGCAAATTTCAAGGTGAATAATTGCTTATCGATATGGCTATATGATTGAACTGTGTGAGAATCGTTGCAGAAGAAAGTGGAAAGTGTGTCAATCATCCATTTGAAGATACTTCCAAAAAAGTTGTTGAAGAGTTTTTTTCAAATACAAATAATATTTTATATCCATCCATTCTTTGAATTTTCAACTGAATGAAATAATTGATATTTTTCAAAACTGATCCAGCAATTGATAAATTTCTAGAAGAAATTTGAAATTATTTGAAATTCGTGATATTGATATTAAACCATAGATGAAGTTTATTCTTCTCACAAATTTTTTGATAGTGAAAAGTGTTTGTTTAGAGAGAGCTAAAGAGGCGCTATGAATAAGAATATCTGAAACAAGTCATAGAATATATTGCATCGTAGTGAATCGAGGCACGCATGCAAACGCTATATAATGCATTTAGTAGAAGAATATTTAGCATTCTAGAGGGGCAATCATATCATGAAAATTTCACTGAACCCCTGAAAAAGAGTGCTTTTTCTTCCGAAGAAAAAAGGTTTTGCAGGTGACAGATGTGTGGAAGGATAGCTTTTAAAAATTGATATTGGAGAGATAATAATTCAAACCTCAGACTAAATTATAGAATGCGCGCTGAACGTTATGATGATGATGACTAGATTGCTTCAACGTTTTGTTCATTTAGCATGCAATCAATAGATAATATTCAATTTTTTAAAAGTTATGGCAGTTTCTAACTAGCTTATCAATGAAATAAATTCAATGAAAAAGCGAACGCATTAATCATGCATTTTGAGGATGAGCAACCGGAAATTGAGATGATTACCTATGAAGTGAAACCATATGTTTCGGGTATTCGAGTGGTGAGCCTTCCAAATCAAAATGGTTTCATAAGCTACACGTAAGTTTAATTGGATTTTCAATACCACTGAACGCAGCATTTTTAAGAGCATTATTTAAGGATATTTACAACTAAAATACGATGAAAATTTACGAATATTGTGTTTTTCTCTTATTGAAATAAAATTTAGCTGAATAATTATTGAGATTAGAAAATATTACTGAAGATAAGTATTAGATGAGAATTTGCAACGCTTCTTTAGCAATTTTTGTTGAATTGATGTACGGTATTACCACGCATAGAAAGGTGCTCTTGACTGCCGGACATCATGATTAGAAGATGACTCTCTTGAACGTCGAACACCCCCCTAAAATGGAGGACATCTCTCTTTCTTGGAAGTGGATAGCATTTAACGTGCTTACTCTTTGGTTCGAAGAAATATTTTATTCTTGCTACAACAATATGATGAAATCAATCACAACCTGCTTAGTGGAGACAAAAAGTGTGATGTTTAGAGGATTCGAAGCAACTCTCGAAGCAAAACCGTCGCGCCCCATTTAGCCCCATCGTTGGAGGAGGTGTGCATGCTGTCAGAGAGGATATACTACAATAATAATGATGATTGAACTAGATTTAACACTCGTTGATGCGTTAAAACGGTAAGCAGGTTGCACAGTCATTTTACTTGTTCAGCGTGAGAGATCATGAATCTATTCAGGGAAGCCGGTGTCAGTCTCATCTATCCAGATACAAAAGTACGAATCGTCATTTTCGGCTATCATCTCGATAAAATCGGCGTTATTTCGTTGACAACCGATAACTGCTTCAATTCGTTGCTTAATGTAACGCATTCGGAATTCCTCATTCAAACGGTCAAACGGCTCGACTTCCTTGCCTACTTCGCAGAGTTAGTCAGCTCCTTCCACTTGATCGGACATCCACCTATCATGTATCGCTGGATGAGTGAATGACCTAGTGGAAAAATCGCCTCGTGAATTATTGAGTTTCCTTTCGGAATCCATAAGAAAAAGAAAGTTGTCTTTAGAAGAAATTTTCGGTGACTAAGAAATCTCTCTTCATCAACATCCAAGTGCTTGTCTTATACTCAAGAAAATATAAAAGTTTATTGCCCTCTTATAAACAACTTGTTGGCAACCATTAAAATTTGTCATCAGTCAATAATACGAATGCCAATATATTTGCGATTATTTCAAAATATCTCGTCATCACTCAGTGCGCACGATTAGATAACAGCAAAAGTGCATTTTTTCTGAATACGCGCAGCCAAATAAATTACTTATCTTGCATTCCAATCAATAAGATCAGTTTATTTCCCCAGTGGATCAGAGCGGTGAAATAATCGAAGATGAATTTTTATGCAATTTAGTGCAGTGTGAAAAGATAATTGTATGTGTCGATAATTAAATTTGAGTTCGATTATTGAAAGCAGTTCATGCAGTAAATTCGGCGGTTATAAAGATTTCACTCATCGCCTTCTCAAGAGTTTTTAATCTAATGGTGAATAAAATCAATTTGTTCACTCGCACAGTCGCTATCTAATCGAGCTTCAAGATTGCCCTTTAGAAAATAGTATACCATTGCTTTCCATATTTTGCAGGCAATCGCTAAGTGACAGAAACTTCGAAAAAAAAAGTTCAGAATCTGCAAATTGAGTCGAAGAAGGTGTTTAAAACATAGAAGATCGCATTATCTGCATAAACTCCCCTAAAGGCATCTCCATGTTCATTTATTTTCTCAGCCAATGCTTTACTGTGTATGCCGCTTTTTCTTCTAACGTCAGATCAGCGAGATTGACAGTATAGTGGGACTAAAAAGCTGAAATTGCTAGGCATTTGACGATTGTTTCATGAAAATCCGAGAAATTCATGGCATTTCCGTAAAAGGATGCCGTAAAATAGCTTCGTCGAATATCAGTGACTGTGCTGTCGATTGCAGAAATATTATGGCGAACCTTCACTGTCGAAAATTCTGGTGGTAACTAAGTCCATGTCGTTTTTTCTTCGTTGAAGTAAAGACTTCTTATCCCACTCATTCGCTCTGAAAAGTCTCTCAGTTAGAAAAAGTGTTGCCAGATGGGCAGCAGTAGAACGATAGAAAAAAGGTAGTAGGAACAAGTATATTTTGCTTTAAATTCTTGAATGCGGAATTGGCGTGCATCCATCTGTATAGCCACAATCTCCTTTTATTCCCGCTCTCTCTTCGACGAATTTTGGAACAAAGTTACGTCGCCATCTGCTGCATCATCTCTAAGTTGGCAATTCATCTGTCTTAAATGGCTTTTAGGAGCGATACTCCGTTTCGAATATGCTATAAGGAACGATTAAGCAGTAAAGATTCCGAAGAGGAAGAAGAAGATATGATCATGGTATGTATGGCTTTAATTTTCGATGCTCATTAAGAACTTCGACTTTCCGCTATCTTTGAAAGAACCCGATAATCTGACTGCAGGAAAAATATCAGCTTCCATATTGCGTCACTGCTCACGCCTAAAATAAAGCACCCGTCTCACAACGTTTTTTCCTATTTGCTCATTTAACAACATAAATTTCTATGTAGCAATGCAGCTATTTATCGAAGCATAAGTATGCTGAGATCTACGCGTCTCTGTAATTGACAGACTATAAACCAGGCAGTGAATTGTTTACGACATTTTCTGATGCAGTTTTTAATATACGATGAATTATATGGGAAGACAATTTTCGTGACTGAATGAGGAAACTATGCAACTTTGGTATCTATTTGTTTATTTATTTTTCATTTATTTATTCATTTGCAAGTGAGTAAGTGATAATAATACATTTGTAAATGAATAAAATATTCATTTGTAAACGTATAAATAAATATTATTAATAAATATAAATATAAATATCAAAAAATAAAATATATAAATGAGTAACTATTTATTTAATTTATTAATTTTTTAAATCCATTCAATTTACTCAATTCATTTAATTCATTTGATTCATTTAATTTATTTAATTTATTCAATAAAGTTAGTTGATTAGTTAATTAGTTTATTTATTTATTTATTTATTTATTTATCCATTTATTTATTTATTTACCTATTTATTTATGCGATTTATTTATTTAAATGATCAATTAAATTAATTAATTAATTAGATTTATTTATTTGATTTATTTACTTAATTTATTTGTTCGATTTATTTATTCAATTTATTTATTTAATTTGTTCATTTAATTTATTTATTCAAATTATTCAATTAATAAATTTATTTGATTTATTAATTTAATTAATTTATTCAGTTTATCTATTCAATTAATTTATTTAACCGATTAATTAAATTTATTTATTGAATTTATTAATTTTATTAATTCATTCAGTTTATCTATTCAATTTGTTAGTTTTATTTGTTTATTTATTCAATCTAGTTAATAAATTAATTAATCTAATTCAATAATTTAATTAACTAATCAATCAATTAAATTTTATTATTTTTCTCGCCTATTCAATTAAATTAATTAACTAATTAATTTCTTCGTTTGATTGATTTATTTAATCTAATCCGATCGAATTAGTTGATTAGTTAATTAATTAATCAATTAAATTAATTAATTTATTTAATATTTTTCCTAATTTATTTGTTTAATTCATTTGTCATAATTAATTAATATAATGAAATAATTTTATTTGTTTATTCATTTGTTTATTTGTTTGTTTTATTGTTTATTTGCCTGCTAATTAATTAATTTGATTGGATAAATTATTAATTAAATTAATTTATTTATTCAATCAACTAATTTATTAGTTGTTCATTCATGTCTCTTGCAGATTGATGAGATGCGTACGTGGATCAGCACAGAGACACCAACGCGCATTTATTACTTACCTCTTTATTTGCAAATGAGTATTGTTTTTGTTTTGTTCTGCCTCTCAGCGCTCTTCTCTGGACTCAACCTTGGCCTTATGGCTCTATCACCTCAGGAGTTGATGCTCATCCAAAAATCAGGCAATTGCTTCAAATTACGCATTTCAAACATGCAGCACTGATCGCACACATTTCATCATTGAATTCTCTAAGTCTTCCTAGCCTTCTCTCTAATGCAATTCTCAACAAGCATTATCTCCTTTCTCAAGGAATTGATCCGATGAGACCGCTATCATTCGACTGTTCTGTTGTGTTTGTGTGTACTTTATTCATCATTCAACGTATCGAACAGTACATGAATCAGCACAGAGACATCAACGCGCATTTATTACTTACCTCCTTTGACGGCTCTGCGTTCATGAAGTTTGCTAGAGTGCACATTGGACTGTTCAGCGTTCACTTGATAGTGTGATATTTTTACTCATTCAAGTCAAAAGACTATTCACGACGATGGAACATAAAGGTTTTCGCATTTCAGAACGAAATTTCTTCTCATTCCTTCATTTGAACTAATTCACTGAGTACTATTCTGAGATTCATGCTCACGTAAATTCACTCAGACGATTAACACTGTTAGTCGGAATACTTCGTTGGCATATCCGAGGAAGACGCTGTATGACTTCTATTTTGACAAACTTCTTCATTTCCACTCACATGTGATACGAATGCAAAACGCGTTTTAGAAATTTTGGGATAGATCATCAATGTGGAAGTTTTGTTTCTAGGGTCAAAAAGTGAGCGACAATATGCGGAAACGATTCTGCCGGTAAGGCAGTCTGGCAACTATTTGCTATGTACGATTCTCATAATGAACGTAGTTGTTAACGCAGCAATTTCGATTCTCTTCGAGGATATGACTAGTGGCATGCTGGCGTTCGTGATTGCCTCAGTTGGCATCGTCGTTATCGGTGAAATAATTCCGCAAAGTATTTGCGTCAAGTTCGTCGTTCATGAAACCTCAATACTTGTCGCTGTTTCGATCCCACCAATTGGTTTCATTGTACTGCTGATTATGCCATAACACTGAAATGTCGTTGTTGGCATATACTGGTAGAGGTTTTCGTGAAATAATTTTTCTGTTTCACAACAGTCGTAAATCTATTGCCGTTGAACGAAAGTGTGGTACATTCGAGCAGTGTGTGCAATGTTCCTTAGGAGCATTCAGCCGCAAGAGGATTTCACTTCTGTCTATCAGATTGACTGCTTTTTAGCTGGGTACGTTGCACGAATACTTTGGAAGGACAAGCACTTGAAAAAAGTTCCGACTTCGGAGCAAGAATGCAGTCCCACTAGTCGACCGCCCAAGCTGTTTAGCGTTAAATGAGTATTGTTCCAAGATAATCTTGCACTTTCACTAGCTGGCGGAATTGACAAAAGAGCGCATCATTTCATGCGGAATAGATCATACTTTCAGAAAAGGATTGGCGGTTGGTGCTTATACGATATGGCTTACAAGAGCATTTATGATCCTCACTTTTCCTCTCTCATATCCAATCAGCAAAATACTCGACATTTTTCTCGGTGAGGATACGCCCGTATACGATAGAAACAAGTGAGCTAATTATGCGTATGAGTGTGAGCTAGTTGCATCTATGAAAATCTTTATGTGACTGCAAATAAGAGCTCGCTTATTAACTACTCTGAAAGTAGAATCCATTGCGCTGAGTGAAATGCTTTCATTAATTCGTTTCTCAAAGATCACTATTGTCAACTATTGCTCAGCTAACATTATTAATGCTATTGAAAACGCAGTTTCATAGAGATTTTCAATTTCTTTTCCCAAATCACGAACACAATCTTTCATTTGCGTTATAATGTGGAAAGGATGAAAGAATATAAACTCATTTAGTTGCCGCAAATAAAAATACCCTTTTCGAAGCTTTTATATTATGCTAGTCGAAGAAAGAATACGGCACACAATATCATAGCTGAATTTTGAATTTGATTCTGCCTTACAGAAATTATTTCAACAATCGGCCCTTATTTCTTCAGATCTCACAAAATGGGACGATTTCATAATTTTGATGGAATTATTTTCTAGGCTGATAAATCTAATGAAAATGACAACGAGCGAAGAAAATCAAGAATTGGCTGCGGATCTCAAAATTGCAGTTGGTGCGATGGAAATTTCTGAGAAAACAGTCGGTGATGTGCTCACTAAAATTGAGGTTCATTTTTTTTATTATTGAAATTCACCTTTTCATGGTATGATACGCAAGTGTATTTTCTTCTATCCTCGATGCAAAACTGGAAATAGCGTCGGGTTTGTACACTCATTATTTGCATGCTGTTGTATGTGGCGGTGGCCTCGATTTGATTTCTGGAGAAGCAAGGATGTGCAAGATTCGTGTTCGTCTAGACAGTTGGATTTTATGATGCCAAATTTTTTTGAGGGCAGAACTATAACGGCATTAGTGGCAATGTGCTGCGGGATTTCGCCCAAAATTTTCTTCGAAGACTTTTGTGATGTGATACACAAAAGAAACAGTTTTCATGTAGGGAATTTGAATGAATGATCGATTTCGTTAGGTGTTTTGCTGCTAGATTTGTGACTCATTCACCAAGGTCAAATGACGTAAGATTTCTTGACGATCATTAGGATTTTTTTTGCACTGCAATAAAATATTGATTTCTTGAGAATTGATTGCACATTGCATTAAAGAGTAGCCATGACCCAAACACATCTGATGTTGACATTGAATTTGTTCATCATTGAATTCCGTTCAGTTGCATATAGCCTTATCGTTTCCGAGAATGAATAAGACCGATATTAACCTCTTTTTTTTCCAGTCGATGCTCTGTAATCTTGCACAAAAGTTTTTTTCGGGAGATCTTCAGGAGTAAATTAAATCCTCGAATGGATCGTCTCTCGTTCCCAATTTCATTTAGTTTTTGACAATTTATAAACTTCTATAATATACGTCATGCAGACGCTAAATTTTTAATGCGAAAGAAAAAGGAGAGGCGTCTTTATTTGTAGTAATGATGGAAGGATGGAGTGCGGTGGTATTAGTTTGAATTATTCTCCCATTTTTGAGCAAATCAATGAAAACAATTAAACGACATATTGACAAATGGAATCATCTTATTCTTTTTCAGGATGTTTTCATGCTACCAGAAAATATTGTCTTAGACGCAACGAATATTGCCGAAATTATTCGGCGTGGTTATACGCGAATACCCGTTTGTCGAGTGAGCTTGTTTCAGCGGTCGTTCATTGAATGAGTGGTACTATGTCACGATTCATTAAAGTTTTATCCAATTTAGGAAAAAAACAATATTTCCAAAAGCCGAAAGATTATTCCATTATTTGTTCTCTATCAGTAAGCTAATGAATTCAAGGTAGACTACATTACGTTTATGGTCGAGCGGAATTTCGTTCGTGCATGCCATCGTGAGGGCTCCCAGGTATAATGCTACTAAAGGAATATCGCCTACGTACTTCGGTGATTTTCCTTTAAATTTCTTCTCAAAGCAATCAACAGATTCACCGAGAAAAATCAGGCAGTGATGCAGAAATCTGAATGTTTTATTGCATGCGTAAATGTTGAGTGATTCCAAAAAAAATTTATTTAATTGAAGGACGGAGACCGAAGCGATATCATTTCCCTTTTGATGGTAAAAGATTTGGCTCTGATTGATCCAGACGATAATTTCACAGTCAAAATGGTCTGTGAATTCTACCAACATCCTCTTCGTTTCGTCGACGAAAGTACGCCGCTGCATGCAATGCTTGACGAATTCAAAGTGGTATTTTTTATACTATTTCCAAGTGATAATCTCTTCTTTATGTCTCAGTTTTGCCTAGGTTTTTTAATATATAACTCGCCTTTTTTCAGTTCTGATCACTTTCATCACTTATATCTCTATCGAAACACGTAACACGTTGATTGATGCTGTGCTTTCCATTCATAACCATCGCTGCACTTGCTTGAATCCCTTAAAACACTGTTTTATGGCATTACCCAGTTAAATTACCAGCATATTTTCGTGTTGCTGCACTTTGAATGCGCTCTCCTATTGCAATCAGAAACCTTGACAAGAAGTTTTTTGTTAAGCATTGATGATGAACATAAAACGAGTGCCCACTTTTAGGGTGATTATCATTTGGCAATCGTTCAAACGTTGACGAGTAAATATGATGCAAAAACTGGTAAACAATATAAGGAACCAATTGGAATTGTTACGCTCGAGGATATTGTTGAAGAGATACTACAAGCGGAAATCGTTGACGAAAGTGATACGATAACAGATAACGTTTATCGCACGACTCGAAAATACAATAAAGTTAGTTCGTTCAAGCGTGAATTTCTAGAAGATGAAGGTATATGCGATTCATCATAGATCCAATACAAGATGAGCGTTTATTGCTATGTTTGGTATATGCTAATAGGCGGTGTATTGATGCATGAGAGCGCTTATCTATCTCTGAACATTCCCTCATTCCCTCCTCCCTCTCTTCTCTTCATTCCTCCCCTCCTCCAAATAGCCATCCACTATTATTGAAGCATATTTGTGCTATGGTCGATAATAAACTATAAAATAGCTCACTTTTCCCTTAGTCACTTGCAAAAAGTTGTCATATGGTACATCGTTGTTACTAGCACTATCTAATATGGAACAGTTTTAAGGAACCGAATGTGACAAAGATTTTAATGTCGGAGGAGACGTGTAACTCGCTTTCTGTGCAGATGGAGTCAATGGCAATGCACTGGTTGAAGAATCATCATACGCTCTTCATAAACGATTATGTCGACACGCGAGCATTATCGCGTCTTATGCGTAAGAATATTAGACAGGCTAGTGCGTTGTGTTTCATATTTATTCGTCTCGTTGCTATCGTCGATGAATCGCAATTGATTGCATCATGCTCATCAATGTCATTTATCCATAGCTTCATTGACGCAAAGTGAACAAATAACCTGAACCTATTGACGCCTTTGGAATTGGCATTTGCCAAATGCGTCACGGTAGTATTGCTTTTGGTTGAATCCTGTGCATGGGCGCCTGCTACATGACTCTTCTGCGCTTTCAACTCACATATCATTGAAGCTAACAAACTTTAAATATTTGTGACATGAATAGGATCAATGAGAAGACTCTAATCGATAGGATTAATGATCGTCGCCAATTTTCATTGTTCACTTGTCGTTTTTGAAGATCGTAATACACATCTAAGAAACACTAAAAAATTTCAGCGCATTTTACAACAGTTGTGGTAGAATCTTGGAGGTGTGAATCTTTTCTCTAGAATTCTCACCATCGACCGATCAGGCAAAGAATTGACCACATTAATGTTCATGTCCTATCGTTTGAGAGACTGGCTAGAGTGATAAGCGATGTTGCAAAATTCACACCGCGCTTGCACCTCTATCACCTTTTTCCGTTTCTCGAATTTCTTGCCCCATCTGTAAAAAGAGAGAAAGTGAAGGATCATTTTCTCTGCTCTATTTTCATTTAGGCTGAAATCTGCTTTCCAAAAAGCGGAATTCCTTAATTCAGTTTTCAAAAATGCAAATCAGAAATAGTATTGCATTTCACATACCTTGGGTACCTCTCAACACTTTTTTCATGTATTCACTTATAGAGTGCTTTGTGCACACCTTTGAAGATTTGTAACAATGCCATTTGTAACAATAAAAACGATGCCAATAAAACATAAAATTATGCATCGAGAATGCAATTAGTGAACTTCGGCAAATTTTGGATGCAAAGAATTCTAGAAAATAAGAGAGAGAGAGTTACGATTTGCAGGTCAATCTATCACACTCGCCACAAATCTATGGCAACACTGCAAAGAAACAAGAAACGGTAGCGCTTTATCGCCTAAATCATCCATCGAGCAGGTTCATCGTTATCTTAGAAGGAAGAGCGAGCGTTAAATTCAGGAATGTGAGTAAAATTAGTTCACCTGCTATCCGTTTGTTTCCAACCTCAGCTTAACTATTTCTGCTAGAGTTCCTTGGTTTCACATACAGTCATCCTTGATTCACAGCATTCCAAATCTTTTATGAGGTTTCCATGATTAAATAACTCATGCAACTAGCAAAATTTATTCCCGCAACGAAAATACTCATTTGTTGCCACCAATGATGATTTCGAACGTCGATAGCAGTGAAAACACAATATCATCTAATGATGTATATGGGGTTAACGAACGAATTGAACGGATTTATCGACAAAAGCTTCTCTTAATATAATGTAATACTATGCAACCGAATAATTAAGATGGAGTTTGAAGCGGGTCCATGGACAAGTTTTGGCACCGAATTGCTTGATCAACTCGATGAGCTAGTTAGTGGTGACCCACTTGGCGATGATCGGCCTGCTTTCGATGGTTTGTACTTCTTCATATTTTTGTAATATGATAACTTGCTCAATTGTTTAATATATGCATGACTGCTTATGGAAGAGTCCTCTTCAACTAACAAACTTCATTGATGCACCAGTTGAATCGCTAGGTTTTTTCATCATTTTATGGGTTCAAAATTAATTCTTTCGTTGATACAATTCCCAAAAAAGATTTAAAGCCTCGATCTGAATCGCACTCATGAGGAAAATTCGCTATGATAGTTTGCATATTATCGAGTTTGTTGGCGTATAAATAGGAGATAAAAGAACATCAATTCAAGGGGAGGCAAAAATTCAATCGAGTTGGCATCATAATTTGGCCTTGAGAATAAGTGAGTTTGCTGTGGACGCGAATTCAAAGAAGAGAACTAACGAGAATGCTGCTCGATTTGATGCACTTGGTCGTGCTTTCAAATAATTATTTGAGGGATGCAATCTACTCTCATTGGCTCCATTCAGTTCACACCTGATTTCGACGTGCAGGTCAGCGAATTCTGCCGCTTTCTTCAAGTGACTGTACCATCGTACCTCAATGCCTATCATGTGACGAAAATTGCACGCGCCGCACGGTACTATGCCCAATTTAATCACAAACTTTATCACTTCTTCTTCACCACATTACCTCTGTTTTCTCCGAGTAATTACAATAATTTCTGGGCGAAAAAATTTTTGAAGAACTACAGAGTGAATTCTTTGGTTTCCTTTCAAAGTACCCTTCTTCTTACATCATCCATCCCATCATCTCATCTTTTATTACTTCACAGTTTAAGTAAGTCTTATATTATATATTCTGCGGGCTTCAAAGTGCGAAAAACAGGAAATCTCAGCAACGGAATGTTTCTGATTACAACAATGTTTTAGAGCGAAAAAGAAAAATAAAACATTTTTGGAGAACTACTAATGCGAATCAGTTAGATGTTTTCCTCGCGAAAATTCCTTCAAATAATTCAAAAATTTTGGGCAGCTGATACTGGAAAGAAATAATTCGTGTCATAAATTAGCGAATGTTTCTTAGTAATGAAAATTCAGGGACAAACGTGGACTGACAGGGTCATTAATAAAGGCGTCCCTACGACCAGATGGTTCAGACGGAGCACGGCGTGTTTCGGAAACACTTATCAAACGACAGGTAGGCTGCATCCTACAGGATAGGGTGGATTAAAAGCTCTCATATCTCAGAGAATTATCTCAGAGAGATCGCCGTCATATGGGCCTTATATTCTGCTCACGTAATCAACCGATTCTACAAGTTAATGGCAAGGAAGAAAGATTGACCCAGTGAGTAACATCATATTTCGAGTGAGCCGATTACTACTATGGACCTATAAACTTTTCATTTTTTTAATGTCACCACCAATACGAGTATGAATTCGTCGTTATTCAAGTAAAAATTTGTCGAGTATGAATCAGCGCAAATCTTTTGACGCATTTCGATGTTCATAACTTCTATTATTGTTGATGGATCACGTTATGGTTTAGAAGGTTAGTCTACACGTTTTCATTAGATTCTTCAATAGATCTATCTAGTTGTTCCGAGTTGAAATTACTGGTCAGATAGATGAGCGCGCACAGACAGACAGACAGAGACGCGCACTCACGGTGACGTCATTCTGTACTCTCGCAAAACAAAGCTCCACAGACGCATGAAACTTGGCTGTTGATGGGTTTTCAGTTTTTTGCAAGCTGTACTACGTCTCTCTCTATCGAGCACGTGAAAAATGCAATAGTGTGTCACCGTTCCAATACTTCGTAATACTATAACTACGGAATACAACTTTCTTGGTGGAGTTTTTTTGCTTTTTTTTTGAGCCTCCGGAATTATTCTTGTATTTTTCACGACTTCATTTTCTTCTTTTTAAGAAGCATTTTACGAAAAGGTGGCAATTAATTATTGATGCCAAAGCTGACCAAACATCTAGGAAATTGAACTGCAAACGAACGATGCAAAGGCGTATAAGATGTTGCATGTGTGAAATTAACGGTCCACAATGATCGGAATCAACCAGACTTCTATCCATTTCTATTGATGGAAAATTGCATCATCATTCAATAATGCAGCTATCGGAGGTAAAGGTAGTGATTTCAGTTCCTCGCTTTCAAAAACTAGAGAAATCCGAATTATGAAAGGGGAAAAGCATTCATTTGCAGGGCTCGAAAAGCAGCTTTGATGGCCATGGAAGCCGCAAAGTGGTAGTGGAAAAACGAAGGTGTGTCAGCGACTACGGCAAGCATTTACCAGTCTCATGTATTGTGCAAAATAATAGTACCTCATGAGTGATATATATTTTTCGTTTGTATAGAACACCCGTTCATAAAATATTCGTAAATGAAGCATCACAACGAGTACCCGTTCCCGCTTTGAGATTATATAGCTAGTTTATTTAATTGACGATTGGAGTCACCAAAAATTGAAAAGATATGAAATACGCCATAAAAGATAAAATATCCCTATTACAAACATATATCAGGATAGTAAATAGATAATTAGTGGGACATTAATAATGAAAATTTCTGTCTCAAAATGGAAACAAAGGAAATGTAAATCGACGAACCAAATGGAAAGATCAAAAATGACGTGAGCATAGAGTTTTGTCTTCAAACATTTGTTGTGCTTTATAAAAAAGACCTTCTGCAAGTATGCCAGCTGAATAAATCTTCAAAAAAGGGGGAACCCGATTGATGGTATGAGCGCATCGAATTCTTCCTCTCAATAACCTGCTTTTTAATACTTCATACTTTAAACGATTTCAACCATGAAATTAGTTTCTGCAATAATCGTTTGGCTATTTTTGCGATTATTTGCGTGGAATGATTTCCGAAACTTTTATTGAGCATGAATATCAACTTCGTATAATGAGGGGTATCACTTGAAGCCGATACACGGAGCAAGTCTAAGTGAATAGATGAACAACTGTAATGCCCTTAGTATTTGAAAACACTGGAAATGGGGTGAAAGGTTTTCAAAGAAAATATAGAGGTTTAGTATATTTCCTGTTCAACGCTTTCGAATTTTTATTGAACTTCTTCAAACAAATAGCTAGTAATGGAGGCTTTTTCAATGTTTCAGGTTGTTCATAGTTCCTGAGAGATCTTTTTTACAATCTTCATCCTCTTTTTTTCTTGCTTCTCGATCTTTGAAAAACGAATGAAACACTCTTTCAATTATTGTCGTTGATTTCCCACCAACATTAGACCATATTGTCAAAATGAGGAAAGTAAGAGTATAACAAGTGCAACGATGAAAGCCATTGACATTTCTCGCTTTTGTCCATTTGCGCCACTCAATAGTGATTTGCAGTAGTTATCCAATGCTGTAAAAATATTCGCACAATGAATAATAAATATCTTATCATAAATAATCGCCATCAGAATCAATGATGAAAGTATTGACTGTTTTTTGCCAAAAAGATCGTTGAAGTGGTTGAAGCAGACATCTCAAAAGTTTGTGATTATTAAGTGTATAAAGCTGGCCACAGATTTACAAAGGCCAGAAAATCTTGAAACGCACAATCCACTAGGTTTTGAGGAACACACAGTTGACAAGACTGTGAAAATTAGCTCCAAATTTCTGTTGTAAGCAGACAAAGGCTACTTTCTAGGATTGCATTTGCTGAAATGTTACTCCCCCGGATTTCATCTCCTAGGTCATAGATAGATGCATTTCGTCTATGCGAAGAATCCACAATAGTGCAAATTACCTTTTCTGTACTTCAAGAACATTCCCTTTCCGATACCACCATTGCTTCGATATATTATATCCACATTCGTTACGCAAACATTTCGAGACGGAGCTCCCGACAGTAATCTGAAAAGCTCAACATCTTCCAGTGAAATACGTCGATCTTGTACGCAACTCTTCCGTAAGTGCAACCTGTATTATAAAAAGAAATTTGCGCCATGAAAGTGTTTCCACTGAAGAGAGTAAATTGGTGTCTGAATGTTGATAGAGTGGACGAATGAACGAAAATGGGGGCGGAAATCATTGACTCTAAAGGTCTTCGCATGTTGGAAATAATCAGAGTCATGCAAGTGGAAAATGCCAACAAATTATCTGAAAAGAAATAATATTTTTGCGCTAAGCAGAATACTTACTCAGCATATAAGCTTGGCTTCCCGTCGTAGTCACCCTCTATTAGGATCTGACAATTATTTATCGGATTGATAATTTCTATTTGGAAGCCATTCAATGATCCCTCTTCAAGCGATAATGTGTAACGTTGATAGACTCTTCTGAAAGCATCGGTTTTTCAGAAATTGAGGAATATATCACGATTAAAGTCAACTTCTGGCATGACTATAAGGCACACTGGTATTGATGACAAAATTCTCTGTCTATGGGGGTCTTAAATGGAAATAAGCACAGGTAATAATGATCTGTTTAGAAGAACATTGTTGCATTTCAAATGCAAATTGCCCATAGATAATGTACTGCTACACTTGAAATGCTAATTGCAAATCTTTTTGCTCCATCTTATAGATGAGAATACTTAACAAAATATTCACTGCTTTAAAATGGCAATGAGACACCTGAAGGCACTCCAAGAAATTGCATCGAATTTCATAAAATTTCATATTTAATGATTAGTGCCTTTTTCGGTAAAAATGCGATATCGGCGCGAATGTGAATTCCGCTGAAAACACACTGTTATTTTCTTAGAAGTTTCACCTTACACATGATAAAGTAGTTAAGTATTTCCATGATAGAAAATGCTTGTCGTCAACATACCCGAGATCGACATTGCTGAGGAAATCGGGTGAAAACAAATAACGGACAGTTTCGTCTTTGATTGGTGATTCCACATGGTTGCGCACTTAAAAATGACGTTATTTATTGTGTGGATGCTGTTCCACATTTCTGGTGTTGTTTGTATTGCAAAATTGTTTGGATTCAAACGTTGAAACGCTCAAAAAACACAAATATAGTTTATCGTAGCAGTACACAATAAAACTGACTAAATATTTTTGTTTCCTAAGCAAGCTCGGACGATCCTGAGGAAAAGCAATACAAGTGGAAAATGGAACAAATGAGAACCAACACATGACAGTTGAAACGATAGCGATAGTATCGGGTGGCTGAATAGCTGGATAGGTAAAAGTTACATCGTTGCCAAATATGAAATCTGGATAGGGCGGAGAGCTGAAAAATGGACACGCTTCAAATAGAATGATCATGAGTTACGTTATAAAATACGCTAATGATGACTGATTCCTTTAGAATAGGCAAATTCACTTCTCAACTTCAAACGACCGATAAAATTTCAGAACAATGTGGACATCGAGGCTGATCCACCTGAGTGGCACAAAACATCGAGGCTGATCCAAAAATGGAGCTATCCACTTTATATTCGTAATAAATCAGTTGTTTGTGAAACATAAATTGCCAAAATTTCCAGTCGACCTGCAAATCGGCTCTCTTTCTCTTTTCCCTCCTCCCAACCGCCCTCACCTCCTCCAAGTCGGATCTGAAAATGTATGGAAGCGTATTCCGATTTCATAAGGCAATAGAATATGATAACCTCGCTAGTAGAGCATTCTTGATAAGCGTTGTTCCTTTGTAGATTTGGACAGCCGTTGGTGCACCGATTACATTTAATGTCAACCCACTTCGTAGTTGATGTGACTCCGTAACCTCGTGGAAGACAATAAAACAAGTTGTATTAGACGAAGGTTTATTGGAAGCGATCGAACTGGTTGATGCTGTTGAGTCGTTTGGTGTTGTCGAATTAGTACTCAGTGATACATTCGAAGGGCACAATAGATTTGCTTTTATTTCATTAGTGAAACCTTTCACGAGTGATTCGCTACAGTGAAGTGCTGCAATTCACTACGGCCGAAACAATCGAAATGTGAGGTCCTTTATTGTTCCAATGCTTGAACAAACTCCATTTCTGCACTTGAACTTGGTGAACTGAGCAACAGCAATTAATTCAATGTTTATCCTATTGGTATCTATAAAGTGGGAATACGCCCAAAAAAGTTTAATTTGTTGGTTGGAAAATTTTAGAAGGTTTCCCCCATTTTGAAGAAGAATATTTGTCACTCAATGTGATGAGCATTTACTTGATATTTGTTTCGAATGAAACGTGATAATTAGGTGGAAATATTGATAAATAGAAGGCAATCGGGAATGAAATGCGAACAATGTCGAATCTTTTACGAAAAGAACCTTAAGTATTGCGAACCTTCTTCGAAAAGCACCAAAATGAAACTTGTAAAGTGTTGCTTATGATATTATCGGCACGAAAAATATTGATGACCTCCTCTTTGTCAATCCACCGAATAGAGCTTAATTCGTTGACGCCTTGTCCTCTTCAGTAGTTTTATATATTAGTAGTAACGGTCCTATCCAAAAAGTGAGTAGTATGCAGATCAAAGATGGCATAGAAGTGGCAAAGATCGAAGTTTGACGCTTGATCAGTGTCCGAAAAAACCACCCACCATATGAATCGTCAACAATGTCGGAGAGAATGCCGAAGAAGCGATATGAAGAGCGCATTTGATTACTTCCAATGATGCGAAAAGAGAGTTTATCGTAGCTGCTGCGAATTTCGCTCACTGTATATGGTGGAGCAGTTAAGTTATAGAATTGACTGAAAAGTATTTGAAACGACCGTATTGTGCAATAAGAGGTCTCAGAGAAAGTTTAAAAAGTTTCCTTTATAGACAGCAATCACATTTAATTACTAAAGGTGAAAACAATTTCCACGAAGAGCTTTGTTTCAAAAATAAAACTTCACTTTATATCAAACCATTCAAAAAAAATACAAAACCTCAGCACAGCAAGGGAATGAAGTTGAAAAGGATATGTGGGAAGGAATTGCTGTTTTTCATAGAAAGTCAATTTCATTGTATTTTAAAAGAGATAATTCGATTCACTTGAATTCACCTCCCAGACCTATTCTTTGAAATAAATTTCGAATCCAGAACTGAAAATTCACGTTTTTCAACCATTCTCAAAAACTCATACATTTGTTTTTTCTCTGCAGAAATCATCGCTAAAAGCGAAAGGGGTAAATAAGCGTGCCTATATTTCGAGCATTTTCTGCTGTTAGTCATGAAAAATTATCTCCCTGTGGGCGCGCTTATTGCCATCGTGCAAACAACATACCCAACGGGCAATAAGGGAGAGTCAATCATCGGACCATCGAAAGCGTCGAGTATAACGCCAGTGCCGCTCAATGATCCAAACATATATAACGTGACGGTTCTGTTCGCTCTAGCTTGCACTTGCCATAAAAATGCCTGCCCAGGAATAACAACTGCACTTACAGGAGTCACACTGTTTTCGCCTACTAGCGAAATGTTCTCCGATCGATTATAAACAACTGCAATAACCGACAATATGTGTTGCATACTTGAATCTTAGGCCGCACAGGAATTCCAATTCCTTTTAGGAGCTCCAGTTATGGTTCGGATCCCGAGAATCAAGACCAAAAGGTAGAAAAGAAAAAGGAACCACGAAGGCTCCTTTTTTCTACAGATTCTCAGCCTGAAGAGCCTGAAGCACCAATGACTTGAATTTGATCTCCACTTGTGCTTTAGGATAGTGAATGGCTGCTGCGATATCCCGTTCGATAGCATCTTTACGTATGCCCCATTAAACACATGCTCCCGATTTCATCGTTTCCAGCGACAACATAGATTTTCGGCCAAATGGGGATATTAAGTTCTTTTTCTTTTCGAGTCTTTCGGGTATGAACCAACTACAGGCTGATATTGTGGAAACTAGTAATCTCACTGCTTCCAAAGCGAAATTAGCCCAGTTTGACTTATCGTCCTTGAGGGGAGTAGATAGCCGGCCAATATGCTGTTAATATGTGTATCATCTCGGTCCAGCCTTTTGTCAGCACTACCACATTTGTGATACTTGAAAGCTTTCATTCTCGAATATCGCCAATCTCTTCACATATTACTGTATGTTTCTT
This sequence comes from Toxascaris leonina, assembly GCA_022844705.1. Classification (NCBI taxonomy): domain Eukaryota; kingdom Metazoa; phylum Nematoda; class Chromadorea; order Rhabditida; family Ascarididae; genus Toxascaris; species Toxascaris leonina. The sequence continues at coordinate 17,439 of JAARMF010000020.1, read as the reverse complement.
TATGGTTTAATAAAGCAATCTGAATATAAAAGGTGAGAGGTAGTAGAAGACTGCTGATGCTGGTATGGCCATCGAGAGCTGTGAGCAAGCTCTACAAATTTTGGCACTCATGAGCTTACAATCGTGCATGCTGCCAAGGAAAGGCATCGCTTATAAATCTTAGCACTTTCTGGAAAGATGTGGGAGTCGAGGCTTTCTAGTTAACCTTTTCCGCTCCATTGTTTTACGCTTCCGGCAAAGGCTTGTAGGATTTCATTCGCAATGTGGATAAGCTGAAATATGGGCATTTTTTTACGAACCGAAAACACCCCATTTTTGAGTGTTCTGTAATCTGAAAATTGGGAACATGTGTACTATCAACGGTATAGTTTAGTGGAAGGCAGGAGGCTTTTTTGAGCGAGTTTCGCTCCCCATCACCGCCAACTTGCGAGAGAGGGCATTTTCTAAAGTGCAAAATTCAGAGGCCGTTGGAGGCAAAAAGAGCATAACGTAAGCGTCACGCGTATATGCTTCAGGGAAAGAAGGGAGCAAGACATATAGTGCGCGAAGAAAGTGTGAAGAGGCATCAATTCGGTTGCGACGGAAAAAGTGGTCATTCCGCCCATCTCCCAAGATGAGCGTTTAAAAGACACTGAGTGTTGTAAGCAAGCTGTACAAATTTTGGCACTAATGCGCTCAGAAACGTGCATGCTGCGGATGAAAGGCATCGCTTATAAATCTTAGCACTTTCTGGAAAGATGTGGGCATCGACGCTTTCTACTTGACCTCTTCCGCTCCTGATCATAATTCTGGAAAGCGGAAATGTTTCTGGAGGAATGGGCTACGTTGCCCGCTGCCGACAGGATGACTGAGAGTGCCTTTTTTGTTTCCAGGTCTTGAGGCGTATGCAAATTAAGCCACACTAAGCCCCCAAAAGACCTTCAGACAGTGGCTTGTTGCACATTACATGCTTGCTTTATGATATGAAAAAAAAACAAACAAATCACCTATGGGTGCAATTGCGTAGCGCAGGAGATGCTATCTCAGACATCTTTCGCGCACGACAGATTTCTCTCCTTCTCTGGTTTTCACGTATGATGCGAGCTATATCTCTCAAGCTGTTATTGTCTTCTCTTAAAATGCAGAAGGCAATGTGGAATTGTCATATAACCCATGGTGATGAAAGCATGCTTTTGACGCAATCAGGCTTATGTTCAAACAGGATTGTGTACTGGCGAAAAACATGGTTACGTGCAAACTGATTGAGAAATTTAAAGTTGCGATGACGAAACAAACGACAAAAACTTCAGAGGTGGTGCGAGAAATGCCCCTTTCTCAAGTAAAACACATCTCATTCTGATAGTCGAATTGAACTGATATTCATCAATTCTTATGAAATATTCAGTTATTTAGTTATTACTAAAATACGTTACGCGAAGCGTGAAACAGTATGCAACAACAAAATAAAACAATGGGAAGTGAGCAAAAGGGAAAACAAAACAAAAAATAACGAAAAAAATAAATTGCGCAGTACGGAATCTCTCGTTTCGAAATTACTTGTGTCGCGCTTTACTAAATATTCGCTTACGACGCAAGTGTAATACTTTCGCTAGGGACTGAAACCTTTGAACACGTTTCAAGGAAGCTGTCGTTCAATCTGACGACATTCCAAGGCGTACAGAGTTGCCATACGCAATCAAATCCTTTGACTATTACCATTAGAACATAAACGCGAGAGCCCAAAATTTGTAGCGAGGTTCCAAAAATGGGTCTCTCAATCTTCCAGAACAGACGCCCACGTGCTACAGCCTGACTGGCGACGGCAAGGTGATGGTAAGTTGTATTCATGGCATTGAAACTCTGATTTTGTACCTTAAATTTCCGCTTGGAAGGTTGGAGGCAACCGAAAATGTAAGTTTCAACAACTGAGGATATTTAAGGATTTACAAAAACACAGAATTGGTAGGAAAGATTTCACTTCGAAGCAACATATATGCCGGATCAGGACACAGCTGATTTTTGGAATTATGTCCAAGATAGGCATGGAATTGGTGAGTTTTCTACAAATTGGTACTCTGCATCTTCATAATGAAACATGCGCAGAGAGTGGGAAAGGCTAAGAAATAGGCGACGAACAGATTGGGCTTCCACACAATGTTCCTATCTGCAAACAGCGATGAGAAATATGTTTCAAAAGTCGACTTCATGAGTACCCTTTCACTAATGTTAAGCAACAAGCAATAAATTACTTGAATTTGACTGCAGGCGAATTCTGAATCCGTCAATTTTGGCGCTTGTTTCAATATAGTCGTATGGAACAGAATTGAAGTGAAATGCAACATATCCTGCGGAAATAGTTGTCGTATACTTTTCTGAAGCCGTATTCGACGTAATCGAGTAACTGAAAAGGAATAATGATAGCTGATAAAAGCTTCGATAATAGGGTGCCGTTGGTGTCGCTAGCTTTTAAGAAATTTTGGTAGCACATAGAGCAATAAGTCAGAAGTTCCACGTGCTCCTACGACTGGGCGTTCATTTTGGTCTCGGCATTTTTTTGTCGCCACAATCTGCAAAAAAAAACTTTTAAATGGCAGTTTACGCTCTTTACTATTCGCGATATTCTTCACAACTTTCGAGGCAAATCGCCTCCTAACAAATCTTATAAATTCGTTTTTAGAGTGCTAGAAAATAACGCGTCGGGTTAAAGTTGCAATCCTTACCACTCACCTGGCGATTTCATCACCACTGAAATCTGTGATGGATAGAACGTCACCCATTCTTAAACCAATCGAAAATGATGAAATGTCGAGCGTTAAATTATGAGAGAAGTGGACCTCCCAAAAGCAGTTTAATCGAGGACAATATGTTGGGGATGTTCCATATGCAGGTGACTCAATCCAGTGAACTTTTTCGTCGACAATATTGATCGTCACGTTTTCGCAGCCACAATCTGCAAAATATTCGCTTTTACGATCAGATTGCATTCGAAATGATTCTCCTCAACAAACATAATGATATCAACGGTTGACCTTCTACGTCTGATGCGCGATAAAGGTTCAGTTGACCAGAATGTTACGTTGGAGATAAACAGTCGTTTATACACCAGGGGAATTGACATTTCATTGCCCATTACTGCCCGAAATTGGATACAAGTTGCCTGTCACATAACAAGCGAGATAATTCAACGAAGCAGTCCACGGACCCATTGTAGAAACGATGCCTTGAAAGCCTGCAGCCGTCCTTACTCCATCGCTAGCAAAAACCAGCGAAAGACTCACATTGTTTGCGAAATATACCATCGGATATCGTTCGCCTTGGAAAATGAAATCCTGCACCATAAAAGCTTAATACAAATCAAGAATGCATAAGGAGCAACACTTTCAGGTGAATTGGTTTTCGTTTTTCAGTGGGGACCATATTCAGTGGATCAAAGGCGCAGAATTACACCTCATCATCCACAAATCCAGGGAAGTCCGTATTGCAAGAGTTGGAAAACCTCAAACAGTAATTTAGTTACTTGAGATTTAATAGACAGTTCGAATAATGCATCTTCACTCATAAGGTGAAAGGCAAAATTGGTGTTTTCTCCGAATATAAAACAAGATGCGTCGAAATCCCTTTGCACATTTTTTAAATTAGAAAATTCCATCAGAATTTTCCTCACCAAAAGGCTTCATTTTCGTACTATAAAGCCGAGCAATGAGGAGGGTGACGACTCTTGGTCGGTAGAAGTAGGAGATGTTACAGGCGAAGAAGAAGATATTCCACTTGATAGCAACTCCACAATAAGTTGGTAAAACCTGCCACCGTTTCGCTAAAAGGTGAGCTATCGCCGAAATAATGAGCTCAGAAAATTTTTGTTCAGGTTGCGTGTTATTCATTCGAAACTACCAGCTGTTTTACGTTTGCAGATAGCTATAACTTCAGGTGCTAACTGAGGGAACAGATGTTGGAAGAGGAGATTGGACGACATTGAAACCAATATCATCGTACCTGACCAATTCCATTAACGACCATTGTATCACAACATCTCTCTGATTCGAAAACCAAATCCATATAAAGGATATGTGATGGTGGTGGGTTGGTAAAGCTTCAATGAATAGCATAAGTCAGCCATATGATGCTGGTCATTGAATGAGCAAAATTTTAACATAAATGATAGCGAACACTTATTGAATCAAATGCAGAAAATGCATAGACAAGTGAATTGCTATTCACTAAAGTATATGGCTATTTTTAGCTGAAAGAACGAAACTTGCGGATGTATCTTTCAAACAAATCGACTGTTTTTATGACCCAGAGAATATTATTTGTATAATGGGATAGCCTTAGGAGATAGCGTTTCTTTAATTCCATTTTGTTGTTATTCCATAAAGGAAGAGCAAAATTTAACGTTTTCATGGTGATTTTAGATGATTAAAGATCAAGGAAACCTGAATTCGCAGTTGAGGAAATTCGTATATGCAGCTTTAGCATAGTTGGCTGTACTAATAGCTACAGATTTTTCAGCACTCATATCGTGCAGAATTCCATCAGCAATACAGTTATGATTATTGCTTGCTGAAAAGAAATCTATTATTTCAATAGAACAAAAATGCATTGTTCAACTTGAAGTAAACGATAATCACTTGATCACTTGATTGACCGGACTGTCGAACGTCGATGACGCTGCTGGTCACAATGCGCTTCCATTAGGGTACCGAGGCCCGTGGTTTTGCATTGTTCTAGCCAATAAATGACGCCACCCCGCTGGCCAGGCGAACAGGCCACTTATATATGTCTATATATATA
>JAARMF010000020.1:0-11865 GCA_022844705.1 Toxascaris leonina | reverse complement strand
AGGATAGCGAATGGCTGCTGCGATATCCTGTTCGATAGCATCTTTACGTATGCCCCATTAAACACATGCTCCCGATTTCATCGTTTCCAGCGACAACATAGATTTTCGGCCAAATGGGGATATTAAGTTCTTTTTCTTTTCGAGTCTTTCGGGTATGAACCAACTACAGGCTGATATTGTGGAAACTAGTAATCTCACTGCTTCCAAAGCGAAATTAGCCCAGTTTGACTTATCGTCCTTGAGGGGAGTAGATAGCCGGCCAATATGCTGTTAATATGTGTATCATCTCGGTCCAGCCTTTTGTCAGCACTACCACATTTGTGATACTTGAAAGCTTTCATTCTCGAATATCGCCAATCTCTTCACATATTACTGTATGTTTCTTTATGGTTTAATAAAGCAATCTGAATATAAAAGGTGAGAGGTAGTAGAAGACTGCTGATGCTGGTATGGCCATCGAGAGCTGTGAGCAAGCTCTACAAATTTTGGCACTCATGAGCTTACAATCGTGCATGCTGCCAAGGAAAGGCATCGCTTATAAATCTTAGCACTTTCTGGAAAGATGTGGGAGTCGAGGCTTTCTAGTTAACCTTTTCCGCTCCATTGTTTTACGCTTCCGGCAAAGGCTTGTAGGATTTCATTCGCAATGTGGATAAGCTGAAATATGGGCATTTTTTTACGAACCGAAAACACCCCATTTTTGAGTGTTCTGTAATCTGAAAATTGGGAACATGTGTACTATCAACGGTATAGTTTAGTGGAAGGCAGGAGGCTTTTTTGAGCGAGTTTCGCTCCCCATCACCGCCAACTTGCGAGAGAGGGCATTTTCTAAAGTGCAAAATTCAGAGGCCGTTGGAGGCAAAAAGAGCATAACGTAAGCGTCACGCGTATATGCTTCAGGGAAAGAAGGGAGCAAGACATATAGTGCGCGAAGAAAGTGTGAAGAGGCATCAATTCGGTTGCGACGGAAAAAGTGGTCATTCCGCCCATCTCCCAAGATGAGCGTTTAAAAGACACTGAGTGTTGTAAGCAAGCTGTACAAATTTTGGCACTAATGCGCTCAGAAACGTGCATGCTGCGGATGAAAGGCATCGCTTATAAATCTTAGCACTTTCTGGAAAGATGTGGGCATCGACGCTTTCTACTTGACCTCTTCCGCTCCTGATCATAATTCTGGAAAGCGGAAATGTTTCTGGAGGAATGGGCTACGTTGCCCGCTGCCGACAGGATGACTGAGAGTGCCTTTTTTGTTTCCAGGTCTTGAGGCGTATGCAAATTAAGCCACACTAAGCCCCCAAAAGACCTTCAGACAGTGGCTTGTTGCACATTACATGCTTGCTTTATGATATGAAAAAAAAACAAACAAATCACCTATGGGTGCAATTGCGTAGCGCAGGAGATGCTATCTCAGACATCTTTCGCGCACGACAGATTTCTCTCCTTCTCTGGTTTTCACGTATGATGCGAGCTATATCTCTCAAGCTGTTATTGTCTTCTCTTAAAATGCAGAAGGCAATGTGGAATTGTCATATAACCCATGGTGATGAAAGCATGCTTTTGACGCAATCAGGCTTATGTTCAAACAGGATTGTGTACTGGCGAAAAACATGGTTACGTGCAAACTGATTGAGAAATTTAAAGTTGCGATGACGAAACAAACGACAAAAACTTCAGAGGTGGTGCGAGAAATGCCCCTTTCTCAAGTAAAACACATCTCATTCTGATAGTCGAATTGAACTGATATTCATCAATTCTTATGAAATATTCAGTTATTTAGTTATTACTAAAATACGTTACGCGAAGCGTGAAACAGTATGCAACAACAAAATAAAACAATGGGAAGTGAGCAAAAGGGAAAACAAAACAAAAAATAACGAAAAAAATAAATTGCGCAGTACGGAATCTCTCGTTTCGAAATTACTTGTGTCGCGCTTTACTAAATATTCGCTTACGACGCAAGTGTAATACTTTCGCTAGGGACTGAAACCTTTGAACACGTTTCAAGGAAGCTGTCGTTCAATCTGACGACATTCCAAGGCGTACAGAGTTGCCATACGCAATCAAATCCTTTGACTATTACCATTAGAACATAAACGCGAGAGCCCAAAATTTGTAGCGAGGTTCCAAAAATGGGTCTCTCAATCTTCCAGAACAGACGCCCACGTGCTACAGCCTGACTGGCGACGGCAAGGTGATGGTAAGTTGTATTCATGGCATTGAAACTCTGATTTTGTACCTTAAATTTCCGCTTGGAAGGTTGGAGGCAACCGAAAATGTAAGTTTCAACAACTGAGGATATTTAAGGATTTACAAAAACACAGAATTGGTAGGAAAGATTTCACTTCGAAGCAACATATATGCCGGATCAGGACACAGCTGATTTTTGGAATTATGTCCAAGATAGGCATGGAATTGGTGAGTTTTCTACAAATTGGTACTCTGCATCTTCATAATGAAACATGCGCAGAGAGTGGGAAAGGCTAAGAAATAGGCGACGAACAGATTGGGCTTCCACACAATGTTCCTATCTGCAAACAGCGATGAGAAATATGTTTCAAAAGTCGACTTCATGAGTACCCTTTCACTAATGTTAAGCAACAAGCAATAAATTACTTGAATTTGACTGCAGGCGAATTCTGAATCCGTCAATTTTGGCGCTTGTTTCAATATAGTCGTATGGAACAGAATTGAAGTGAAATGCAACATATCCTGCGGAAATAGTTGTCGTATACTTTTCTGAAGCCGTATTCGACGTAATCGAGTAACTGAAAAGGAATAATGATAGCTGATAAAAGCTTCGATAATAGGGTGCCGTTGGTGTCGCTAGCTTTTAAGAAATTTTGGTAGCACATAGAGCAATAAGTCAGAAGTTCCACGTGCTCCTACGACTGGGCGTTCATTTTGGTCTCGGCATTTTTTTGTCGCCACAATCTGCAAAAAAAAACTTTTAAATGGCAGTTTACGCTCTTTACTATTCGCGATATTCTTCACAACTTTCGAGGCAAATCGCCTCCTAACAAATCTTATAAATTCGTTTTTAGAGTGCTAGAAAATAACGCGTCGGGTTAAAGTTGCAATCCTTACCACTCACCTGGCGATTTCATCACCACTGAAATCTGTGATGGATAGAACGTCACCCATTCTTAAACCAATCGAAAATGATGAAATGTCGAGCGTTAAATTATGAGAGAAGTGGACCTCCCAAAAGCAGTTTAATCGAGGACAATATGTTGGGGATGTTCCATATGCAGGTGACTCAATCCAGTGAACTTTTTCGTCGACAATATTGATCGTCACGTTTTCGCAGCCACAATCTGCAAAATATTCTCTTTTACGATCAGATTGCATTCGAAATGATTCTCCTCAACAAACATAATGATATCAACGGTTGACCTTCTACGTCTGATGCGCGATAAAGGTTCAGTTGACCAGAATGTTACGTTGGAGATAAACAGTCGTTTATACACCAGGGGAATTGACATTTCATTGCCCATTACTGCCCGAAATTGGATACAAGTTGCCTGTCACATAACAAGCGAGATAATTCAACGAAGCAGTCCACGGACCCATTGTAGAAACGATGCCTTGAAAGCCTGCAGCCGTCCTTACTCCATCGCTAGCAAAAACCAGCGAAAGACTCACATTGTTTGCGAAATATACCATCGGATATCGTTCGCCTTGGAAAATGAAATCCTGCACCATAAAAGCTTAATACAAATCAAGAATGCATAAGGAGCAACACTTTCAGGTGAATTGGTTTTCGTTTTTCAGTGGGGACCATATTCAGTGGATCAAAGGCGCAGAATTACACCTCATCATCCACAAATCCAGGGAAGTCCGTATTGCAAGAGTTGGAAAACCTCAAACAGTAATTTAGTTACTTGAGATTTAATAGACAGTTCGAATAATGCATCTTCACTCATAAGGTGAAAGGCAAAATTGGTGTTTTCTCCGAATATAAAACAAGATGCGTCGAAATCCCTTTGCACATTTTTTAAATTAGAAAATTCCATCAGAATTTTCCTCACCAAAAGGCTTCATTTTCGTACTATAAAGCCGAGCAATGAGGAGGGTGACGACTCTTGGTCGGTACAAGTAGGAGATGTTACAGGCGAAGAAGAAGATATTCCACTTGATAGCAACTCCACAATAAGTTGGTAAAACCTGCCACCGTTTCGCTAAAAGGTGAGCTATCGCCGAAATAATGAGCTCAGAAAATTTTTGTTCAGGTTGCGTGTTATTCATTCGAAACTACCAGCTGTTTTACGTTTGCAGATAGCTATAACTTCAGGTGCTAACTGAGGGAACAGATGTTGGAAGAGGAGATTGGACGACATTGAAACCAATATCATCGTACCTGACCAATTCCATTAACGACCATTGTATCACAACATCTCTCTGATTCGAAAACCAAATCCATATAAAGGATATGTGATGGTGGTGGGTTGGTAAAGCTTCAATGAATAGCATAAGTCAGCCATATGATGCTGGTCATTGAATGAGCAAAATTTTAACATAAATGATAGCGAACACTTATTGAATCAAATGCAGAAAATGCATAGACAAGTGAATTGCTATTCACTAAAGTATATGGCTATTTTTAGCTGAAAGAACGAAACTTGCGGATGTATCTTTCAAACAAATCGACTGTTTTTATGACCCAGAGAATATTATTTGTATAATGGGATAGCCTTAGGAGATAGCGTTTCTTTAATTCCATTTTGTTGTTATTCCATAAAGGAAGAGCAAAATTTAACGTTTTCATGGTGATTTTAGATGATTAAAGATCAAGGAAACCTGAATTCGCAGTTGAGGAAATTCGTATATGCAGCTTTAGCATAGTTGGCTGTACTAATAGCTACAGATTTTTCAGCACTCATATCGTGCAGAATTCCATCAGCAATACAGTTATGATTATTGCTTGCTGAAAAGAAATCTATTATTTCAATAGAACAAAAATGCATTGTTCAACTTGAAGTAAACGATAATCACTTGATCACTTGATTGACCGGACTGTCGAACGTCGATGACGCTGCTGGTCACAATGCGCTTCCATTAGGGTACCGAGGCCCGTGGTTTTGCATTGTTCTAGCCAATAAATGACGCCACCCCGCTGGCCAGGCGAACAGGCCACTTATATATGTCTATATATATACATATATATTCAGTTCGGAGTTTCGGTTATTCGGAGTTTCCTTCTCCTACCCTTTCTTCTTCCACGAAGTACCTGCAAGGCAGCAGGGGCTGCGATCTTTTTCGGCGGATCGTACTCGCCGTGATGCGAAACCGTCATTGGGTAATGTGACCATTTTTTGAGTGTTGGCGCGCCACCGCCAACACCAGTCACACCCTGATGAATTTCGCCGTCGGTTGGTTCACGCCTGCTTATTCAGCATATTCGCAGGCGACCGTCATATCTGACGGTCCTTCGCGACCCTTCCACCGCATCGAGCTGAGCGGCAGAAAACCGACCGCTCAGTAGCCGCCCAACGACACCGACAAACGATAATATTCAGAGAATATTCGCCATTATCGTCAGTGAAACGAATAAATGCAATTGGCATTCCAATAAGTCTATCTTTAAACATCTCGCATAAATTTCGATCAAGTTGACTAATTATATTGTGATATTGTAAAGAATTCTCATCTCATTGGCTTTCACAAGTTTTAAGAGAACAATATCTGTTGATTTTCGCAAATACGAAAACGGTCCTCAAAATTTGTACAAAATTTGTTTTATTTTGTCCGCTCTGGCGCTACCACAGCTACCTAATTTTCCGCATAAAAAGATGTTCCAACAAAACAACCGCAAATGCAGGTCGAAGATGAGTTCAAGAAGCAACTTTGAAGTCTCACAAGAAATCGAACTTCGTTCATCGCTTTTGAGATTGCTCTATTGAGTGAGAGTGATTGATAAATTGAATAGAATTAGGCACTACGCACAAGTGAAGGAGATTAACTCGTTTCGGTTACGATCGTCAACAAATCCTATGAATACTACTGCTTCAGTGATCAAGAAAAAAGAATTCTGAAGAATGCGCAAAAGAACGGTTGCTTCAATTCTAAGAAAAGGTATCGTACGAAAATTATCTGCTATTCTTTTAATCCTCACATACTGCACTATTCCCGTAGATATTGAATTGAGAATAATGTTGAGTCAGCATTGCAAGTTGCCTCTGAAGGAAATTGAAAAGCCATAACGTAAACAATTGCTAACGTGGATCTGGATAGCTATCAATGATAAAGGAGAATTTGCGAATCATGAGGCCAGAAGAATCTCCGCTTCTAAAGTGAATTTGAACCGCTTTGCGATAATAAAATGCAACCGGAAGATCATTCGTCTCATCACCGCTGCAAATTTCTTATGAGTGATAATAAGTGACAAATATTTCGTCTCTTGTGTATCCAGCAAAGCAGATGATGCATAAATTTTGAGAATTTCTCAGCGCTCAATTCATTCGCAAAAAAAAAAATCAGTGAATGCATATACCTATAGATTTCTTTGTTGGATGAATTTATCTATGAGGAGAGTACTTCGACCTCTTGAAATGCTCGAGAATGAAGCCTGAATCGCAATTCGAGTTTGATCAATGCTGACAAATATTTAACGTTTCGCTCTTTCCTATGCAATTTTTCCTTTTTCTTCACTTTGCGAGCGAAGATTGTCACTTGTGCTGAACGAAAAAATTTGGCATCTCATTCACTAATACAACTTTCCATAATTCGTTCACTTATCTTTTCAATTCGTACCATGTTCCAGAAAATTTTTTAACTTTTATGAGTCATTAATTTCCACGAAGGTGGCGTAACATTGACAAAAGGACGTCATCGGCAGTATTTTCTTCAAACTATAATAAATCTAGAAAGCCATTCAATTACAAAACCTGAGAAATGTCGAATTTTGCGTCATTCCCAAGCCATGACCGACCATTAAGAATGAATCTGTTGTGCCGTCAGACTGGAAGTCGTAAAAGAGGATTCGAATATTAGTATCCGCAGTGAAACTCCAGGAACAGTTCTTACTGCTGCCATAATCTTGTGGATAGCCGGACGATGTTATGAAGTAAGTTTCATTGATAAACCGGTCACCTCCACACTGCTTCACCTCATCGGCGCATAGATCTGTATTTTGTTCAGTGCAATCGGATTTATGAAAATGCCTCCAATTTTGCATATTGCCAGAAGTCAACTAAAAAAAGCAATGTGCTAAGCTGCATTTGAGAGGTGAATGAGAAATTCGAAATCATTGGGAGCAATTCCATAGTTCTCTGTCGAGAAGAAAAAGGCCTGAGAATGTGCTACTTTGCTCACCGAATGGCTTTAATATTGCCTTGAACCCAGCATGTTTAATGCGTGTTGATGCCCGCGTATTCTGCTCGAAGATGAGACTCATTGGGCCTGGTGACATATAAAACGCGATGGTGCCTCTTTCTGGATCATCCATGCTGCCAGTGCGACTGGAATACGTGTGGAAGTTTTCTTTTTTTAATAGGTTTCTTTTGCTGAAAGATTTTGGATAGAGAGGATTTATAGGCGCAAGAGGGGATTCGTTTGTTGTAGCAGATTCCATTGCAAACGTGATCCCATAAAGAGAAGGCAAACTGGATTTATGCGTCTCATAATGTAACTAACTGAATGCTCTCCGATGAACACATACGCCTGGATTAAGGACTAATAGAAGTCCCTAGTGAGAAATCATTTCTCTCATTGGGATCATTTGGCCTTGGACATGGATGACGGCGGAAGATCAATGTGTGTCTGATGCAAATTGTAACGAAAGCAATCAAACGAGTTCGGCGATACCGAAATATCTATGAGGAAATGCAACAAAAATGAAAAAAATGCTGAGTTATTCATTATTGATTGTTCATCATAGAAACTCATGTAACTTACTCGCAACAGCGAGAAATCCCAAATCTTGAGCATGATATGCACTAGTCATGAAAGTGTTAACCGCTCAAATTCCCTGTTTTCACTCACTCGATGAGGAATTTGTCTCGTTCACCACCGGTATACGGAGGTTAGAAAAACTGTGAGTTGCACGCACGGTATTCATCGGAAAGACCTCGCTAGAAAGAATTACAGTGTACTCTGACTGCAGCAGATGATCCAGCTTACGCATACAAAAGTCCCATATATTACAAAGATGGCAACCACCACTTCAAGAACGTTAAAAAAGCAATGTGTGTTCTTAAAAACACTCAAATTTAATGAAGATTGATGCTATTACTCGACGAATTCAACTAGACTGAATTTGTTAATAGTTACAAGCAGAGTTGAGAGATAAAGGTCTAAATTGATCGCTGCGCAAAAGAATGTCAAATATCAATTGAAGGGTACGTGAATTCTCCGAGTACAGTTTTGATCCTGAGCACATCATCAGGACCGACGAAGAATCCTTGAAAAAGTAGCTTCACACCGAATCCTTCCATCGGTTCGATTTTAACTGCGCACCTAAACAAAATTTGCAACTGCAGTCAAAAACTTTCTCTTTGTAAGTACAATTTTCGTGTTCTCATTCAGGTAGAGTTCATCTAGGCAAAGCGATAGGGCGCAAATCAAGTCAAGTTAAGTTTTACAGATGGATGAAAGGATTTTGTACAGCGATGTTACACGTTTAAATTCACGTTTAAATTCATGCTTTGTGAAACGTTTGCTAATCGCATCACTTCACCGATAGATAACATCGCCACTCCATTTACTATCCCATTTCACAGTTGCGGTGTTGCAACGCTGTGAAAAGTCGATAAAAAATGCTAAAATATGAAGCAAGCACATGATCGACAAGATATGAAGAACTTACTGCTTTTGGAAGTAGTTAGGAAGAGCATTCGGATAGTTAACCGATGAAACAAAACTCACATTCTCTGCATCCAATGGAATCACAGTCACCTGCAGCAGAAAAAACTAATAATTAAGCAGTTGAGGGCCTAGAGATAAAAGGCAGCGAAAGAAAGTTCTAAAAAGCTGAGCAGAGCATTTATGCATCTGTTCCTTTTTTCTTTCGGAAATAGTTGCAGTCATACGAAAAATCTTTGAGTAACATGCTGTCTGCATTTGATCAATAAAATTTTGAAGCAGTGCATTGTGCAATTCATGAGTGTTCTTGAACGATAAAGAAATGGGCAAATACTGTTTAGATCGACTTTCTAATGCTCCGAGAAATCAAAAGGCGTAATTGGAGGTTTTCAGTAGTCAAAAGTAGTACATAAAAGCATTTTTTCCACGCGAATGGAAGAATGTGGAACAGCTAAAATCAAACAGATTTCAGCTCAAGGTTAATAATCGTTGAAAATAGGCATGTATCACCAATATCTGAACAACGAAATGTGAGCTCTTATGGTCATATTTCATCTGCGTAACACTTGCCATCATTTTTACTCATTCAAACCGATTTTATGCAAAATGCGTAATTAGCTTGGAAATTGCCACCAATTCAGGGCGCAACTGTTTCCTGGAGAGCGAGAGGGATGAGGACTGAAGATGGTTAGTATTTATGTCCTCACACATGAAACCATGATGGAGTCGGACAAAGGAAGTGTAGCAGTTTCATATCTGAATGCTTTCTAAAAGAAGGTGCCTAGGTAGCGAATTATTGATGTGGAGGATTTCGAAAGTTATCCTCTCACATCAATGGAGAAAAGAAAACAGCAGCTGTACGTATACTCGAAATCAAGAAAACATTTTCGCTCAAAAGGCGATTTGAACAAGTGTAAAAATCAGCCACCTAAGCCTGGAAGTTATGAGCTCTTCCGTTCTATTTATCTGAATAGCCTACGATTAGTAAAGTAAAATGTATGAATCCTCTTACAAAGGCCTTTGTTTTGGTGATGCAAACAGCTCGAATGTCCACAAAGTTTTTGTGGTACCTTTGAATGTCGAAAGCTTTCTTCGCATTTCAACGATCAGCCCTAAATATGCCACATGTAGCGCACAAAAATGAGTCTTAGATATATTTTTTCTCTTCGAGCGAATGTAAAAGTATGAAACAACAAACTTGATTTGGAGCGCAATTATAGGTTGTAGATATTGTTGAATGAATTTGAGAAATAAAATTGAGCAGCAGGAGACATATCGAATAGCGCCCCACCATTATGAAGTGTTCCTCATGTGTGCTTTTACCATGCATTGCATATCAGTATGGCATACAATGAGTTGGCTACTGCGTTGGACTGATAACATTCGCTGCTATGACGATGCGCTGTTAACTTATTCATTCCACACTATTGATGTTCCTGGAGCCAATATCTTCCTACTGAAATGATTCGGCGCCTTCTTCACCTACTTTCTAATAATCTTTGACGTGGTTCTTATATACGATACTACCGCGAGGACAAGCCGAAAGGGAATAACTGTTGTCTCGAAGAAAGGGAAGCTTGGAGGAGGAAGCAGGGAGGAAGATGAATGAACAGTATTTTTGCCTTCAACACGATTTGTTTAGCAAAATCTGCTACTGCAGAACATATTCGCAATTCAGGACATGGTGGAAATGCACCTTAAAGATTGGTTTCAGTAGCGGAGAAGTATGAGAAATGTCCTATCATAAGACAAGGGCTATGCGCTTTCCTTTTAGACGAGTCAAGTTCATAACTGCCTAAGGAGTTGTGAATTGGACTACTTTTCTTATCATGTTTAATACCTTCCGCTTATTTATTACTTCACTTGCTAATGCGCTAACAATTTTGTATATTACAGAGCATCTTTGAGGGGCAAGAGACGGTCACTTATTCTTTTGCACGGTAGGAGAATAAGTGACCATGGAAATCAAATGCACCATTTTTTTAAAACAGTCGAGCAAATCTTCGTTTGAAGTCGCCTTCATATCACAAGCAATTTTGTTCTTTATTTCCAGGTCACTTCCATCTAATGCTAGTTCAGAAGACTTCTTGGATCACTTGGTCATGCTGAAGTTGATATTGCGCATCATTTAAGGCAGATTGTCATCAGATGCTTCTATCAAGAATGCGTCATCGGAAGTGGAACAGCGATTTCGTGAGAGGCACTGAAAATTTTTATGCAATACTATAAAGGATTCCAACTCGATGTGCTAAGAGGGACTGATGCGCTAGTATTTTAGTCAGATTCATTAACGTTCAACATATCATTCTCATCTGGCTGTCAGATTTATTTGGAGGCTTTTGTCTTTGAAGTTTTAGAGCGCCTCGAGATGGGATTTTATCTCATTCTATGCTATAAAATCGAAAGGCGTTTTTCTCATATATGAATGTTAACAGCGGATACACAATTATCAGTTGATGTACAAAACATGCACCATAAAGAGCACCTCTTACAGTTTTTGGCTCAGAGCAATTCGCATTTGGAACAATATTACTTGAATATGGCTCAAAATCTTTGTCTCTGAGTTTCATAAGTCTGTTCACTCTTCTTTGCTCGTTTTTCTGCCGTCGCCTTTATGTAAACACACGTGACTCATGTATACGTGCATCTGTAAAAATGTGCTCATGCCGGTGTCGATGGATGGATATCTTCACTGCCACATGGTTTCCTTTATTCATGTGAACAAGCGCAATTCATTCAATTCAATTCGATGCGTATCCGCTTTATTTGTTCCAAGAGAATGAAGCTAGTTTGTTGACCCCATCAATTCCTTCCGTTGCCTCAGCTGACTTGAACTGTGGCAGCAACTTATTTTATACCACTTAATTTCTACAGTGCGTCTATGTCTTCATATTTCTTATGTCTTAATCTTAAAGCTTGAGGTGAAATTTTCGAATTAGGTGAAGGCAAAATTTTCACCCCTTTAACAGCAAACGAGCCCATATACCTCAGGTAAGCGAAATCATCCTGATAAAGGCCATCTGTGCTAACGAAAGCCTTGAGAAAAACTGTAGTCATGAGAAACTA
>JAARMF010000019.1:217116-257501 GCA_022844705.1 Toxascaris leonina | reverse complement strand
TTCGAGTGTACGAAGGCAGAGATTATGCACTTCTCGATTATTCAGCACACCAAATGGAGGAGAGGGAGGAGGAAGGTGTAACTGTTGAACAAGAGTGTAAGAGTTGAAGGGGTAGGCTAGGCAATGGAGATGGTAGGCAAGACGAGTACAACGAAAAATGATGAGCAGCGGGTTTGGCACAGCGTTGTACTTGAATTTAACATTCCAAAACCTCTCCGATATGACTTGCATTGCAACTTTGCGAGCGGCTGTAAATCACTATCAGCAAATACGTGGACATGCTCTTAACCAGCATCTTGCAAAATGTCTGGAACCAGCTGGTCAGGAGTAGCGATCTTGAATGCTTCCCGGAACTCGTCCCAATGGAGAGGATCGTCGTTGAATCTTCTTGAATTCCAGTTTGGGAAGCCGGATTGGTTACGATGATCTTTGAGAAGATGACTGAGGAGAAGGCAAGGAGGATGAAATGTGCTGAAGGCACCGAAGAATATTTTGTTTCCGTGACTCGAGCATTTGAACNGAAGAATATTTTGTTTCCGTGACTCGAGCATTTGAACAGCATCGTGTCCCTTTTCGATTTGTTGAAGGAAAATGTCGTCAGTTTCTGCGGCTTGCGAATGAGTCGTCGTTTCGACTTTGGCCTCGTTGTCGCCGAAGGACAGAATGTGGAGCAGCCATATTGACTCGCAAGATCCAGACTTTCGCAGCTTCGGATGTGCATCTCTGCTAGTGCCGAATGAGCAGAAGTTGCTCTTTGGAAGCGTTCTGTATGAGTGGAAGAGACTGGTCTGGATCTCGGAACATTGGAAGACCGGATAGGTATCATTAAACACAGGCCTTAGTTATTCTGTGGCTATTCTAATTGCTCCTGACATGGCTCGGTTTGCCGGCCGAGCCCGTCTGTAACGAAACTGGCAGAGTGATTTCTCACAGGCATGCGTTTATATTAGTTTAATTATGCACAATGTCATATCAAGTCACCTATCTAAAGCACTTTCACGTCATATCAAAGCAGTGTTCCACCACCCTTCACCATTTGTGGGTTAACCGATCCTTTCTTTCTGAGGCACAGTCCATAATGCTCTTTTACAGTTCGGTGTTATCAAAGATGAGGCTACTCATCCCAGTGAGAAAGACTGCGCATAAAAAAGTAACGACTATTAAACCATGGCATTCGAGTAATCCACCAGAGGAAAAAATAGGAGATAATCGAGGACTTGAATGCAAAATACTACTGAAGTGGAATCAATCACCTTGCAAATATCGAGTTTCAGAAGCTGGTAAAGCAGATGAAGGACGGAAAGTCAAGCTCGTTCTTTAACAGATTAATCCCTGTAGCAACCCATGGTCGTACTAGAACTGTACATGTTAAATTTACAAAACTAGTATGGGGCAGAGATTGACGAGATACCGTGCGACTCAACTGCTCCATTTGAACAGCCCACGTGATCGTTGAAGGTTTCGAGGCGACATAAAGGCAAACAATTGCCTATTGACCCGTGATGAAGAAGTAAATAAATAAATATAAGTAAAGTGATTAATAATAACTAGGCATAATTATGCAAAATGTCGATTATGCATCGATGAGAAAAGAATCTCTTTGGGAGTAATCCTCTTTTGCATCGGTGGGAATAGATGCTGAGTCAAGATATTGCCAAAATGCATACTCTGTTCGTGAGACGAGTAATAAATTTGGCATTTGCTAAATGCGTTTTCAGCGACATGCCCATCCCTCCAAATGTCACATCCTCCTCCTCTCCTTTCCTTCCTTTCTGGCTACAAACCTGTTACCATTTTTCCTATATCACCGTGTTGCTCTCTAACTGCTCCATCATGCTGCCCTCGCCAAAATCTGTGCACTACTTTTTTCACTTACTCCATTAAGTCTCCTCCTTCTCCCCCCTCCTCTTCCAATAACAATTTCCCTTGCCTACAAGTTTTCACTTTCCCTCTCCTTTTCAGGCTCGACCGTCGTATGCAAATTCCATTACTATGTCACTGATGTTGCTGTTTAAGCGGAGAAACGTTTCGCCCTTTGGGTTTGCACTGAGCAGTGCTTATTGTGCCTCTTACTCACTACAGCTGTTTGCAAATGAAATTTATTGCAATTTTCCAGAAAGTATCAATATTCGCGAAGTTACATTTTCATGAACAACACACTGCTAAAACAAATTATCGGCTGAAAAGAACTCGTATTTCTTCGCAAAACTTACCCTCTCTATGCATGGGTCGAAGTTGCAGGGGGGGGGGGGGGNGGGGGGAGGGGGGAAATGAGGGGGGAGGAACTGTCTTCTTTAAAGGCTCTTGTTTTGCGAGCTACTGCTTCGTCTTGTTGTCCGCATACAGAACACATCACACGATCACTTGTGCGAAGTCTATTTTCTTAAACTGGGGTATCCCAAACATTTTCATCGAGACAAAAGAATTTTTCGATCTCGCCAATGTGCGCTCGCAAATACCTACTTGGAACCGGTCTTTTTGCATTGAGACAGTAATAAGTCTCATTTAACTAAGAATCGGCACTGAAGTGTCGTCGACGCACTTTCTGGTCTGATGCGTCGGCAGTTCCAACCACCAAATGCGACCAAAATTTCCATCGCACTTCAAGTGACATTTGCGAGTGATTTGCGCAGGCAACGACGATTATAATTTCTTTCATTAGAGAGTTAAGAATTAATTGCTCTTACCTTAATGCTGTTGCAGCATATTTCGCTGTTGCAAGTTGCTTGAGATGATTATAAGCGGTAATGGGAGCATTCTGCTTGGTTTATGAAGCACTGAAAGACACTGAAGTTCTGCCTATGTCCCGCCTTTATCTTGGTCATTTCAATATTCAGCGCCTCTCCGACTCCCCATTTCTGCATCATCCTCAACCTTCCTTTCACTACTTACGCTATTCCCTTTCTAAATGTTGTTGATGCTTCTTTTTTGATATCAGGTAAATGCCTTTCTAGTTTCCTTCCTACAGAAGATGCTTTCAGCATGTTCCTAGGCATCTCATCATCGCACAGTTATGCTCGATGCAAATGAATCATCGTCATCACCATCATCCCAAATTTGAGTAAAGAGACACAGGAAGAGAAGAGATCGGCTCATTTTCGCAATGATTGTAAAAACTGTACTCCGTTATGTGAGTCTTGCATATCGAAGAAGTGTCTTTCAGAAGGTAGTGCTTCACAGAAGGTAGAAGGTAGTGCTGTCAGTGCTTCTCGTAGGTTTGCGACATGTGCGTTTGCACATGCAGGTGTCTGCCTGCGTCTGTCTTTCTAACCAGCAGCTTCAACTCAAAAAATTCGCCAAGCGTTCTAGCATATCAGATCAGCCTCTTTTTAACTGCTTTGTATTTATTGCTCACATGTTAGTTTCATCTTTTTTTTTTCTGTTTTTAACATTGCTACCNTCTGCAACTGCGGCGACATGGTGTTGCACGATCGGATTCGCCTCTCACAATGTGCACATTACGGTAGCGCTGCGTACGTCCATGCTGCAATGAACGCAACCTGGTTCGCGGCTTGCGAGCTGTGTTTGATGCGGGTGGGGTTAAGGGAGCCGTGTGGGGTGTTTGCTCTTTCGCATCGTTTTGTTTTTCCAATGGGTCTTCAGTACTGTGTGTCCATGTGTTCTTTCGTGTTTGGGATTTGTCATTGAGTTTCGGTGATGTTTTTGTAAATTGCTGTGAGCGGAATTCGGATGGTTTCAGGTATTATGATGCTTACGGCAGTACGCACTGCACTTATTCGTCGGTTCCCAAATCAACGTTGGAGGTATTGTGGCAGTGAGTCCATCGCTGATTTGGAATCTCGCGAAATTTTACAAAGTGAATGCTCGTTTGTGCCTCGTGAGCCATGTCCTTCTAAGGTATTTGTTCATTCATTTGCACATCCGGAAATGGGGCAACACACAAAAGCATGTAAGTATAAACAGCAAAAAGACGCGAAACGTTCGCAAAGCCTCAGATCAAAACGACTCAGTAGCAGGTAAAAAGCTGGAGGAGTGAGTGCATCGACGATATCGACGGAAAGCAGGTTCCATGCTCGTGTAACGCGAAACTGGAAGCTTCGCAGATTCAGATATGTTGTGCTCGAGAAAATTTATGAGTTTGTATTCAGTTGACGGCGATTTTCGACCATTGCAATCGCATGCATTCCTTCCTCCTTTTTAATGTTATGTTTTGAGTGTTTTTCGTTGTGCTTGCGAAATAATCCAGCTTTCAGCAGCAACAACAATAACATATATATATATACATATATATGCAAATGGGGCACCCCATATAATAATTGCGACATCCGCAAAATGTAGTGAATGAGGATCCGGAAATCAATTTTCCGCTAATGTCCATCATAGAAATTTTTTTCTCCCGAACACTGAACCGAAGTCCCTCATGAATGTCCTCGCAAGCTCAAGAATAGCCAAGTAAATGTTCAGATGGGAAACTGCATCACAACACTTGATAACTTCACGAATCTTATCTGTAGGATAATGGCGCACGCTGCATGAATAATTGGGAATGATCGTACAATTGAACGTCGTTTATTATCTTAGGGCTTCTTTTACTGTCGAATGATGCTCACATCATTTGACAAACATTCACTGAGTTACATTATGACGTCAAGACCTGAGAGTGTATGACGCTAATTGTGTTTCATTTTGAATACCTTAATCATAATACATGACTGATGCACTTTTGTGCCACTTTCAAATGAATAACTTGTAGTGGCAGAATCGGAGAGGGAGTGGAAAGAAATAATTCTTTTTAGATACCATTTTTGGATAGTATTTTAGAAAAATATTATTTCAAAGTTCGAAATAAAAACAGCAATCAAAATGGAACATGCGCTTGCTATCACTTCAACGAAATGCAAAATCATTGGAATATTTCGTTATTGCATATTACTAGAAAGTCGAGCGGCATCAAAGCATACTTTATCAACAGACGAATTTCGTTAGTGACACCTCTCCTCCACCCGCGTCAGCTTTTCCTTCTGCTAGCGCGATGTTCCAAAAACCAACCGCTATAATATTGTACAGCAGCGTAGGGAAGTCCACGAAGCATAAGGGGCTTGAAGGCTTTAGACGGCTTCCTTATAAGAGTCCCAGGAGTGTTTCAAAAAGCAGGAAGTCAAAAGCAAGCGCCAGTTTCTTCATTCGTCTTCATTGGAGATTTCACTCTCCCATATCTAAAAATGGCTTGTTTTCAATACCAGGAGGAATAAATAGATAATTTGTGCCTAGATTGCGCGAGCGCCACGTGCAACAATAACCTGACCTTTTCCTACGCTCTAACCTAACCCCGCAAGCACGCTGCAGCAATAACTTCTCATTGGCAAAATTGATATAGATTGTTGCAAATTGCATTAATCTCTTGTGCCTGCCACAAGAGCCCCTCCTTCCCTCTTCGAAACAATCCGCCGATATTCTCACTGATATGTTCCAGTTTTCTCCAGTGACTAATGCACCATGCGTTTTCTGAAGGGTTGGATTTGAGAGCATGAAATATTTTCTAAAAAACATTTGCTTATGCTATTTATACTATACTTTGTCTGTCGCTCAGATAATTCATGGGTCGTCAAATGACTAAGAAAATATTTACATGGGTATCCATTTGGAATATTCTTGAACTGTTGGCTTATTACCTATACCTCGCATATCCTCAGTAAAACCGAATTACTGCTTCAGCCATGCCATCGAAAATTTGGTGGCAATATTTCGAGGTGTTTTCACAAGTGATCTCCGATTGCTTTATTGCCGACCAAAAACAAAATGTGCGATTCAAATCGGAAGAATGTAAGGAAACGCACAGTTACAATCGTAATATTTTGAATATAGCGAAAGTTGGAAAAATGAGCACATATTGCACTAATCTGCATTATTGAGCATATTCAAAACGATACAGTGGGCATACGATAAATTGCATTCTCAGCAAATGTGGTACGCGAATTGAAGTGATAAGATTGCATTGGAAATGGCAAGCAATCGTATAATGTGAATGGAACAACGAAGGGTATAGAAGGAAATAATCATCACGAAATACCAAACTGCTCTAATCTCAAAGACATTTAATAGTTGATAATAATGGCAATATAAAGAGATGTGGTGAAACCCATCGCAATAACTTTCCCGATAATTTTCCAGAGAGAAATGATTTCTTCAGCATAATAACTTCTGCTATGCTGTCTTTTCCGTGAACATCAAAGTCACATCGATCAACTTTTGTGTGCAAAAAATTATCTGACCTGATGGTTGCCTCCCAATTTTCAAATATTAACACTTTGTGTTTGTTATTGACTGCATCGAGTAAAGTCTTCTGTGAAGAGGCAGCACGTCTTGCAAATTCGATCAGTAAAGCGTCATTCAAAAATCAGCTCCAATTGGAACGTTTTCCGCACCGAAGCGACGAGAATAATTGAATTATTTCATGTTATGAGTGATGAAGTTATGATTGGCTCCTTTTTTTCTTTTCATTCCCCATGCGTTTGGACATTACCGTTCCAGTGCACAACTGTGCACCACAACCTCTGCACTAAGTACAGCCCTTCATCTGTGCAACTATTATTATTTGGCTCACGAATCATACGTTGTGTGCCTTCATCATACAAAAATTAAAGCTCTATAACGGCGGTTTGCGTAAGCAGAGATTAAATAATGAAGAACAGTCGGGATTTCTTCAAAAACAGCTCTTCTTTGTGTGAAAAAATATTTAATCCACCCAGCCTAACATAGCCAACTGCCGCTGTCATTGTGACCATCTGAATACAGATGAATTATTATAGGCAAAAGTGAACTTTTTGTAAGTTTCCGGACATCCTTACATTGTGTGGAAAGGATAGGACTCAGAAAAGGCCGCAATGGCGTGTCAAATAACTTGGAGGGATATTGGGCTTGTGACTTTCGTTGAGTATTTTCGGCACAGTCGTGCCGAATGACCAGGGTGATCTCACTCACTCATTCACGATCTTTTTACTACTACCTATGATGTTCGGATTGCTGAAGAAACCATTTCTTCTGTGGCATAATAAAATCATCGTGACATGCTGTTGCCTCGTTTATCATTGTAAAGATATCATGTGTAACGTAGTAAATGGATGGACCTCAGGAATCATTGAAGGGCTGGAGAGGCGCATTGCTTCAGCATCATCTCGTTGAAGAGAACAGTTGATGAACAAGTAGGATTGTGCATCCCGACATTCTCGTTCGCAGGATTGTTGCTGAGTCTCTTCTTGACATCAGATACAGCATCATGCAAATTTTTCCATGTTTGGCAGTAGTTGGTGCTGAGACCCATTCAATAGCGACATAGAGGAATATAATCCTCGAAGAGTTGATTAAAGTTCAGTATGGCATTTCCTGCATATCCATTCTCTCTTCAGCAGTAGCAGATATAAGATTCCAATAGGAAAGAATATGATGACGAGGAGGATGATTGCTGTCAGGGTGCCACATGGATAATCGTAGTCGAGATCTGTGCTCTGCAAATAAAGAATGTGCAGTTTAAGGGGAGCTGAAACAACTATTGAGAGCAGAGGCAACGACAGCAAAAGAAAGTTGACGAGGTGCTAGCACGATGTGTATCTTGCAGTTCCGCTTATGAGGTGGTGAAATATTTTTATAATTTGCAAACATAAAACAACATGCGCGACATCTGTCTGGTACCGTGCTCAGTTGAACGGTTGTTCCGTAGAAAAGTTGCTTTTCCAAGCTGACCACTTATAAATTGCAGTCGGTTATCTGCAAACACACCCCCCCAAAAAAAATGCAGATTTCTCTCAGCCAATCATTCAGCTATTTAGAACTCTGATTTAGAACAAGTCACAACCCCATTTTTTCTTCACGTGCTCATACTTTTTAAACTCGGAGAAAGCATACCTCTGTTTCTGCAGTTTGTCTTTTGCAGCTTTAATCACCGCGTTGCTTAGGTTAAGTTAATGCTTGCACTGGCTTATATATGCACGTAAATATGCTGTCGCCATATACACTGCATATCTGATGAATGCACACTTGCATTGCAGTGCAAATGTGCAAAAACCCTTTGTAAATGCGCATTTGTAAAGATGCACAACGATCAGTTGGCGATATTGCATTGAAAGGATCATTGGTACGTTGGCCTTCAGTAAGCATTACGTTTAGCGTTATGACCACAATGCGCCTTTGCATAGATGCATAAAGAGGTACATAAATATTTTTCCTGATGAAGAGAGGTAGGTGGAGATGCGAAATGATTAGAATAAATAGGGTTTCTCTAAAAGTTTTTGTACCTAAATATTTGAGTTTGTTTAGACGTGAGCTACGCCCTAATAGGAATACCTGCATTCTTAATTACGACCAAATTAGCTTCAAAACTGTGAAGACATTTCGAGCGATTCATGAAACACGCGTTTGGGCATATGTGACTGCTCGAAGAAATCTAGTATGCATACATGCAGACCAAGCTGTAGGCCTATCTAGATTGATGCCTCACCTATCCTGCCACGTTCCCAAAGATTTTCTCACTAACTGTCACACATTATCGGATCGGGCATATGTGAATTGCAGAAACGGCGTGATCTGTTGATGCAATCAAATATCTTTTAAGTTCCCGATTGAAACAATCTGTGCTGAGCCATCATCGTAAGAAACGCAAAGGTTGGAATTGGACGGTGGTACCTGGCATTTTGGGCAACGAGGTATCGAGACAACAATGACATTCGGTTGGTCATGACGATACGGTGCATGAACTGAAATTCGTAGCAATACCAAATGGATGTAATACACCTCAGAGATAACCAAACGATCGGTTTCTTCGATATGTTTCGCCGCAACAAAAACATTTTCAGTGGCAACCTGACCGTACTTTACCGCGCAAAGACGCGGTGTGCAGTAGCACAGTAGAGCATAACTTTTCGACAGGGATGTGTAGATCTAGGAACAGCAAATTTGAAAGCGAAAACACAGACTTCTTTTATATCAGCACCACAAGGGAATCCATGGAAAGCATATTTCTCTGAGAGGGCCTAACAAAAACTATTGAGTATGCATTTGTCCGCTATTTCCTCCCGTCGTCTGCATGTCTGCAACTTATGAGAGCGAGAGCTAATTGCATGGTGTATTGTGAGGCAATTTGCACTTCGTAGTATAGGTGACTACAACTTAAGCTGAACCAGCTACAGTACAACATCAGATCATATGTACAAAGTTCGAATGCAAAGCATAGAATGCTCCAGAAAAATTCGGCTAAAAATAAATCTCCTACCGCAGCAATTATTTCTTTACAGTTATTGTGGCTGCTGTGGCATCACTATGAACCGCTGACTGGAGTCATTACCTGCCTCAAATTGAGCCGTTGCATCAATGCCGAAAAAGAAAACCAGGAAAGATGCTTGAAATTACCTTGTAGTTGTTGAGGGGGGTTTGGTGACTGGCTACATAACCACGGAGGTGCTGAAAATGAATTCGATTATTGCATCATTATCGAAGCAATGAGATTCAGGTGCGGAATTGTTGAATGAGGCGTGGAATTGCTTTCGAGGGGAATAAATGTGTGGATGTGAAGATTTCTTATGAAATCGCATTGTTTCACCACTAAAGTATTGTCTAAAAGCAAATTCAGATGAACGCCAACTGCTTTCTTTGCACACTCGACCTACGAATGAATTTTTAATGCTGATAAACTTGAACCTCAGCACAGTACGGACGTAGCTTTTCATGCTGTTTTAGTGCTGCAAACGCGCTGAGTGTGCAGCAGCACAGTGGCAACTTTTACAGCTTCATAGTCAAGGAGAGATGCTTGCATCTAAAATGAAAAGTAGTCCAGCGGAAGATGGAGAGGATTTTTGAAACAATAACTAAAGCTTGCTTTGAAGAATATTGTCATGGTTCAGTCGAAACAACGACCAATGAGTGGCTATGGATGTCACATCTAGAGAGGCCATCTTGAAAACAGCCTGTGAGTTTTTACTCGTCACAAGGTAAATAACGTCGAAATGATATTAAAGTTGAAGTCATTGTTTAAAATTGCATATTTGGAAAATGCATTTAGCTCATTCAATTCTCTCGCTTCATCACAGATTCCTTTCGATTCCTTCGAAAGTTCCTAACACTTCTTTCCTGGGAGCACAAAGAGGCAATTTGTATTCTGAATATAGGCCAAACGAATACATGAGAGTCTTCTAGGCCTTTCTGGTACTTCAGTCGGCAGTTAGTTGTTATGGCCTGAATGAAGTGATACTGTTGAGTCGCTTGGAAGTGCTTTTCAGCTATATTTTTCTGTTTCAGAAGTGAGTTGAAAATGGTGAGGCGGTCGATAACTTTGAGTGGGTAAGCTATTTAAGTTATTTATTTCTTGCTCACGGTTATAACAGTGTATTTATGAAAGCTGTTTTTAATTGTCAATTTAAGAATGCTTTTCATGTACTCGACGATCACCACAAATAGTTGCTCGATGGGATAATGGAGCATCTGTTGCAATAACAACTGCATTACTATCGAGATCGCCGAAGTTCATCAGGTTTCCTTAAAGGCGCTGCAAAACAAATGAATACTTACCTTGTTGTTCTACATAAATTACAGAAGAGTTCAGTGGCAACGGGGATGATGATGTGGTGTTAATTTCTCGCTGGTATGGTGGTGGCGGATCGCTTTTACTTTCAATCATTTCTTTTTCGTCAGAAACCACACTGCAATTGAATGTATTTTATGGAGTTTCCCAAATCTCGCACATTCGATTCGCGATCGGTCGATTTCAATGAATATTTCGAAGTATTTGAGAGCCTTATTTGCTGGCCACAGCCATTGTTGCACAACAATTTAAGAGTGCAAATATCGGAAATATTTCAAATAAATATTATTTAACGACACAATTTTCTCACACACGCAAATTCGATAGACATTATTATCTGAAGGTGTGCCATGGTGATCACAGAATGCGTTGAACAAACATCATTCAGTATTTCCATATTTGCATTTCAGCTCGTTGAGTCATAGTCATCGACGCTTTTCTGAAACGCAACAATTTGAAAGGCATAAATTACTTCATAAAAGAACAGCGTGTCTATGATCGAAGAACGTTTCACTCGCCAATCGGTAGATGCATTGGATAGATAACCGAGCAAATGGGAAACCAGCTGATAGATTGGAGGGAGAAAAATGTGGTGCAGAGAGACTTGTTACGGTAATGAACGCGGAAGAGATCATCAACCATGCGCAAAAAACATCAGAAAGGCACGTTTTTTACTGGTACAGGACATTTGCTCCCCCTCGCCTCCCTCTCTCCACATCTCCTTCACAGTCTCCTTCTGCACCTCCCTCCTCTTCGTTGTCTTTCAGTGTACCGACCACATCCCTCCTTTAATACTGCCACCCAACGTTCGATCTGCATTTCCGTACTTTGTTTGCCCTGCTGCAAGTTTTCTGTTTACTAAAACGATAAGATCCTTCGTAGCTCATGACGCACATGATGAAACTTAACTATACTTTCAAAGCGTTGCTTTACAGGCTGAGGTCGCATGATGCTTTCTCAGGGAGCCGAAACATAACCCCGTAAGTATTGACACTGTCTTCATTCGACGCATTATATGACTACCACCGTACTGATGGCATGCAAATTTTCCGCTCATGGAATCCCTTTGAAATGGCAGGGCGTCTGTTGATAACTGACTCATTTCATGAAGTGCACATAAGAAATGACCTGCCACTACTAAGAAAGAGCTCAAAGCTGATCACAGAACACTAATGACCGCCCATCATCAAATTCAGAATTGAGTACGAAGGAATTTCTCTATCGAGCAAGGGAAGGGAAGCAAAGTGAACGGCACCGATGACCTAAAATTTCAAAAGTTCGAATATTATCGTGAGTGAGAGTGAAATTTTTTTATTCTCATCTCGGTGCAGCGATAACGCCGCCCCCGAAACTGCTCTTAGCCACTGTTATGCCCAGTGAAGAAGTATCCGCAATAAGGACGAGGTCAGGGCTACCGTCGCCCTTTTCCAAAATTGTCCAGGATCCGCATAAAAATAACTGAGATCGCATTTTGCTCTTGTGTTTTCAGTCCGCTGAACACAAACGGTCTAAATCTCAAAATCTTGTTCAATGAACCCTCCCCGGCACGGTAAATAGAAGGAGCAGCCATGCGCTATGCGAAATCATATAGCTTTCAGGTGTTCGCGCTGAATGCTTTTCGGTCGATTTCATGAGCTTTTACTCATCCTTCGCGCTGATGTCAAACGTCAACTTTTCCGTTGTTCATCCTGACATGTGCAAGAGAGGCGTTGGCACGTGCTATCGGCCCTAAAGTACACGGCAACCTGCTTGTGTTACATATATTTCGCTTCTCTCTCCACCTGTGCCATTTGTTCAACAAAAACCTCTGGTTGAGTGAACGATGATCTTTAAATGAGCCGTATTGGCATTCACGACAATTTTTGCCAATCTCGTCACTTGCTAATATCTAAAATACTACTCATTCGTTATAAACGGCCATCCGGTTCTAGAATTTTGAAAAAGCTTTGCCAGTCACAGTGATAAGCAAGGGCGGTGAGTTCGCTGACGGAAGCAAAACAAGAAGCGAAATTTTCGGTTTCATAAGTTTTAAGTCAATTTTTTGCAGAGGAGTTTGTAGCATAAAGTTTCGAAGATGTCCTAAATAAATATGGCACAATTCACTCGGCCTTATTTATCAGCAACGTTCATGAGTCAGTTACTAAAGCTTCACAAAATATGTTAGTTCAGTGAGTTCAAGATGTTTTAAAGGAATTAACAAAGACATTTTACTGTCGACATTCAAGTAAAAAAATGGCAAAATTCAAAGCTGAACTACTCAAAGGATGTTGCATGTTTTATGGCTCTGTAAATCAGCATTAATGTAGAAACCTTTTGGATGCTAAGGATGAATACTATATATGCGCGTAAAATGGGCACTTATTGCATTTGAACGGCGCCCTCTTTCATGGAATAGAAACAGAGGTCGTTAATGAGCCGTTTGTATTTCTTTCGTGCACACTTTATGGAGTGTTCTGATTGCGCAGAAAAAGCTTCTAGGCACTCTTTGCAATGTGCAAGTTGCTAGAGAGATATCACATTGTGAATTTCCCACAAATGCTCCAAGGTCACAGTGCAAAATTTGGTTACTAGAAAGCCCTTTATCGATTACTCGTATCGCTTAAATTTCTTCGGCTGGCGGTTGGATCGTTGGCAGGTAACAGATGTTATTGGTCGAAACCGGTGCATTTGGATCGCTTCAGCAGATGTACTCATATAGACTAGCAACAGCTTAGCTACGCAGCATCAGTGGCTAACATCTAACTGATATTCATTTCAGAAAGGCGAATCGATCCTAGTTCGACGGAGCGTTGTATCCTCTACTTTTCAATCGACCGAAGGGCCATGTTCGACCAAAACCATCGCTCCTAGCAATACGATCGGAGACAGCAATTTCCTATGTTAATGAGTAGTCTCGAGATACAGATTAAATTTTATTTACGGTTATACCAAAAGAATTCCCATCATTTAGTCCAGCAAGTCAAAGTCGAAGACAGATCGAACAGTTAAAACCCTCGGTTAAATCAACGGTTTAGGTGAAACAGAAATTTCTCGAAGAGAAGCACAATCGTAAGAGCGTAAAAATTCATTAGCTATACATGCTTATAGTGGGGCTGGGAGAGGGCGCACAAACTTTTCGAAGCATTTAAAAGCTTTTGAACACTCAAAAAATAGATGCGAAGAGCATAGAGGACAACAATTTTTAGTGCGACATAATGCTGCACTACATTGCAAGCAAACATCCTATTCTCCCTAATGCTTGCTATCTTCTCTGTGTAGTGGGCGTGTGATGATTGCTTGCTCAAACGACTTATCTCTCTCAGGCGCCAATGCCTCAAAGTTCATCATCTGCACATTTCCGTTCTTGTGGTGCGCTGTCAAAAGAGAGGTTAGTCAGCAAGAACGAGCGTTTCAAAATTGATGCCAACGTTAGAAACGATGGGTATTGTTTAGAAGTTCAAGCTGAGCATTTAAGCACATTTCACATTCATTGGTTGGTCATGGAGGAAATAAGCAGCTAATGGAGCAAACTGTGTTTGATTATGCGAGAAAGCTTGCAAACGCTTTCGTATTCCGTTTCGATTCTTTAGGAATGTCTGTGCACAACAATACACTTCTTAGCATAGTGATTAAGCGTGCCGGAAATGAAAGGTTGGCCGCAAGCGTTTAATAAAAATCCCATTGAATGAGTTGAACGAACGTGAGACGGAAAGCGCTAATAGCGTGTTCATTATGTGAAATTCACACTCGTATGGGCTCATTTTAATGTTGTTGCGGCGAACAATTTTTGTTGAGCTTATTGTTCCCCTTGAATAGGCAACAAAAGACAATTACCATTACGAGTTCAACTCAGCAGTTCATAAACGCGACTGCAGCGAGGGATCTGAATCTCTTAGAAACTCCGAAACAACAGGAGTAGGAACTATAATGTGTTTCTTTAGAAAAATCCGTTTACGACATTCTGATTAGTCATATGTGTGACGCTAGCTGCCTTTTGTCAGTTGACCACATTAACGGAATGGAACACAGCAGGCGAATAAGATTTTATTTGTGATCAGTGCAAAAAAACCATTCAACAGATCAAGCAGCGAACAGCATAAAGTGGCTTAATAGGTGAAATTTTTTTAGGCAAAGCACCCCGTCAGACAATGTTTTAGCATGGGAACTTTTTATTTTCTGACGAGGTTTTCCCATACAGTGCACTATAGAGCATTCAGCAACGAATAACTCGAATTGGGATTCCTTTTGGCGGGTCGGTATCCCAAGACAGATCAACTTCTTTTCTGCACTACAACTTGAAACTCTAGGACATCGAAACGTTCAAATGAGCATATATGCAGCAGGAAGAAAGCCATTGCCATTGCCCCCTAATATGTATTTGCTCATATAACTGTAAACGGACTCGGTCATATCGCATTCATATCGATTACAAAAAGTTTCTATCAAGCAACACGCCACATTAATCGAAATCAAAAACTCTTTTCGCATTTTAAACATATTCGCTTCTTTTCAAGACATAAAAGAAACAGTAATCCAATCGGGAAGAAAAGAACAATGCCAGCGATCACTAGCCACAACTGAACGCAGGGATAGCCAATTTCGTAGGTGAGATTCTGAAAGAAACACCTTCATTCGTGGAAAAATTGTTTGGGCTGTGAGTGTGGTCGAATAACGATAAGAAAATGGTTTATTATTTTTCTCGCTGACATGTTTCCTTCGATAGTCTCTGCTGCCTGAATGATAAATATTAACTAAGGTTTTTTGCGAACATTTCAATCGAGAGAAAATTCTCATTCTCATTCTTGTGCTACTGATTTTGTGCTATTGATTCTCGAGATTCTCATTTTCATACTAATAGAACTTCTTTCTTTGACACACATCTGCGGGATGTACGCTCTCATTTCTTATCTCAACCGCTATCACTCTGCAGAAATATCTCTTAGAATGGGTCAAAGATCCATTTTTAAACATTTTTGCAGGCTTCGTTGCAAACTTGTTCAATAACAAAACAGTGGTCACCTGGCATCGAGGACACTGAGTGATCCCATTTGCGTCGTTGAGGATAACCAATTGGGTTGGTGGTTGTATGAGAACTGCTGAAAGGAAGCTCATCAGTTCTGCGTGCGATGAGTGAACAACCTGCACTTATTCCTCATTACTTGAAAATAAACAAATGAAAAGTAAGGCAGTAAGTTTAATGGAGCTAGTGAGAAAGAAACCTGTGATTTCAAACATGCAACAATGAATTTGTGAAAGAATTTTATTATCACTCATATTATATACTCTGGACTTTTCATGGAGAATTGTGATCTTCGTATGAACATCCTTCTCATTAATGGAGGAGGATGGGCAATTTGAAACTGGAAAAATCAAGGAAACGAACTTCTCTAAAAAGATGGTCACCGTTGAATAGAAAGCATCGTTCTATTCTAGTGATCTGGAAGAATAGAAGATTTTGAAACTGCCTTCAGGAACCTATGGGAGCTTAGAATGTTATGGCACTGATTACTTTCTGTCGCTGTGCGCTAATACTTAAGGCTCATTTCGAGTTGCATACCTCTTGGTGTCATTCACATAATCTGCTAGTGCTGCAAGTGGAGTGAAGAAAAATCATTCGAAGAAAGGTGATTAGCGCACGGTTATGGCAGAATAAAAGATGTTATGATTTTTGTTATGATTTTTCTTCACTGCTCGGCAGCTTCGTTGTGGAAAATATCAGCATAAAAGAACGATCAAATTTTTGATTGCGACTACAGCGACATAAAAACGAAAAGGACCATCGGACAAGCAAAAGCCATGCCGTCAGATGACGATACCATCGTTGTAGCCCTATATTTAAAAAAGCATGAGCACTTCTGCTGATAAAGCTGCAGCCATCCATGCAATTCGGATGGTGCCTATGAATCAGCAAACCTCTGCTTCCTCCTCATTAATTGCTAGAGGCAAAAAACTAACCAGGTGTAGTGACAGCAAGCGGTGTCGGTTCCGTCGACGGACGTGAGGCCTGAGGAGCTACCTCTGTAAAAAAAGTTTTCCTTCGCCTTCACCAGTCAAATTAGAAATACTTATGACGAAATAAATATGCATATTGCTTACATAAGGACAATATTACTGCAACTTTGTTTCACTGGTTTCGTCTTTTAAAAAGAAGTGCAATCATCCATACAAACGAAATAATAAACCCTATGAAAACGGCCGTTGAGAAATTTTGGACAGTTCTTGCATTTTAAGATAAGAATAATTTCCCATCTCTTCCAATCGTCATTCGCTCGAAAATATGACATTATCAAAAGTGTGCAGTATAAAATCAGTAGTTCCACTTGCATACTCCTTTTGCTCCCATCGAAACTGTTAAAGTAGCCTGTAGAAGCATGTGTTCAAGATCTGCTTCCATGAAGCCCATGAAACCTTCATCACTGACTCGTCTCTATGTTAGCACCCTAAACCCTCATTGATATATACGCATTAAACTGAAAAAACGACCGAAATTTTTGAATGTAGCTTATAAGACTGGACTTGTAAACATCTTGTGTTATGCACATTTAGTATTCTTGATGGAAACGAACTGTCTGTCGCGCGGTTGATTGGTGGAAGCCTTTGTGGTTCGCGTGCATTGACAGGAGGAAGTTTACTGGCACTGGCTGCATCATCGTAAGACGGTGGCGGTAGAGAAGGAGATGGTTCAGGTGGAAGTGGCGCTGATGGAATTAACTCACTCTTCTTAGCTTCATCCATCTAAAACTTCACTTGCGATAGGAGGCCAACGCTAACCGTTTAAGCACAGATGTCACAAACGTGTCACAATGAATGGGTTGTTTGATATGAATTAACAAACAAAATGAACGTTTACTGCGCATCGCAAAATTGAAGAAGAAGCTACTATGGGTGTTCACAGCTAATAATGAAGCAAGCATCGGAAAAAATGAGAGCTTTCTTGATATATTTCGAGGTGCAGGGAAGCGCATTGCTTTGTCATCACAAATTACTTCCTTTTGCAGAATAATTCATGAATTTTCTGGCAAGCGGCTCTGAGAATGTTTCAACTTCATTTGCCGGGAGTCGATGTTGGAGTTAGTTGAATCTTTTCAAAAGGTATTACGCCCATGGCAACGTTCTTAGAGTTTTCAGTTTTCGTGCTCTGCACAGCTGTAATCTGCATTCTGCAGATGCAGTTAGTGCATCGAGTTTCTCATTTTAAAATATGGTTAAATTGTTCTCATTTCCATACTTGAGCTGCTCTCGCTTATTCAGTTTCAAAGTATTTGATGTGTGTTCGCCCGAATGCTTTGCGGGCGCTTCGTTTCCTTTCCTTTTTAATGTTATTATTTTCTGTTCGCAGTCTACTTTTGTGCTCCTCTTCGTGCGATTTTTTCATTATTTTCAGCTTCTGGCGGTAGAAATTTATAAATGTTTCAAAGGCTATTACACCACCCCAGTATGGCTTCCAAATTATTTCGTAATTAATAATGAATGACTATTTCAATTACCTGCAGAAGATCCTATATTTCTAGCCATCTAGTTTCACTAGTCGAACATGTACTCGTACACCGCACATACGCACCTAGTCACACCTGCACTTATACGATCATCGCACTCTTTCCCTCTTTGAGAGAGATGTTTTCAATCAGGCGATGTGGCCATGACTGAGGGCTTCCATGTTGAGGGAATTAGCTATATGGATGGAACAGAAGAATATGAGCTCGTCGCACTGTATAAATACGATAAAGATGAAGTGCCCCTGTATCGGACTTGAAGGATTGAAACCAATAGAAACTGAGAGTGAATTAGGACAGCTTTATGAGGGATTGAAGTCAACTGGGATCCATATTTTGCGCTGAATATTCGTGACGATTCAGCAATAAGGTAGTCGAAGAAAGAAATCAGGGAGATGTGATGAGTTCCGAAAGCGATACGAGGCTGTTTAATGGCCGAGTGGAAAGATGAATCTGTCGAACGCTGCTATGACGACGGAGAGAATTTTTTATTGTGTCAATGGCGCTCACTGATGCATTCGGGAGCACAGATGAATTTATGAGCTGTTTTCTGGCTTCTGTATTCTTCGTTGCTTAAGATGCTTTTGAACTGTTATGCGAAGAAGCCAACAGTGAAGGCGCATAGATTCTATCGAGATGTTGATAGCTTTGAGTTGAAACTCTCATGAAGCATGAAGCTGAGATAAATGGACGATGGAATAAGGAGGTTATATTTAAGAACAAAATTTTGCATATTCTGATGCTTTGAAAACAACTCCTGTTTCAGTAGTCCCTTCTTTCGTATGTGCCCAGCTGGTGGAAAAAGCAAGCAGGTGGACCAGTCTCTTTCTCTACTGTGCCCCCTCCCTAGAGAAAATACGTCGTTCACAAAGATCCTCCGTATGGCGCTATTTGAAACCATGCAGAATTTTAGTGCGATATAATGAGCCTATCCAGTAAAGAAATCCCATAGATCATATCTCTCTTTAACGATGACAATTTGCCCTTGTTCAGTAAACGCTGACCCTCCGATCCCACGTTTTCTAGGTGTCGTTTTATACTGAAACATTCGGCATTAAACAAATCGCTCGATGAAAATGCAGCAAGCAGTAGAAAACGCTGAAAGAAGTCAGTGACAGAAGAATTTAAAGTGAACCTGAACGCTAACCTCGTGTTGTCTCATTCACAACTGATCGCAGCTGTAAAAGTAAAAAGCAAGAACACTATGCAGAGTCAATAAAACAGCTCGAAAAGTGCGACATCAACTAAAGCGCTTCCCCAGGCAATTTATTTTTAAAAGTCAGCCACCAACCCGCAGAGATCTCAGGTTGTTGATAGCAAGTGGAAAAAGCAGAAAAGGGTAAGTAATCTGCGGGAAACTTGTAGGATCGGTCCTTTGCAAACGAGGCAAACGGTATTGTTGACAGATATTTCCTCTCGAGTTCGATGCGCAATTCCATTTACCTCGACACTCCGGATGTTGATTTGATTGCGGTATTGGTTCAGTTAGCTCAATGAAGGGGACTGTATACATCCTTTGCATAGGTCGGGCAATGAAAGTCGAACAATGGCAAAAGTGCTGCTCGTTTCGCAATGCTGCGTTGATTTCTCACCAATAGAGGCCAACGTTCAATAAAACTTCGGTGTTCGCTTCATCGATTCCAATTGCCCTTTTAGAATGCACGTGTTGGATTGTCCTAATGCAAATATTTCATTATTTTCACATAGTTAGTGGCAGTTTTAAGTGAGGGTTGCACAGCACTGGATCTGTGATGTGAAACATTAAATAAAACGAACCGTCCTATCAGCGCTTTTAAACCGTGTTTCCCCTCCTTCGAAGTATTTCTTTTCCAAATGTTGCACTGCACTTAACTAGCAACAAAGGTATTGCGAAACACCTAAATGATCTCAACACAGTGAAAACCACTATATCCACTACCTCCGCACAAATACAGTGAGGGGGAATGTAATCTGCCGAATCGGAGGGTTGTCATGACAAGCCAATTGACACGTCTATATCGATATTGTCGTCGTATCAGTGCTGAAAAGTTCGTAAAACGCTGGACGCTAATCATCAGATCAAACAAGGAATTGCTATGTAAATTAAACTGTTTCGCACGTGCAGTTCAGTGCGCATGACGAGTGGAAAGTGAATCATAGCCACTTGCTGAACAATTTGCTTGATGTGCTCATAGAAGGACAGCGAGTAGGTTCATCTTCAGAGACATCTTCAGGGCATCTTCAGAGACACATACTTTACCATACTTTCGAAAGCCGTAATTCCACCGACTCGGCTCTCTTCATCGATGCAACTGGCAACCTTTCTTCCACTCATTTCGCTTACCATATCCATGTGAATTCACGTAGGCACATGAGCGGGTCCCGCCACTTCAGTGGTGGCCACACCAGTCTCGCTTTCGTTTATGTATCGGGGATCCCATTCGACGCTTGGATCCATCCGCCCACCTTCAACCAACCCTTCTAGGTGACCAGACCAGCTGCACATCCTGATGCACATCGTTTCAAAAATGTTTTTGAGAGCGAGATCGCAGGTCACTCGAAATGAGGTGCAGCTTGCTGATGCCCACCATCCGCCTCCTCATGGTGCGCTGAGCCGATTTTCGTTCTTCTATAGCTTTGTATTTCATGTATTGTGTTCTTTCCACAGTACATGAAAGACAGTCCTGTTGAACAACTTTCCTTTCACTGTAGGGACGTTCTCTTTTTAGTGAAGATATTGCGGAGCTTCCTGAAGGCTATCCACTCCTATCACTTTCTTCTACTCAATTCCGCCCGCAGATCTTTTTCCATTTGTATCTAGTGCACTAGATAAAATAGATGGCATAACTGATTTTCACCCTTTTCATTTTCGAGTTTCATGTCAAATCCAGGGCACTACACATTCTTTATTCACTGTGTCTTGCCGCTGTGCATCTTGGGCCCGATTTCCTTCGCAGTCCATGCAACAAATTCTGCAAACTTCGTACGTTTTCCTGTAATGTGCATCAGGTCGCTTGCGAACTACATCATTTGAAGCACATCGCCGTCCACACGACACCAATCTGCCATCCTCATATTTTGCAATGCACCAACAAGTGCGCGTGTGAAGACTGCTGGGGAACAAGCGTTGCCTTCCTTCACAGCTTTGCCCATTGTTTTATTTATTGGCGCATGAAGCAGGGTGATTTTGGTCCACGATCTTGTCAGTGAGTCTTTAACACTTCTGATGCACATCAGATCATCCCCTTGATTCGACAGAGCCTATAGGTAAAGGGGGGGGGCGGGGTGTGGGGGAAGGAGGACTGTGCACAATCGAGGACTTCCTTCAGATCAACAAAAGTAGATAATTCGTTCCGGCGTATCCATCCTAATTGTGGATATCGGGCAAACTGGTCACTCAGTGCTTTCGCTAGCTTTTCAGATCGGGTCCATCCTTCCTTCGCAAGTACTTGCTTCACTACTGCAGTCTTCCTCGGCTTCATGCTGCGCATTGCCTTTCCGTCATCTCCGATTTTACTGACTATCACATCCGGCACACAGAATGTAGTCGTTGCGTCAGGACCTTTGACTAAACCTACCGAGGAAATGAAGTCGTTCACAGAAATCCTTGGTTCGTTCCGCACTGCGCATTGCCAGCAAACGCTTTTGATATCATGGACTGACGCCTTTCTCATCGCCTTGTATAGAAGTTTGTATTGTAAGACCCCGTATTCAACTAATTTGCGTCAACTCCTCACGATAGGTTATATTGAAGCAAAACTATCTTGCAATACGGAAACTTGAGCATATTCAATTAGGCTGCATATTCGAAATCTAATTCTTGGGGAAATATTGCATGCGCAGTATTGAAATTATTGCATTGCACTAAGAGGCATATTCATGTAGGCTGAAAGAGATGTAATATTTAGAATGGTCACTGTGAATGAAGTCGCACACACCTGCAATTATTCTTCTGTCTTGTTTAACTTGTTTTCGATCATTGCATTTATGCGATAGCAATCAAAATCACTCATGAGGATGCCTGATTCACGTAGATGCGATATTCTTTGGCAGTGATTGTTAATAAACAGCATGAATCGAATAAAGGGTGTGCAACAACAGCTCGAGAATAATAAAACTTAGCACAGTCATGTGTTGACGAGTTTTGACTATCACTTAAGCGCTAATGTCATTGTTGGACTTTTGAAATAATCAGAAATGATGGAACATTATCACAGCACATTTAGATTTCATTCAATTTCAACTACAAAATACACAATTATCTTTATTACTGCCATCAGTAAGTAAATCAAAGATTACATTCAAGAATTCTATGAATATTGGTAGAACAAGCGTGAATAAATATTGGCGTGAAACCGATCAGAACGACCTCAGAGGGAATTTCAATTATATTGCCACTGGCGAAGAATTTCTCAATAGTTTTTTGCACCGTTCCATCCAGAACATTTCTGAATGGGTGGAATTTCTATAACATCTTCTCTTTACATATTTTCCGGGTCCGTTAAACGTAACGTAATGAGCATATTCCAAGTGATCTTTGGGTGGAATTTTCAGGGTGGGCTGACATGCATTGCAGTGTTGGTGATCAGTTTAGGAACTGTTAAGAGTGACGAGCTTTGTGCCTAGCAATAGTGCGAGATCCTTTGAGAAAAAACTGGGCTGTGTCTGTTGATAGGTTTATTAACCAAAGAAATTCGCCAGAGGAAGGTGTGCAAGACACAACTTAAAATACGGCAGATGGAAACCGAATCAGTTGCCTTCTGTGATATTTTAAAAACCGCTGCCAACGTTATAACAGAATTGCTGCAAATAAGAAAAAAACCACGCACAAGCTATCACACGAGAGTCATATATTCTTCTAATTGAAACCGTTCCCTATGAAATCTGTATATGAGCCAGAAGGAGAGAAAAAATTTGAGCGACGTTTTCAGTTGATTGCTGTATGAGCTGATGTATGCAACAT
This sequence comes from Toxascaris leonina, assembly GCA_022844705.1. NCBI lineage: Eukaryota > Metazoa > Nematoda > Chromadorea > Rhabditida > Ascarididae > Toxascaris > Toxascaris leonina. The sequence continues at coordinate 234,556 of JAARMF010000019.1, read as the reverse complement.
GCGGCTTTCATTTTTCCCATCATATGCACTCAAATGGCATCGAACTTATATTTTTGAAAAAATTGCAAGAACAGAGGTCGGCGATTTAAAACTTGGGAAGAGGAAAAGGAAAGGAGAGACAAATACTTGGGACTGACAGCATCCTGCTCTGTGAAAGAAGTCACTGATGCGCTCTCCATCTCATATAGCTTTGTGGGTTTTCTCACTCAGAAATGAAGCGACTGAACTGCAGCATTTCTGACACCAATCGGACTTGAGGCAAACATAAGACAATGCAGCTTTAGGCAAATGGGAAATTCAACGAAGCATAAAGCGACATGAGTTTCAGGAGGGAGGGGAATATTATTGAAACTTCTTGTTGGGAGGGAAGCAGAATTTTTATTTATATCGAAGTTGTGTCTTCGACGTACACATCAAATAGGGAATCTGACTCAGATATCAGTAAGCATCAAATGCCAAATCACAAAGTAATCTTCAAGTTGTTCTTCACCATTATGAGCATCTTCAAACAAATCATTTTGATATCTTGTGCAGAGAAATTTGTTGAAATTTTGCTTAGAAATTTGCTGAAATAATGACAAAAGATTTCGTAGGAAGGCGCAATCGCCGATATACTTGTGAACGAATGAATGCTTCATTACCGTTTATTAGAGATATGATGCAGCGGTTTCTTAGGCAACGAATGAATGCATTTAATGCCAACTGAACCTTTCTCAATATCCATATTTCAGTCGCATTATGATTAATTCAATATTGACAATGCCGACAAATTGTCGTTATCACATTAGACCACTAACGATCAAATTCAAACGCACTGTATAGAGAAATCTTTTGAAAGAAAATTTCACACAGAACTTTCAGTATGAGCTGTGCACTTTCGAGTCATTTCCCATCAACTCTTCAAATATTTGTGCTCTCTATTTCAAACTTTTCACCTTTTTCAGTCTCCTTTCGTCAGCAGTATGAAAGAGTTGTGCTGTGCATGTTCACATGCACGGATAAACGATTCATCAGCAATATTCTCGCCTATATCGTGTAAATGATGTATGACATAGGTGGGGGTACCGCAAATTGCACAGATGGTGCGGAGTGAAAATAAATGAGTTCAAAATATCTCACACTGTAAAATGTACTTTGCAAGTGAACAGCGAATAGGATCAACAATCACTTCTTATGAGTGTCTCTGAGAAAACGCCCGTACGACATGAACTTGCTTGATGGAGCCGCATTAATGGAGCAGAAATTCCATGAGTAACAAACAGCCGCGCTATGGTTTCTATCGGTTTTCGCGAATGACTTTCGATGAGGTGGACATGTACACTTGAATGTGAAATCATTTTTTGCGAATGGGGAAATACGCTGTGGGAATGTGTTGGAAACGAATACCTTCGCTTGATCGCAACAGAAATGTGATGGGCACGATAGTGTGGGATATGGGACACTAGGGATTCAAATCACTTGAAATCTTTGGAAACTTGTTTTGATTGAGTGGAAAGCTGACGCGCTACTGGAGAAGGATAATTTCTATTTATGCTCATGCGTTGACTTGTAATTGCGAGTTCCGATCAAACGCAATGACGATCAAACGAGCTTCAGTAGAAAAGAAGCGAGAAAACAATTGATGTTTAAAGGGAATAACAGCAATAAAGCGCTCTTCTGATCGCCTAGCAAAATGTGCAGCGAGCACAACCCAAACACCAATAAGCGATCATTGCCATCAAATCGCAATTGTTGCCAAAAAAGTTTGATGGCTACCTTGAAGGTGTTATCAAGATGTTGCCGAGGGTCCATTTTTTCGAGTTGCAGTTCACTGTTGGCTCAACGTTATATAGCATACTGCCATGCACAGCATTCTAGTACAAGCGTATTCGACAAAATCGCCCTTTGTTTACGAGTAACTCATAGAGAACTACACGCTTTTTGAAAGCCGATTTCCGAATAAAGAAGGTTATATAAAGTATTTCTTAGAATAATAAGTCTAGCACCTACAACTCGAGCTTTAGGAGCAGCGAACAAACATGGAGACAAGTAAAGGAATGTAAGCGCATGCGCAGTATATTTGCATAATGCTCTTTGCAAATGCCCGATCCCGAAAGCGAATGAAAATGAGAGTTTCTTCGCTTTGAATTGGCAGCGATGCTCACATCTCAAGATGTGAGTGTATAAACATAACTCGAAAGCATCTGGCCGGAAAGAACGCACATTTTAGCAGTACAGATCCAATCGTTTCTTGTATAAACAAATGTCACAAGAATGACAAATGCGAAGGATTTCCCTCCATAAAAGCGATTGCGCGATGCATACGTAGTGCTGCTTTCCAATATGTTTTCCGTCTACTCAAGGTTTCTTTCTTGAGGAAACGAGTCGATGACGTTCTACGTCAAACTTCATGATTTATCTAGAAAGGCTAAACGATTACCAGTTTTCGTGTTCACTGTTCGAGAGTCCGATCGTTGACCACCAATGATCGAAGATTTAGAAACGATTGACCTTTCTTGGTTTGATTTTCCACCAGCAAGTTTGAACAGCACAGTTTCTCCCAACAAACTACGACCTCATGAGACGGGCGGCGCGCTGTCAAAAGCTATTAAGGCTGTAAGAGATATGCGGGTTTTCCGAAGATTCCTGTAAGACCCTCGTGGATACTGTTGCCTCGTCGCGATCGAAATGGATAGACTGGATTCCGGTCGTTTCAAAAATCGAAATACGGCTTTTGACTTATCTGGAGACCCTTTCGCTTGCAACCAAAGGTCCATTTTTTGTGAACGCCTTTTGACGGTAACCGACCTGCATCTGTGAAATGCATTCACTTTCAACTGAATTTCGATTGCACTCGAATGCTTCCTGCCTATTACAACCTTAATCTTTTCATAAGAACAGGACTGTTCAGTAAAGCCTCGGGAGTTCAAAGACTTACGCTTGTGTCAAAATTCCTATCCGCATTGCTGTGATCGACTCGAAACACACCTGTCTGTAACATTCGAAAATTGGAAGTATAAGCAAAAGAAAATAAACCAATCAAAATCGATACAATTTCATAAAGTGCAAAGGAATTTTGAGTGGTGAAGTCTTACGTAGCATTTGGTACTCAGTGAGAGATGACTGATAGGAGCGGAAATCTGCGAAATCTCGCGCTTCAAAACAGTTCACACCGCGCGGGTTAGTTAATGCAACATTTGTTTTCTGGTCGCGATCCACACTTACCGCTGTTTATATCAGAAATCAGCCATTTGAACGTCGCTGTGGCCGCTGTTTGTATTTTGCACTTTTGTCCGCACTTTGTCATTTATCACTCAAAATAAACATTCACTGTCTATTCTAAAATCCTTCAGATGTTTTCACATCTGTGTTTTGAGCTTTGCTATCTTATTTCGTTAAAGACTATTCCTTAATCAATGTGAAGAAGGACAAATGCGATGGCGTAAAATTGTGCTTATGACGGAATTTATTTTGTTTGATATTATACATCAAATATGTAACAGCTGACGTTTTTACAAGCACTCTTCACGCTACTTGCACATTTCCAGTCCAAGAAGTTCGTACTCCATGCTAGATGGTACAGGTTGATGTTCTTATATCGAAATCCTGTGATACTTGTGTCCTTTCCGTTATTCAAGCATTTGTTCGTCCTACCAGCGAATGAGTATATTCGCTGTTCGTTTTATCCGCAGTGCTCGTTTTGACGGATAAGGATGCAGTCGTTTAATCTGCACTAGCAAGAGAGTAAGGCTGAAGCTGACACTTTCGCACAGTGAAGAGAAATGAATTTATGCAGCTTCATATCAAATTGTTCATCTGTAAGCTCTTCCTCACGGAAGTCATCCACAGTCTGTTAAGGTCCACTGAAAACAATTCAGCGCTCTGCCTGACGAAAGGAGCTGATTGTCCTAACATCAAGATAGGCTCGCAAAAATTCCCCTAAACAGAACTACTGCGCGTGCTGGTAGAAGCCGAGCTTAAGGAAAGGTAACAGCTCACCTTTGTTATGCTCAAAGCCTTTGAAGAAATAATGCAGCTTCAGCTGCCCAGTGCAGAACGCAACAACCAACCGGTCGCCCTTGTGGCAGTCGGACTGTGCGGAGCGACCGGTGTCCGATAAACAACTATTAACAGAATGCTTCGTCATGGATTCCAAAACAATGAAAGGATATCCGTCAGCAATTATGCTCCGAAGACGCTTAATTGCAGGTACGTAGTTTCGGAGACGAGTAAAAGAAATTCTTCCTGATTAGTTTTGTCATCTACATGCAGAAATTTTTAAGAATCTGACGCCTGGAGAAGAGAAAGAGCAATAGGATCTAAGGCAGATTGTGAAATCTAGTCAACTATATGTGAATGGCTGTCGCAGTATTGCCAAGAACAAACATCCAACAGCCAAACAGACAAAAGATTGGCAGCAACGAATGAATTGTGTGTAGAAGATAAGAATGCTGTTAGCTCGCTGCGTAGCAGTTATCTCTGTGCTGACTTTTGAGCCAATGAAACTTTTAGTCAAATTAGATTAGAAGAGCACTTCGATGACTTTCAGCTTCTGGAAACTAGAAATAGCAGCTGTCACTTATTTGCGCTAGAATTCATTTTTTAGGGTATGAGCATATGTTCTTGATGTGTTCCTGGTCGGTGAGAAACCTGCGCGTTCCATAGCTATGGCTATTTGAAAATAAAAGCAAACCGTTGGAGCATTTCGTTCTCACCAAGAACGAGTGTTGCCGAAATATCCTCTGTAGTAATAGTAGTGTTCTTTGATGTAAGTTTTACCTAGCAAAATTATTGTACTGTAAAAAGAGCTTATACCCTCATAACGAATGCTTAAGCGTCAAAATACTACTCTTTATCGGCGAAATTATTGGTGACGCTGTAGGCGCATCGCACCACAAATGCATCTTTTCCCGGCATGTATAATGCTATCAGCAAATGCTAACACAGCCATTATGAACGACTAATTTTTGCATATCCCAGAGATACGCTGATAGTTTAAGATTAAGGTCAAGAAAGAAAGTGATCTTCGCTCACCACAGTCAAAGCTGACAAAAATTTGCGATTGAAAAGTCTCGGAGATATCACTGAGCACCGTGGACGAAGTGAACGCTTTATTCTATAAAAATATGAGAAGCTTCCAATAGCATTGACCAATTTTGCTTTCAGAAAGGAAATACGCGAGAAAGTGATATAATTTTCGTGAGAAAAAATTGATCGGAAAATGAAACATCTGTAAAAACGTCAGAAATTTCTCTACTCGTGTGTCAAGGGAAACGGATAAGCAAGCATTTGCAAACCTGCGAGGAGAATTCGCGCAAAATTGAGAAGCAGTGGAAACGATAATAGATCTGAATGGAAATTGACAAATTTCCGGAACTTCGGCACAAGAAGTAAGCGGAGGTGCTGAATCGACAGTTGTGTTCCAGCAGATCTCGGATTCCCGCCGTGAAATCGTTCTCGAAGGGGACGAAAATGTTGAGGGTGACACAGGTATAGCAGATGAGCAATTTTGCTGTGGTGATGGCGATCTCCCTCAGTCATCAGTGTTGAAGCTTTTCACAGAAACATTCTGTGGTGGCAAGTGATGCTAACTAAAGAAGCCATCGAGAACGTTGTCGTTATCTAGCAGCTAAGCGCTATCGAATTAGTTGTTTTTATCAATTCCAAGGCAGAAGGCCCCCAAAAAATAAGTGAAAGATCCGTTAATCTGTCGGTCTTTCCCACGATTTCGAATTTTTTTGATTCCAATGATCTTCGATACACCGAACGTTTTACTCAATTACTCATTTGCAAAGTTGGCCTCCAACTTCTCTTTAATAATCATCAACTGATTTTCTCTCCTCATTAGGAAATGAAGGAGAGAATTCCAAAAAATTGGAAACATTTCCAGAGCGAAAAATATTTTGTTGCCAATTTCATAGACTTTACTGCGAAATGCTTACTGCTGGACGAGCTGATCAAGACGTTCATAATTATTCATAAAGAGGAGTATTATAAGCGCATCGATGATGTCACCAAAGTGCGATTTAGTTCTAGTGTCTATAACGAGGAGAGACATTGGCAATTGAATGGTGCAAATCTGAACGAAGGTGGGTAACGATGGTGGTCATGTTTGTTTTTGCGTTCGCTTTGCCTGCATTTCCACGCACCACACTACGCTACATGCATTATTGAAGTTGTTCGTCAACGCATGCTTTTCTCTTTGAGAACGCATGCATGCAGCTTTCTAGCTTTTTGAGAACGCATTCATGCAGCCTTCTAGCTTTCTCAGGAAAATACGGATCACTCCCCGCACCAATAATGCCTACTTTCTTCCAAATGACTGGAACTCATTGTGGATATATTTGAGAGGGAGCGGGGGGGGGGGGGGGGGAGAGTAGGCTGACCATGATGTTGAGATAGGCATTGCGTTTTTCTTCTTTAAAATTTCAGACTGACCTCTTAGTCATCGTGAAGATCATCAGCCATGATGCCCAACTTCGCTGGACAGATACTAAAGTATATAACTTGTAGCAACATTTTTGACGTGCCTTGGCTGCAGAAACTGCTCGCTCCAACTGCGATTGTTTATGAACCATAGTTTACAGATGACTAAATAATTAGGTCCACCGACACTCTTTGTATACTCTTCCCTTGGGGAACTATTTTGTGGGCGTCGAAGAGGATCACATGCGAATAGGTCATTGCTGTTGTCTTTTGACTAGATGAACGCCGCGAGAGTGGGCATCGGTCATTCACGGCATAGCCCGATTAATCATAACCTGTGCAGTTTCTCTCATCTACTCATTCTATACCACTGTGGTCATTTTATCTCAGCAATTCTCGCATCCTCACGCTACCCATCGCACTGTTTTGCTCGGTGTTATTACTTTTGCTGCTCATCGATACAATCTCGATCTTTGTTATCGCCTATATTATTGTTATTATCCGGGATCAAACCGAAGTTGTGATGTCTTGCACTCCGATAATGTTATCCGTTGTTTCGTGCCTGCGTTTCAATGACTATGATGACGATGACGTCATATAATTCCCCAAATTGTAACAACATACTCTCTTTAAAGAGGGACGATGACAGGTTCGGACGACTTCATAGGATTGCAATAACCTCGGGCAAAATAGAGTAACTCTCGCCTATTGCAAAGCAAACTACGAATCTGACTGTGAAACAGGCGATACAGGTGAAGAAAGCCAACATACCGCCGCATCTACGTTTTGTACCAGGTGCATTTTTTCATGTGACTTGAGTGGGTGGAGGGAAGATAAGAGGGAGAGGGAGTTACAGATCTACTGCTCCAACATTTTACACCGGAAAGGCGGCCACTCCTTTCCTTATCAAAATTTCTTTGTGGGCAGTCTCTCCATGTTATACACTCTCTGTCGCTAATACATTCCTTCTCTTCAACTATCTCCGAAATACAAAAAAAATCATACGGATATTTTTTTCCGGTGACATTATGACTCACTTCATGAGGTACAAGAAGACAGAAAAATCTCAATTGGCTCATTGTCTGCGGCGTATGTTCGTACATTTTTGGGCGCGTTATTGTTGTTGGGAAAATAGTACTTGTATGCATAGTTTTTATGTGAACGAGCTTCTTAATACGACGACCTTCGCCATGCCGGATCATTTCTGACCCACACTTTCAACCTCTAATGTGGCGCAAAAATAAGACCCATTTACCCTACGCACATGATTTTACCTGCTGTGCAGTCTGCATTTCGATCTTTGGGGGTTTTCCCGAATTAGCCTCGCAAAAGCTTACGTGTATGTGCCTCTGTGTCTGCATGTCTGTTTGTCCGATGTTCAATCCAGAAGCTATTAATGAGATGAGAAAGCTAGTGCTCTTAATGTATGTTATAGGTTGACCTCAAATGGCATTACTGAACGAGATTATGGACACTTGAAAACATAAACATTTGTGTTTTTACATCGCTCCATTTCTCATTTTTAGCGGTCGGTTTGCAGAAGAACAAATCTTATGCGGTTATTTTTGGGGACAGCTGAATAATTAAAATACGGAGGTGTTATTCTGCATATTTTAGTTTTCGTCTGCGATTTATGACAGTGGTTGGTCAGGGAAGAATGATGTGGAAGCGCGAGTTGTGCCATCTGTCTAGAACAATTCTTCACTTCTGTGAATTTCACCTGTGCAGTTATTGAAATCATAGCACGAGATTGCAATAGCATAACTGCCATTTTTATCAGCGGAAGCTCATAGGCAAAGTGCAGAAAAGCAATGTTACTCGTCTGAAAGTTAATGCACCACTGCGAGCATTGGCTATGTTTTTGTACTTTCATAAGAAACCAGATGCTGCATAGTGATTGTGAACATTTCCGCTGCATTTTACCTGAAGTTACAGTCTTTTTAGTCTACCGGTTGACTGGTGATGACTGTCGAGAATATTTTCCAGCAATCCTTAAGTTAAATAATCACCGAATCGATGTTGCGATCAAAAATTAAACCTTCTATAATTTGATTTTCTGCTGCATTATTCATTTAATCCAAGCTTTTCCCTCTCATAATAAAACAAAGAAGAAGATTGGCATCTATGCAGACAGGGGATAACAAGTCTAACAAACAAATATCTTAATGCAACCACTTGCATACCTGATAGAGAATGGCGCTACGTGACGCTTCTCCGTCACTCAGAATTGCAGCATCGGAAACGACAATGCTCCAAAATCCAACTGGTGCCTGCTAAATTGCATTCAATATTTCTGTCTTCCCATTCCTCTACAGTTTCTCCTCATTCCGTCGATTCCGCTGCGTACGACGAGATAGTGCATCACGCTTTATAAGGTTCTAAAGCTAACAGTGCCTCTGAATGTAGTATGTCTTTCGGTTATGAGCTTCAAGCTATATGCTAGATGATAGTGATGCGGTTTCATCTTTAACGGTGGCATATATCCTATCAAGCGCAACACATATTATGGATTGTAGCGCATGTGAGGCATAATAAGTATGGCGCATGATGTGGGCGCTGCTTGAAGGCTAATGCCACTGAGTATTTTTTGAAGTTGACTTTGAATTTGCTTTTTGAATCTTTTCCCTTTAACTACTTATTGGGAACCATGCAGAGTTACTATCTCATAGAAGATTAATCAAGTATAATTCTACTCTTCAACTGATGATGTGATAAAATTATCGAAAGGATAGGTGTCACGTATTTAGACAGGAAGTAAGCTTCAACATAGCTAACGTTTTCTGCAACGATGGCTCTGCCTGACGCCTGTGCTCCGCAGAGATGCCAATGGTCCAAGTATAATGAATAACCTCGGAGTGCGAAATTCGAAAAGTTTCGGACATCGAGAAACAGATGGTGAAGCTTTATGGCATTGTCAGTTACCAAGCGATCGCTTCATCAAAAACTACCTGTACGATTGGCCATCCTTTGTCACCCTAGGGTGCAATGTCCTGGTGAATTTTTTCCAAGCCAGCAGACATGCTTATCAGATTACTGATAAATCTCGCCACCTCTCCTTAACAAAACTGTCATTCGTATTCATTTATCTCCTTGATTGCAGTGTCTTCTCATCGTTATACTCTCGCAGAAGTTGCACTTATGTATATCCAAATAGTGATAGCATCTTTCTGCGAATCCCTCTGCTTAGCAGCTAGATAGTGATGATGTTTTGGCTGACAGTATGTTGTCTTTCTTCGGTAAATATCACCTCTGTGGCGCAAATGACCTGCAGAACTTTCGTCTCTGAAGCTTATCAGTCGTTTTTCTCCTCCTAGGTCGCTGAGTGCACAGACAACTGCAATACAACTCTAGGCGGAATTTCGCAATAAATTTCTCTCATTTCGGCAGATACCTTACAAGATAGAATGTTAGAAAATAAAATTCTTTGCACCATCTCCTATGATTGAAGACGTTGTTTTTTCGTTGAGAAGATTGCACCGAATTCACTAATTAATTTAGTCTTCTCGATCAATGTACCATTCATCGATTCAGAGTTCATGTAACGAAGAAAGAGTCTAATGCGGGTCTCCCTTCTTACCTAAAATTCACAGTCCACCTAATGACAGCTTTCTTGTTTCACTCCCTCAATAGTAGCACCCCATATAGAGAAAAAAGGGAATCTTTTCCTCTGAGAAGTCGTCCTTTTTAAAAGTATATCTTTAACAGCACAATAATATTTCATCTACTTTCGGCTGATAATGCAGGAGTCGATCTGCTGCAGTGTTCATAACGTATGTATAAAAAGTCATCGTTGTTGTGTCTTCACATTCTTTTGCTTCCGTCCTCGTCTTCAAAGATTTTTTCACATGCTCACACCACACACATGCAAATATACACGAATGCAACATATGTACACACATCTGACAAATCACTGTTTTGATATCTAGTTACACGATAATCGATGAGGTTGATCCGATAAACGGTGGTAAAAGTTTGTACTGCGTCGAGTTTTTTCCGGAGAACTCATTCTAGGCAACATTTCGGGTCGCTGAGCTATCATCAGGTTACCCTGAAAAGACTAGTAGTGCGCAATATAAGAATATTTGCACCACTACATTACAAGAAAACGATGAATTAAGGCAGTAATAATATAGCGATGAGTGTACTTTATAAGAAAAATTGTGTTGCAATGAGCAAATCTCATAATAACCATTCAATAGTGAACAACGAATGTGAATAACGCGTTGTTTCGTTTCTGCTCTTTAGTTCATCGCTGCATTTGGTTAATTGCTTTTTCACTTCGCTTTCTCAGTGCTGTTGCGGAAATACTCTCATGCTGTACATTATTTTTTCTTTGAAAGAAGCGTGATGATGGCTCAATGACCCACACTTGCCCCTAACAATGAACTCTTTTAAGGATAGCCTGGAACAGTGCAAAGCTTCACCAATATAACTCAATCAATACGCGAGTAGATATGCGCTCTAAGACACGAATGGTAGTTCTTATGACGACGTCGAAAAAGTCAGTGAAACCCTTTGTTATTTATGTCTCATGTGTGATCTTCGGCGTTTCTTAACTGCATAGAACGAATATGGCAAATGCCTCGCCTTATGCGCCTTCTATGCTTCGTACATTGCACAAATGCATCGTTGCGAGAAGAATAATTGTCAACTCCTTGACAAGCAACATAGAAGAAGTTATTTGTTGCTAAAATCCTCTGAAAACATTCGCAATGTCACCTGAAAAGACCATACTTGAGCCTGTTAAGGACTAATTTGCCGAAGATTGCCACCAACTTTATGACATGTATTAATTGTTGATGATCCTCAAAATGCCGTTACTCATCAGTTGGACACTTCAAAGAGTGGATACAATTCCACTGCCTCAGAATCCGTCATTCCCGGGCCACTGCTTCCCGATCCTGAAGCTCTTTACTTCGACTCTGATCATCAAGGACATGGACATTTAACGTTTCATTAATGAAAACTTTCCTTGTATTTGTTCTGCGAGATGAGCATCATTGCTTAGCTGCTACCGAGTGGGGTGTGTCCGTGTGTTCGCTTGTGTGATGTGAACGATCAGTGACTGACCTTGTGTGGCGAAGTGACTTGCGTATTGTTGTTGTTAGATGCCGCTGCTTTGGTCAGCAGTTAGGTTTTGGGCAAACTGCTGATGTTATTTCCCCTCAATGTGCGCGTTGTTCTCTCTTATTATGCCGGTTAGCCGGTCACTCGCGCAATACGGCACCATACGACCATTCTGGTGGCGTTGTTTCGTCGATCGTTGTGATACGTTCGTCGATATCGTTTAGCGAGCAGTATCATGGTTTCTTGCACTCTGCATATTCTTGTTGTTTGCAAATGGCGTGATGTCCCGCCTAAATCGATTTCCATTGTGCGGAGTTCGAATGCGATGTTCCTTTCATCGGTTCATGTTAACTTGTTGAATTTCTAAAGATCGCAGAATATTCAGTGGGCGGTCTCAAATAAGCTATAGTTTATCAAATGTCACTTAAATATATCCTCATTTCATCCGTTTTTGCTTTAGTGCCCACTTAGCGGTCATTTGCGAATTCAGCTTTAGAGTGAGTGAATTCTACTGTAATGCTCAGAATTTCTTTGTTCATCTTCAGCTTTTAAACTATTGCTTCTAGTGCTATAATAGTTTCTAGCTGAGCTATGCTTCAAGACGAAACTTTTGTAATATTGATGAAGCCAGTCGCATCAATGCACTTCAACTGTAGATATGCATTGCGGTAACGATGAGCACATCTCAACCCCGTTGCTGACGGACGCAAGTGTGACAGTTTTGGGGAGAGCCGAAGCAAAGATGATGGGAGTTATCGCTGTTAAATATCCACATTCTTATTTCCCTGAGAAACTTTGGATCTGTTGGCGCTCAGATTATGGTTAATGAGGAACTTTTATAGTAATAGAATCAAGGCAATAGCTGTTTCTTTGGATCCCAGCTTTATTCTTCAGTTGCGTTCAGTAGCATCCTTTGTAAAGTTCTCTCTGATTCACTATGAAAAATTTATTAGGAGCTATAAGACCGCCTAACACTCATTACGCCAAATTTTTGAACTCTCCACTGTTTTGGTGAACAGTGTTGACTGATGAAACTTTTTAGTACAGTCAGAACAAAAACCTAGCGTTGGGTCGGAGAATGATGTTTTTTCGATATGGACTCCAACGAACGGAGGAGAGCAGGAGGAAAGCGAACGATTTCATTAATATATTCCCTGTGGTGTGATGCTTGCGTATCGTACATTGATTGAGTTGTTCAGTGTACGAACGCAGAATATTTTATAATGTGAACGGAGGGACATATTTTCCAGAGGACATTCGGGAATAGACGAGTATTCAGCTGTTGCAGTTTGATGTTTGATAGCACCATTTGAGTGCGATCGATGAAGTGATCACAAACTGCTTTGCATCACGGACATTGTGCATTACAACCGTGTTGTAGTAGCAGTAATAAGTAATAAGTTGATGAATTGGTTCGATTGCCTTGTGGCTGTCAATTTTAGAACGGTGGCGAAATTCACCGACGTGGATTTGCTGAATTCATCCATCTCCGTGCACAAATTCAGGATATTCGCAACTCAACGCCTTCTAACGGCGACCGGCATTAACTCACAGAGAACTTGAAAAAAAGCATATTTAGCCTCTACGTGGCGATGTATTAAGACTAGTTTTCGTTTTATTCCCGCTCGAGATCGTTACCGGATTTATAACACACTTGCCAGTGGGAAGCATTGTTTTGTTCCGAAGGGCGAAACGGCAACTCGTGGTTCCTCTCTTAAAAATCCACAAGCTTTTGACCACCCATAAATTATTTGCGTGAGCGATTTCCACTTTCTGGTTTCTTATTCCTTACCGCCGTACTTCCCGTTTGTTTTGCTTTTCTGAAGATTGGGAGGAATTCGTAAAGGTTTTAAGGAGTAAAGGGCATGCGTGGTAAGCCAAGCTTATAATACAATTTGTTAACACGTATTATAAGGCCGACTAATTCATAGAGAAGAGTGGAAAGGTGCCAAAAAATATTGTGCACAGATTAGATGTGAGGTACTGCGGAAGTAAATGCTCGATGATGGAGAGAAATCACGGAGCGCTCAATTCACAGTATTTCATTATATAAATTCGAAGTGAATAGGAATAGACAAAGATGCATATTTTTGATCAAAATTTTTCCTTGACGACTAGTTGAGTATTGAAGCTTGTTGAGGAGAAAGCATTTCCTTATTCCTTAGCCATTACGACCGCATCGCATCCCCTGCACAGTTATTTATTTTTGCATTCCCATATATGAATTATATGGCTATGAGACAAACTTTATAATATTTCTTTGTTTTGCATTCCCCTCGAAAGTTTTTCGTTGTAGACGCACTCATATATAAGTAATGGCACGTTCACTGATGTCTTGAAATGACGAAACTTTTTTGAGGTTTCTCTGATATAAAATTTGACTATAACCGTCGTTGGCGTTGTTGAAACGCTTGTCGTAGCTTTTTGTCGTTTTCTGAAGACAAATTGCATTTTCAAACTGATTTTATCTTAAAGCTTGCAATTTTTCTTTGCTTTACTTTTTGAACCTTCTCAAAACCTCACTTCAAGTGCACACCTCAAAAATATCTTCAACAGTCCTTTTTTCAATAACATTAGTCCCCAATATGTATCTTACTCGACGAATCATTTCATATTTTACTGACGGCTTCGTATATTGAACTAAGCTAAGCATAAAACGCGTAGAAGCCATTTGCTTATTTGATTTCTCTTATGAATTAGCTTTACTCAAGATTATGTAAGAAGAAATGTGGTCCAAGCAAGGTGGAATGAACTTCATCACTTTCTCAAATACGTCCCTTCACAGTGGTGGTAATTTTTTGTGTAAGGCATGTGTGGAATGCGCGAATAGCAAGCAAGTGCAGGAGCGCGTTAGCGATTGCAGAGGGCCATAGGAAGATAGATACGCCAGAGGGTGCCGTTCCAACTTTAAACAAATATCAGCGACGGAGTGCTTTGAGAGGTTACCTGTCCCGTTCACTCCACCAAACAAAATTTGTAGCCAAAGCGCTTTTGAAGCGCTGCCGAATTTCCGCGCATGTTTCGCGGTTGTCTGATCTTTTTGTTAACATAGTGCACAAATTTTCACTCGACTAGCAGTCGTTTCGCTTTAAAACCATAAGTAGTTCTGGCTCGATCACAGGTAATAACCATTTTCTAATAGTCAGTGACGTCACCAGGCATGTTGTGTTATGTAAAAAGTAGAAGTGATGAAACATAAGCAGACGGCCGCGGTAGGTTAGTGGTAGAGTATTGACCCAGTCTTGAGTTCACACCCACCTGCTGGAAGTGTTTTCGCTGGTCATCAAACAATGGCTCACTCAGATATATGTGACCGGTCGTAACGAGGATACCTCAAGAGTTCTATTCGATCTCGAATTACAGCTTTCGTTCCTTATGTTGCAGTGAAGCTATTCTCGTGATTTCATGAAATCGATTTACTCCACTTTGTGATACTTCCATGACAAGCATCATGCGACGACTTTATCTCCGAAATATTGATGCGTTATGTTGAATGCTTTGTGTTTTATTATAATGAACAGCATCTTTGCGTGATTGTCGTGTTCAACATCAGATTAGCAGTAAGTTGCACTGCTCTTTGTGTTTTATGATTAGTACACATTTGATCATTATCACGCTCATTGCCCATCGTTTCGCAGTTCCCTTGTCTCACGACTTTGAACGAATTCGCTGATCTAAATATATTCCACATCTGCCGCTTGGAAAAGTCGAATGCTACCTGTTTTAGCATATTTCAACGCCAAGCAAATATAACCAGGTAATGAATTCTCATAGAGCTGTAATACTGTTCGATTTTCGAGTGTCGAATGATGCAGCCATATTGCAGTCTCGTGAAAACTACAGAATATGGCGCTGTCTTCGATGTGTGTATGCATATGTGTATTTCCTTCGATTCTTCATCTCATTATACAACCAGCAGCATCAAAACTGAAACGCTCTTCTCTTTTACCACTTTTTTTCCGCTTCACATGCGCAAAAATCGCTTTTCGAATGCGCTCCCATCAATCATTATCGCCGCTACGATGCATCACTCCCTCCGTATGCATCACATTTATTGTGTGCAACCTCGATATGCATATATTTTACTCTCTGAAACATTTCCAAGAGGCGAGAGCCAAATTTTTCTGTATTCATTTATCCGCTTGTTCGACATTCACAGACACATTTCCAATATTACTTCGATTCTTCTTAATGCACATGTAGCGATTTTAAACAACTTAAGATTCTTCATGGAATACAACAGCTGCCAATGTGCATAAAATTCCAGTGGAAATTCTCTTTTTTCTTTTTTATTGGTGATATCATCAAGAGTGATGTTTTCTGTTTCCAGGCGATCATCGATTGCTCCATTGATAAGATGTATTTTGGTGTTTTCTTCAGTTCGTCTGTTGCTTTGCTGACGAGAGCAATACTGCACAATAGATATTCGATATTAGCGGCATTTAGTACCTCACCAGCATTATAAGCGATTGGGTGATGCATCCTAATCAAGCGAGATTTGAAGAACTAGGCCATCCTCCTCCAGATATTGACTCAATGCTGCAATGTCAAACAACGCATCACAAATGACGCAAGACCACTGTGATCCGTCCACTAGTTACAAGTATAATTTTAAGTTCGCAACGAGTGGAATGCTTCTTTAATCGTTCGTAGAGAAAACTATGGTATTTCAGTGCAATTATCAGGTTACGTGCACTTCATCGTTTGCAGTCGCAATAGAAATTTTCGGAGGTAATCGACGGATCAATCCAAAAACGTTAAAATCGCTGCATTGTGTTTCAACTTTTTTTTTTTTCAAATTTCCCCTATGCAGCCGTATCATTATGCAGATCACGAGCTGCGATAGATATTTGTGTTATCCTCCACAGGAAACTGCTGTATCACTGTTAACGCTTGCAGCATATTTTTCATTATCATTTAGAATACCCGAAACATTAAAGTTGTTTATTTCTCAACTGAATGTCACATGAATAAAGGAACTGACAATTGCTTCAGAGCTTCAAAGAATTCATCGACGAAGCTTGCTAGTGGCAGTTCTTTCTTTGAAGGTAACGTCAGAATCTTTTTCTTTCATTCTCATCCCTATTGACGGAAATGAAGCGACCAAGAAATCACAATTGCTTCAGAGAGAAGAACGTTGTGGATTTTAGAGGCATTAAGTGTTGAGATGTCAAACAACATTTCTTGCAAACGATGCGTTACTGATGCATTGGATTTTGCAATTTTGTGAACTCAGGTCGTTTCCTGACTGCTGAATAGCGATATATAGCTCCATCGCGTATAAATAGTGAGGAGGTGATGTGGGTGGGGGGGGGGGGGGGGAGGGTTGTTTGCACAATTGTTTTTTTAATAGATAATTTGGCGAAGGGAAGAAGGGCAACTAATTTATCACAGACGACTGTACAAAGAGCGATACCATTTCTGTACGAGTATTTTGTGAATATGTGCACTCAGTCAAATTATATTCTCTACGATCGCTTTTGTACCGCAATCGGCAGAAATGTTCGGTTTTCTACCGCACATATTCGGTGTATTATAGCGAACACATGAACAGAATGCGCTGTGTTATGTTTGTCAGTGGTTGGGATGCGTGAAGCCAACGTCACAGAAATGGCCCCCAAATTATATTTGCAGTGGTAAATAAGTAAATCTGAACGAGTATAGGAGATATGAGTATTCGTCGCGAACTGTGCCAAGTATATGCGTGAGGGCGTTGAGGTTCGAGGATGGGAGAGGAACGTGTGTCCGTCCCAATGCAAGCAAACGTTGCTGTGTTTTCCAAGCGCGTTCGATGTCGTTCGCTTTGTTTGCCGACGACGTTAACGTGAGCTTGCAAACTTGCCAATCTGTATTATACCTACGTTATGCGCATTTTCTCACATCGTTTAGTCTCTGTGATCATCGCATATTTACTTTATTTGTTGTCTGCATTCATTGTTTCACTCTCGCCTTAAACAGTTGTAATTCA
>JAARMF010000019.1:180480-204020 GCA_022844705.1 Toxascaris leonina | reverse complement strand
GGGGGGGGGACTGTTGCATATTAGCCATCATTGCAATTTCTACCGCAATTCGTTTTTATCCCACTGTTCCCAATTTTATATCGGATGTGGTCGTTGGCTGTGAATAAGTATTCGTTCAAAGTAAATAGCAATGTCATAGCGAAATAAAAAGCGTAATTTATACATTGAACCG
Source organism: Toxascaris leonina (assembly GCA_022844705.1). Lineage (NCBI taxonomy): Eukaryota > Metazoa > Nematoda > Chromadorea > Rhabditida > Ascarididae > Toxascaris > Toxascaris leonina. Next base: position 203,848 of record JAARMF010000019.1, on the reverse strand, counting down.
TTATTTGCAACTGCGTTCAGTTAAACTGTGGTTTTACTCTTTCAGTTTTTTCTCAGAAACTCTCTCCTTAAACATCAGCAATTCCACTGCGAAAGCAGATGTGGAGTTCGTTGTATGCGGACGCGTCAATAAATTCGTCGAATCGAAAAGTTACTCGCAGAGCTCTTCCTTGACACATTCGGTTATCCCACCCTACAGTTGTTCCATTTAATGTGCTTTTGCAAGTTTGCTTCGCAAAAGTGCATCCTGACGGCGACGCGTTGGTACGTATGCTTGTGTCTCGCCATTGACTTCGCTGCTTGCTAATCTCTATTCTGGAAGCATGGAATGTGATAGGTTTAATATGCACCCTATATTATCTCGTCGTCTTAGAATTCGTGTTCTATGATCGGTTTTCGTTTTGCATTACTGAGGTCACAAAAGTATATCATTTAAAGAAAGTTTGGACGAATGCTTTGATCAAGTTAAATATGGAATCTGTCGTGAATTTATTGTTTGCAAGCTGTGATGCTCGTTGGTGAGATAAACCGGGTGCGCAAGCTTATGCAGCGCCAGTTGCTTTTCAAGCTTCTCCGATGGTTCAATTGTTTCGTGATCTCAGCAGCTGTTATTGATGCTGCCCTGCCGAATGTCTTCGATGAGGTTGTATCTCCTAATTTTTGTCGTGGCTACTCGCTTTTGACGCCTTCTTGTGTTCACAACATGTGGAGGACTCTTGAGATGTCCATTTCGATGCTTTCCTGTTGTAGGCTTTTGCATTTACCAATCAATAATGTCTATGAACAGGATGTATTACAATTAGTTTCACCACGTTACTGCTTTTTTCCTTTAATGTTACGCTGGACCAATTTTTATTCATCAGAACTCATTGAAGCATTGTGCTGAATAGCTATGCGAATCGATGCTGAAATCAACAGAATGCACATTTATTTGCGTTATTGCTATCTATAAGATGCCACAATTTGTGCATATGGCTTCGAATGAGTTGTGCGCATTAGTGAAGCAATTGAGTGGGTTGTTCTTCATTTACGAATCATTACAGCTGTTCGCCTATTGTAACACGTTGTAGTGCTATGCGATTACGTTGATAACGACGAATAGGGAGCCGATGTTTTATTAAGTTTGTTTTTACTGCAGTTCTATCTGGAATGAACGCAAAGATAGTGATTTATTGCTGCAAATTTGATGTTGATATTCTGGCATGAGAGCTGTGCGGTAGAAATGAAAACTTGAAGATAACGCTTGAATACTCGTTGGTGATCGATTCCCGCTGAAGCGATTGTCTTCGAAGATTTTCTTCATATTTCCAATATGCCATTCAACAAGTTTGTGGTGCCAGTTGGAGGAAGAAAATTGTTTTGGACTGGGCGATTTATATCCAGGAGGGATAGAGGCAGGCGGGAAGAAGTAAGATGCGTACACTGTAGTGGATGGATCATTTAGATTCCACTCGTTAGCATTTTGTAGAACCCATCACGAATATGATCTTGGGCTGCAACTTCGTGACTGTATGACAGTGCAGTTTTGCGTGGCCGATCGCCGACTATTGCTATTGCAAAAAACAAACGTCTCGCAATAAATTTCATTTGAGCTATTACGTTAGCTCGTTTGTTATGTCTGCTGCGTAACGCTGACCAGCTGACGCATCGTAGTGATGTACCTCGAGAGGATGCTTCTCTTCACTTGCCTCCCATAAAAAGTGCAAATGAAGAAAAAGTTCAGCTTATACGAGGGAATGAATGTGGTGAAGCCTGATGAAAATGCGAAATCCGTTTAGGTCACTAGCACAATAGCACAATAGGCAACTTTGTCTGTTAAATTAAGGCTATTTTCATTATCGTTAATTTGTATCAACGTAAGCCGTTATAGTAATTCAACCGTTGGTAGATTTTTGGATGCCGGACTCTTGTTATTTCAAGTCTTTTATTTATTTATTTTTTTGAAGGGCTAATTTGCATTGAATTGGCAATTTTTAAATACTCATGAAATTTTCTTATATAATTGAGGAAACCTCTAGAATTTCTGGTAAAATCGATGAAAGGTTGTTGCAACAATTAGCACTCAGCTTTGAATGAAGCGTGAAGTGTCATTGTTATTTCCGAGATTGTTGAATACATTCTGCTCTTACTGTCTCTTCTCATAGTGTATAACGAATTCGTTTTGTGAGTTCTCTTCATTCTGCATTATAAAATTTTTGATTATTGCGAAATTTGGAAATGAAGGAGATCAAAAACGATGTTACGGGAAGCAGAGTATTCGGTTTTCTTTGCACTTTTTTTGCTAGCGCTTGGCCAGACGCATCACAGTGCATCCATCATCTTCTTGGTCACGGATGATCGGTGCACTCACTTGTGCGGTGCTGTTTCGATGATGTTTTACGTTATATTTGCATTCAAGATTATTCATGGTCGAAGATGACTTCTTTCGCCTCTTTTCCGTTTCGCCTCTTTGCTGCTACGGCTTCCTTACCGAATATTGTTTACAATCATGCACGGCGTTTACATGAGATGTTGTACTGTTGAATGGAACCTTTTATCAACCCTTTGCATTCTTCTGTTTCTTGCACTATCCTTCATATCTTTGTATGGGCACACCCCTAACTAGGATTTGTGCCGGCAGATGATCAATAATGACAAAATATGGGTGGGAATTTAAGTTCTCTTATCTGAGCTATATAAACGCTATACATTCCTCCCTTCCCTCCCCTACCGGTGGCGATATATTTTATCGATAAGAAAATATCTGCTACGTTCAAATATACTCAGCTAGATTAAAGTAATGTCTTCGGGGCTGCTTTCAACGCGTCAAAAACGTTAAAAAAAGAAAAACCATCCTCTCTCGTGAAAAAAATATAGCCGTTCCTTAGTGAACTCACGCGGAACCTCAGTTGAATCCCAAGTGATGCGGTGTATTTATTATCTCGAAAGAAGTTCCTTGAAAATGTCGGCATCTGCAGCAAGACAGTCGAAGAGATGCATTCACACTTTTGAGAACAGCTGCTACCACTGAATATCAGTCATACGTGCGCTATACAAAAAGAAACATTGCTTATGGGAGAAAAACTGTTCGAGCTGTTCTTATATGTGATTCGTTGATGAGCTTTACTACGGCTCCGCATTGCCTCATCCCGTCGCATTCCTCTGAAAGAGCTGCATCCTTACAATTTACTAACAACCATTTCTTCCGCTACTGCTCTTTATTTTATGAAAATTTCTATCGAATCTTGCTCTCATGAGCCTTGCAAATACGTGTCCTGTATATTTGTTCATTTGTCTTTCTGTCTTTCAAACCTTAGCTCACAAAAGGTGCTGTTGTGAAATTCATTGAGTATCACCTCGAAAGTTTGGTTGCCTACCACTTCAGTTTTGTTACGATTAATAGTCACATCTATTTCGTCAATACAAACTCCTCATAAAATTTCAAAGTCAGGTTTGTATTGGATCGCCCAAGAGAACAGCAAGTGGAGGGTGTGGCGATGTGGAGCTTTTACGAACCATATGCGCCATTTCCACAAGCTGAGAAAAGGCAACGAAGCATGCGTAATAATGAGTTCATATTTTGGCTGATGCAATTGTTCGTACAATTCATTTGCAAAAAATTTCACTCACTTTTGTACATTTTCATCATCTTCATCTATAAGATGCGTTGTGATAAATTATACTTATGCATATGAGTGCCTGTCTGTGTCTATCTATCTGACGGTCCCATCTCGGGCACCCATTGAAATTGTGGTCTTGAAGCTTGACGAAATCTAGCGGTAGTAATCCTACCAAATTTCAGGTAGCTGTGGAGTCAGTACAGTTATGAATGTTTTGCAGGTACTAAAAAGGTTTTAGGCACTGAAGGGCGCCGAAAATCTCGGTCACGAGGGGCGAGTTCCGTGAATTGTTATATACAATTTCCTAAACATGAGCAGGTTATAAAATTGCTTAATCAGTCGGACGATTTGCAGAATATTATGTTATGACAGTTCATTCCGCGAATTCTCTTTTGTTGTGTGACTACCGTAAATAAAGTCACGCTCATCCAAAGTTTTCGCTATTTTTCTGTGTGCTCGACTCATTTTGAATTTGATGAAGCAATGTGCTGACCACTGCAAGAAGGCAGCTTGTAATGCATTTTGCATTTACCAACTTCCTTAGTGGATTTGTGAATGACACGTAGGTTAATATCACCATAATTCCTTAAGGGTTTTCGTCTCAGCGAATAACAAACGAGGGATAACGAACTTTCAGAAATCTGCAAATGCAAGCCTTGCCTCTTACGCTGTTTGTGTTCACTAAGCTTACACATTTTCCTTTCCTGCTCTTTAGAGTCACTTGGCTCATTTTTCGTTCATCTTTTCTTTCTGCAGGCTTCTTCGGTCGTTTCTTTGCTAATTTCAGCCGTCTTCAGCATGCGAAAGACTCGAAATGTGTTTAATTTGTGACTTTATCTGTGTTTCTGGTATTCTAGCGAGGGTCCACTGAAATCGGACTCGTAAAAATTAGCGCTATGGTTTACAAAATAGTATGGTCATTTATTCGGGTTTTAAAATTGCTACATCTGTCTTTGAAGAACTTAATGGCACTTGGATGTGCTTGAAATTCGCTCTCATTTTATGAGTGGTTGGTTCACATTTTGTGAGTTATCAGCTTGCACTGTGTACTGAAAAGAGCATAAATCTGAATCTGAACGAATGTGTAGGAATGTGTTGCATGAGAATCTGTCATTATTCGTCGGCAGTTAGAAATACGCTGCTCGAGCAAATCGTGGCTCGGTTGGAGAAGTGAATTTCACCACAGTTCATCTAGCAAGCTTTCCTTCTCACACATTTCGAGGCTAATACGGAAGAATGTGGAAACTTTACGGCTTTTTGAACTCTCTCTGCAGTTATAAAATTGCAGTATGTTTAACATGCTCAATACAACATTTTTACATTCGGCGTGCTATTCAACAGCCTTTTTGGGCATTGATGAGCAGACTGATTTTTTTTTTTTTGTAATTATCCAAAGATACTGTAGAGGTGTTGACGCCCGTTCTGTATTACGTTATCTTCAGTGGGACCATTCTGCTTTCTGCTCAGCTTTTCATATATTCGTCTGTATAGATACGGTATTTTTGAAGCACTTGTTACTTACACGCTTTCATTCGCAGTATGGTTAGTGGAGGTCGAATGTTTCTGAATTCGTATTGCCATATGTCATGAAGTTGGAGGGCTGCTATGGGCCACGGCTATGGGTCGTTGCATATCGAAACGTCTTTGTTGCACCATGAACGTTGCACAATATTGCACTGCAAGTCTACGACAATGAAACTGAAACTCGAAACGTTCTCAATTACGTGCTCGTTACTCGCCGAAATGGAGCTAGCGCCACAGGCTATAGGATTCTTGATGCACCAATGAGAGGATCTCTTTTAATTTGAGCCACAATGTTTAATCTGCAAAAATCTACAAAAAGCGCTATCCATAGCTTCTTGCGTTTCGTTAGTTGCCCTTCCACTGATCTCATCTGTGGTTCTTAGGCTGTCCAGCCGTAATGTCTGCCGCTAATCTGTTCTTATAACAATTGTTATTGATAGCTCTTTCGCACCATTTGGTGCCAGATGTGCGAGTTCCGTTGCACAGAGCCGAACTGCAGGCATTCAGAGTGGGAGCGCTTTCTTGGCTTCTATTGTTGCTTTAGACCGCGATTCCTTTTGTTTGAAGGTATTTCGAAACGTAACTGATTATAGTTTAGTTTGCGTCATATCGCCATAATTTACTCTTTCCTTTATTGTTCTTTTGAATGAACGAACGATGAGCATCGCCCGAGAAACTGCTTGACTGCGAACGCCGACGATTGCACTCGAAGATGGGCGTCGCCAACGAAACTTTCATTGCACTGAACGTCTAAAATTACGCTATTCAATGCATTTTCCGTATCGTTTTTAAACAGCTCTGCTGTGTTAAGTGCGGCCAAAATTTGTTGAGCAAAGATCACTTTCAGTTTTCGTTCAATTTTATGTGTAAAATTGTTCGAATATCTCAACGATACTCATTTTCAGTGTTTTGAATGTTCGAATTTCGACGCAAACATAACGCCCTTTCATATATCTCGTGAAACCTCTCATTCACGCTTAATCGATTATGATATCAATCACTCAGCTCAATCCCGTTCCTTCTTTACGCCTTCCTCCCCCCCTGCTTCCTTCCCTCTTTCCTTCTGTCACCGCTGTCCACTTCTAACGAACACTAAATAACCTAAAGCACGTCGCGTCGCTTTCTAGCACATTTGATGCAGTTTATTTTATATTTCTCGTTTCGCAGTCATTCCCCTTCATCAGTTTCTTGGGTGTTTTTTCCCATTTAGATGGTGTCATTACGCTCATTTTTATCTCTATTATTTCGTCGATAAAAATAACGTCTCCTTCTTTCGCATGATACCCCTAAAGAATATCATGTGCGGGCCTTGGGCACCATGATATGTTAAGAGCAGCTGTTTTAAATCCAGAACCGTCGTGCAAATTATCAATTCCCCAATGATTTTTAATAATTTTTTTTGTCAGAATTGTGATAATTCTTCCGATTTGATCAGCATTATTCCGTCGCTTGTCCCGATTGTGAAGTCATGTAATGGTGAAGCTGTCGCCACAGCAATCTCGGCTTCTGATATCGTCATTCAGAAACGTTTGCACCATTTTCAAGAGGCGTTTGCAATAATTCTCCAAGTATATCGCTGAATATATGGCTCAGTAGTTGAGGCATCGGGTCTTATGTGATAACTTTTTTATTCGAATCGAAAAGTGCAGGAAATCCATAATTTTTTTTGATATGGAATTCGAAATTTGCAGAAGTAAACCACAGCGATACAGTGGCTAATCGTTCGTAGCAATTGAAAATCCCCCTCGTTGTATGTAAATAATGAAGAGTTGCAAGGAAATCTTACGGAAGAATCACCCGGAAATTTACCTTTTGATTACCTTTTCACCCAATCACAATTTCTAGCCGCATTGTTGTTTTTGTATTCTTCGGTGGCAGTGATCACTGAGAGCTCTTTTAAATCGCCTTCAATAGCTTTATGTGACAGAAATCAGTGATGAGCGATTTTGATCGAACAGGAAGCGATTATCTCATGCCGATGTAACCAACATTCACACAGTCGTCACTATTGCTATGCAAAGTGTTTATTTTCACATTCTGCGTACATCTGTTGATGTTGTTAGCATGTGCAAATATCGTAGAACGCGGCATATTTCCGCTCTTAAAGCTTTCTCGATTTGCATAGAGAGGAGGGTGTAGTTGTGGAGCGAATGAAGATGCAAGAGAGGTGTTGATTTTTCTCGAAAGCAAACCTTCGAAAGAATACCCACAACTTGTCGAGTGTAGTGGAAGGTGGTGGTGACTTAGGCTCTCTCGTTCTCACATAAACCCATCGCAAAGTAAACATATAAACACATCACGAAGCTCTAAAGTAATTCTTGAGTAGCCCAAGAAATCGTATGAATAATTCTGATTTTGCCATCACTTTTGTATTAGTTTCATGTAGCATCTGTCTCAGTGCCGGTTTAATGGCAATTGGCGGTGTCCTTCGAGTTTTGAAGCGATAACCCAACTGCTGGCTAGAGGAGGAAGAAAGAAAGTAAATGAATGCCACTAGATGGTCCCATTTCTATTTGCTGATCAAAAATTGCTGACGAATTCAAACATGACCAATAACGCTTGTGTTTCTGAATTGTCGCAGACGCAATGTAACGGTCGAATATCTTTGCGAGCTCGTTGCCAACCACTTTCTAACTACTGACATAGCAGAATATTTAGCCGACCGTTTTATTTAGTTGTTTTTGTTCATTGTAGTGGATCATTGAGTTAGATGGTCTGTTATAAGGAAAATGGCGGTGCATCCATGAAGGGTTTACTTTTTCAGTCTTTTCTGTAATCAGGCGCAGCCTAAAATGAGCAGCCTTCCCCTTTCCTCTGAAAAAACTGATAGTCACTGTATTCCTTCAGCGTTGTTTTCGAGCTTCTGCTTCAAAAGCACGAGACCCCCTCTTTCACATATAGTCCATCTCTTTATCCCATTTTTTTGCGTTGCAGCTGCATCAGGTGATTTATATATCTGCGATTTTTTCGCACCAACTGTTCAATTGTTCCAAATTTTGGTTATTTAGCAAAGAAAGAAATCACAGTCGCAATGGACACAGCAAGTCGATTTTTGAGTTGCACATTTGGTTTCTCAGTTGCTTACTCATCGTTATCAGTGGGTGCATTCCTTTTTCAGTGCAATATAAAGGGAGCAGCCTGAAGACATTGAAATATTCAAGGTTCAGGAAATGATGATGCAGTATCATTTCCATAGTCGCTGTCAGATCATTGAGTGCATCATCACTCCATGCCGCTATTTAAGCTTCCACCTTTCATAATCCCAGTGATGTTTTATTTGACTGGCCGTAGTAAACTGCAGGAATATTTATTTCTGAGTTGAAACTTCAAGTTTTTTGTTCTTTCGACTGTTGACTTTCTCTTGGAATACTTTGATCGACAAAATGTTCCACAAACAACTCTATTGTGTAGCGCTACGGTCGTAATTGTGAATGCAACATACCCTATATCCCAACATTCAAATTTCCATATGCATCTCACTTGATGGATAGGCATGATATATATCATGCGCCATTTACTGCTTCCTTGCCAAAATTCTCTCTTCAAATTTGTGCACTATATATCAAAGCTCGGAAATGTATGATTTTTGAATGACATGTCACCATGTCGTTGTTGCTGTCCATGTGCTACTAGGTTTGTTCTCTTGCGTTCCGTTTTTTCAAGAGAGGAAGTTGTTAGTAAAATGAGCGTGATATTCTGTTGATAGCCGGATATCGATAGCGGATTCGTCATGAAACGTCTGTGTGTGAGGAGGAGGAATTAATTCCACCTACTCTTTTTCTCTTCATTCTTAATGGATATAACCGATGGAATAGAAATGCTCAGGAACGACGAAGATCCGTTGTATCTTCACCCTATTTTCCTCCATTTTCCTTTCTCAGAACGTACTCTTTGTCGATTATCATTTTATCAACAATTCTTCACTTGTCATATGTCGAAAATCGTTTAACTGAGTCGCAGATTTATTTTAGCTAAATAAATAATGTGGATGAATGCTCTGTGTTAGCTTTCAGAACCGCATGTGCAAAATGTTAGCTTGCTAGTGCTTTGTGAGCTGAAGCCTAGGCTTCAGTGAAGGATAGTAACCGGTGGAGAGAAAATTCTTGGAGAATCTTTGCTTCCTATCGTTTCTCTCTGCCGGTAAAGTTGCATTCGCAAAAAATGTCACATTTTCTGACTACCTCAGATGTGATAAAGTTGATTGTTTCTCACATCCGACGTATGGCTATGCAAGACAGCCGTCAAAGTATTCAGCTATCGATGAAAAAGTTGCAAGATTTGGGCTCTTTTGTTGAGCGCAATGGATTCAAATGCGAGAGCCGGATGTGTTCCATCAATCAGACAACAAAGTTTGCCCCTGATTCTGCATCAATTCTTTGTTGGCTTTTTATGAATTCTCTCGAACTCGACCGTGTTACCGTAGCGTCCAAGTTTTTGAAGTTTTGTTTCTTAAGCGATGTGGTGTCCTTTATCAAGCGGTGTACTCTTCTCGTTTCTTAAGCTTAAGCGACTGGCAGAGATATTCATTTTAGATGAAAATTTCAGGATATGTAGAAGTATTGTGCGAAACTGGAAATATATAAAGTGACAATGAGCTCGTATAGCTTAGAATTGTTTCTCTCTAAGAAGGTGTTTTTTCTTTGTAGCTTTCCTTCTCTTTTAATGAAGATCATTCCCCTCTTGCCATTAATCTCGATATTCCGTTATATTATCCTTATTTCATTTGATGATGGCGTATCAGTTTTGCTGAATGAATGTCGTCTGCGATTCCTTTAGGAATCTGCCTAGAAATTATCGATATATATTTTAAGTTGCGGTTGGTACGGTGAGAGAAGAGTGCTAACTGTTAGTCATCGTCGATGCATTAAATCTGTCTTCTCGGCGGGCAGTTCTCCAGAGGGTAATTCGAAGTTTCTGAGAGATTGTCTTGAGCCTTCACGTTTCCTCGACGCCCGCCCTCTAACGACAGTCATCGTTCGCCACTCCAAGGTTGCCATCGGCGCCAACCCGCCAAACACCTCCCCGACTATGTTACAGTCACACAGGTACATCATTTCTATCAGTAATTTCATATATATGATAACGATCCATTTCCAACATCATCGTCGTACAGTCAGTACTTCAGTAATCCCATTTTTATGTATTTTTGACCAGACATACCCATGCTCCTGCACCTCATTCACCCTCACTAGTTGCATGCACTCAACTGCAAATGCTTTCGGCTATTGTCTTCCACTTGCGCAAGTTTAATGCACTGTAGCAGCCGTTGAAGTCCTTATCATTTATCAGGTAGTGGGGGACTTGTTGCCACTCATCGGTTCTCGTCAGTCCATAGTGGTTACTCGTACATGATGACAAGGTGGTGTGAGAATAGAAATTATTGAGCTAGAAAATTTACTTTTGGAATGATGGAATTCGAAACTTTTGCTTGCTCACAGACATAATCCGTGAATCATATTTCGAAGACCGCAGGCTCATCCATCTCTCTTTCGACGAACGGTTCTTGATCAGTTTGGCCTCATTCAGCTTGTAAATGGTTTGCGATGAAATGCGATCACAACCATTCTCGCTACGACTACAGCAATTTGAGGATAGAGCGCGCTCAAAGCGAGCAGTTAGCGACAGCGTTCGAAAGAAATTTTGCCGACATATCCTCGATGTCGCTTTGAAGAAGACAAGTGGCTTCGGACTGCTGTCGAACTTTTGCCTAGACACACAATGTTCTCAAGCAGCATACACCTATCCGAATCTCAGCACTTTTCTTTGACACATTTGCAAAAGAACCTTGAACAGAGCTGCTGGAATGATGAAAATTGCGGTTCTTTGAAGCATTCATAAGATATATGGAATGCTCAAAATTGCTTATTTACAGGTTTCCAAATCATCCATGCAGGACGAAATGTTCATCACCTTTCTTCGAGCTTCTTTTCTACGCGGTCGCATTTTTATCGATTTGTCGGCATACATCCGGTCAGCCTGCCGAACAAACACCATCCGTCGATCCAAACCATTACATCCCAGGCAAGCGGTTTCTTTGAAGTGAGCATCGAAAGATTTGGTGACTTTTGTGAAAGACATTCCGTTTAGCATTAAAGAAAAATCACCAATGGAAACGTTGCAAGGAAGGGAAGATAGAACGTTCTTATTATCCAAAAGTGGAATATCGCGAAGATCGTCGTAATTGCATGCCTGACGTTGCGTGGTGCATCATAACTTGACTCGTTTGGCTTATATGTGACTGCTTTAAGATGTTTGATTGAATCAAGTGGATGCGGGTTTCATCCCAGTCTGAGGCTGTTAAAGAGCACTCATCGAAAGGAACTTCCATTTTGCAGTGAATATTTTGAAATAAGGGAATCACCTTCTCCAACTGCTAAAACTTAATAGGAGGCAATATTAGTAATGTTTGTTTGTTAATATTTCGCTGTTTTAGATAATTTCGTCATCATTCAACCGTAAACTGTAACGTAACACTTTGTGAAGTCGAAAAATTGGCAAATAGCGAACATTTCGGAAGACAATTGCGAAATAGCGAACGCATTTGATGGCAAAATTCGCGCGTTTCAGTTTGTAAACGATTCGTCAAAAATGGTTTCCTTCATTGGTCATGTGAATTGCTGCGTGACTTTTTTCGTTGTAGTGAAAGTGAATCAGAACGACGTTCACGGCAATCCTTCGAGAAAAAACAAATCGAAATGTACACGGGAAACAGTGGAAAGAAACTTTATTACGTTTCCATAGAAGTATTAGAAAAAACTCGCATTCATCTGTAAAATGATGGTCTGGTGGAATATGCGGTCAGTGAATAAACTTACCAGTGACTGCTGAATTCTAACGTTGTTTTAAACTATTGTAAGAGGGAAGATTTATCGATTTATCATTTATCAGAAGGGTTTCCTGGAAGACCTCGGAACTGGCCCACATCATATCAGTAGTGATCAACATCTCGCAAAGAAGAACAACTAAAGCACGGAATAACAACACATTTGAGCATTTGGGCGCATTTATTATTGAATCATTCCATTCACATTTGAAAGATTAGCTAAATGAGCTTATTCAGGCTTTTTCCTCCTGTGTTATTCCATTAGCCTGTGTGATGTCAAGGACATTTCTGGACGCAAGTGACATATAGTTGTTATACATGGAACTTCAACAGAGTAAAAACGAGACGAAAGAAACGGGAAAACAATAAGCTAGTTCCTAGAAGAGATGTGAATGTGACTGAATCCACACAGAAGTCTTGGATATTGGTAACAGCTAAAGGTAGTGTGGAATCAATTTTTCAAGAAACGCGAGCATTTAAACAAGAACCGTACCTCACCAAAAATGGTAAGAGGTGAAATTAGAGGTGAAATTGTGTCACTGAGGGAATGCTATAAGCTTTAGAATCATTGCATCACCTGAAGGCAGCATGACCAATGCTTCCAGAAGAAGAACCACAAAAATCCTCACGGAGCGTCAGATCATGTCTAAAACGTGCCCTTTCTCTCCATTCGCATTAGATGTTACTGATGTCTTTACAGAAGAGAAGTTTAACTGTGCAAACGAATTTTAACAGATTGTGAAACGTGAGAGTGTGAACGAGAGGACAGCGGAAGAGTTCATAAAAACGCTATCTAAATCTAAAGAATAAAAGGTTCAGTGCAAACCTCAGTGAATGGTGTCGTTCAGGTGGACCTTCGCCGCATTTAAAGAGTGAATTGTGATGGTAGTGCAAGTTTCATTAACACGTAAAAAGTGGCAGAATTCTGTGGGGGAATTCGACGTCGTCTGATCAGTTAGCTGCTATTCAAACAGCTAAATGAAGCAATTATTCGGTGATATTCGCATATATTAAACCGCAGCAGTGGTTCCACTTCAAATGCAAATTTCTTGAGAACCAACAAATCCTTTCCACGGAAGAAAGGTGAATTATGTGCTATTGTGCCTATCGAAATACAAACAAGCAATGCACAAAATTTAATCGCCACTTTGCGGCACCATTCGGGAGGGTGCATCCGAAGCGGATAGGTTGCGTTGATATTAATATTGATGCAAGCTGAATATGAATTTAATAAGCGCAATAAAAAAAATAGCCAAGGTTTTTGTAGATTGTGAAGAAATGCACTGCAATTAATGCTCATTTTGTGCTAAATTCGCATGTCGTTTTCTTTTGTGAATTGCATTTAGCAAGGAAATTCATGATTACCGGGAAAAAATATACAAGTTACGAGGTGCCATAAACCTGAGTGAAAACGAAGGATTCGTGGAATGTTGTACCGCGCATAATGAATGTGCAAATCTCATCACAAGATGTTGAAGGCCTTCTTTGGAAGCGTATCAGCCCAGGCTATTTTGAGCGTTGCCAGAACTATTCACCTTTGGAGGGGGCAATAGTTTGTGAGGCACTTGGGCAAAAGTTGTGCCTGTCGGCTTGTGTGAACAAATTCACTTCATTCCATTTGGAATTTCACATGAGCATAAGAGAGTAGGATAGCATAATTTTTTTCCTTTTTGAAAATATCAACCGTTCGCTCGGTTTCAAGGAATCTATCTCGCACTCTTGCCTAAACTCATGTACATTCGACGCCCACCCCTCACTGCGGAAAAAAACATTGAATACAAAGGAAGTGCTGTTGCGGCAATGCTGTGAATACAAAGGAAGTGCTGTTGCGGCAATGCTGCACCATACTTGAGGTCTTACAAGCTTGAATTTCACAGGTATCATGCCACTTTTGCATTGAATTCAGGTAACCGTGTGCACTAATGAAAATGGGATAGGTAGGGGATTGTGAGTGCTCACGAGCCTTTGCATATGGCGCTACGGTGATCTGCGTTTTTCTTCGCGAGGAAAGAAATTAAAGACAGCCATCGAGTTTCCCCTTCCTCCTCACCACTCGACTCCGTTTCGACAACGTCACATTTGAGCGCATGAAGTGCTTATGAACTTATCTGTCCATTTGCATTCCAGAAGCGTTTAGAACGCACCACAAGTAACGCATATGTTGCAAAAACTTAAAGAAGCATGGTTGTAATTTTGCGTGAACGCTTGGTTCGATCAAAACATCAGTGCGTTATTGCACCTAAGAATATTTTGTGAGTTGGTGTTTGGTTAGTTGATTCGGCGAATTACGAAAGCACATCGTACCGGAGGATTTACTACTTTTATCATTGTCCAAAGAAATGCGGTTTTAAATTTTATTTGGGGAGGTATGTGCCTCCTCTGACATTCTCCTCAAAATCCAAACGGTTTCGAGATTTGATTCCAACAGCGATACTCACCAGATTTTATTCATTTCGTGTTGGATGCACTAATTGAAGCTTGATGATAACGCGTGCAAGTGATGAATATGGACTTCCTTCCCAAATGTTTAATTTTCTCCGTGAAGAGAATGTGGCTGATCCGCTGGTACAGAGACTTTGGGACGTTTCATGGAAATTTCACGGCAAGTTGAGGTCTGAAAATTATCAATTTGTAGTTTCAGCGGTTGGTTCATGATAAACAACTGTTTTTATGTGAATATATGCCAATGGTGCCAGCAAATAACGATATGGTAATAGAAGGGAAAGGAATAAGCTAGGGAGAGAGGAGGCAGTAGGACTGATGCGTGGTTGGCCATTTGAGAAGTCTCTTATAAGAAAATTCCTGGTTCTTTAGGCGATTGGATGGAAGGCTTCTCATTATTGAAATCTCTGTCGAGTTTAAAATTGTGATTGGATTTTTCAAGCGAATTGAAAATTAGCTCATAAATGTTGCATCAGAAGGATTCTCAGAAACGACCTCATCAGAATGCCCTTCTCAGCACAAAAATTCGTTTGATTGAGATCTATTCTTCATTTCAAATCAAAAGTTTCTCATTGAAATGATCTCTCTTGCTGTCTTATCCTCACTTATATTTTCCTTCTTTTGAATGTCTCTGCTGTTTCACTCTGCCGGCAAATATTTTGCTCATATGAGTTGTTTTATAGTTATGAAAGTCAAGTCTCTGCGAAATGGTATTCCTAATTAAGGTGTATTTAAGGGAATAATCCTTGCTACGATGATATGGGCTTGCCGCAGCGATGTGTGCCCGACTTCATAAATGCAGCCTTCAATCTGCAAGTTGAAGTTACAAATACATGCGGTGTCGATGGACCGACGAGGTTAGTTAGCCCTTCGTGTACCTATTTCTTCGATGAAATGCAGTTCAGCGGTAAGCTGTTCAACTGTGCATCCTACCATAAAATATTATCTTTAAATCCTCTACTATGCTTATTGCATCAGAAAAATAATTAGCTATATGAGACGACAGATGCGAATGAGATGTGATTTTTACAAACGATGAGCTGCATAGTTTCCAGTTTTGCGTTCTACGGGTCAGGAATTTGCTTCCTGCCGATATCGTTAATGTTTCCTCTCCTTGCAACTTTTGTGCTGCGGCTGAGCCTTTCGATCACACTATCGATGCTCTCACACAATAAATATCTGCTATCCTAAATCGTATCTTTGCCCGTTTTTGCTAACCATGCCAACATACTCTTCGTGTGTTTTTCCACCTGTGTACGTTTAGGTAAGTAAATAAGTGCCGCTTACAAGTAATCGTTGTGTTGTTTTCAGTTTCTGTGTGCAATCAGGTCACAGCGGCATCCGGAAAGTGTGCGATATTTGCGATAGCAGAGTTCCTGTTAGTGTTTTCTTCCTTTTTTTTGACCTTACTGGCGTAGTATTCCCATACGATTCTACTTCGCAATGCGGATTCTGTTGAGCGAAATAAATGATTTCGTGTGATTGTGAGGCAATTTCATATCAACGAAATATGCTTAATCGCACCCGTTTAACAATGTTCCGAGTTGGAATTTGTGCACAATTTATATTGTCGGTTAGGAATTAGTTTTCTTTTCAATTTTCGAAGTGTAATCTCGTCGAAATCTCGCTTAGTCTTCAAATAGATTTTGTTTAGAGCAGTGGTTGTGGATTGCGTTCAGAGTCAAGCTAATCCGCTTGATTGCATGAAATCATAGCATATTGTTTTCAGTCAGTCATATTTTCATCAGCTTTTGACCACAATGAATGAACGTTGAGAATAATTTATTTTGAGGCTTACGCACATCCGCCGGCCTATTTGACCGACTTCAACAACGCGAATAATGAAACGTGGTGGCAGTCGGAGACAATGAATGAGGGAATGCAGTATCCAAATTCCGTTAATCTCACATTGCGATTGGGCAAGACGTTCGACATCACATATGTACGGCTGAAGTTCATCAGCCCCCGTCCAGAAAGTTTCGCCATTTATAAGAAAACTCATTCCGAAGATGACTGGATTCCTTGGCAGTACTATAGGTGAATAATTTCACTAATATTATAAGTAGATATTTTCATCGTTCTTTCACTGAGCTATATTTATTTTGCTTGGCTCAGACAAATTTAAGAGGATCCTAGCAGAAAATAGTGGATGGCGAAAGCTCAGTGACAGAGCATTCGCTATGCGAGCAACAGTTCGCGAGTAATTTGCGAATGAAGTTTTTTCATTGTTCATCAAAGGAGTAGCAACAGTCTCTTTATATTTTGCGATAAATGAACACACTTTGCAATATTTTAAGATATCTCTGCAAATCACCTATCATCTTTTTGTGCATGTTCCTTATGTCAAAGAAATACACTCGTGGCGGAGTTCAAACGAAATGAACAAATGGATATAATCTTGCAAACATTTTGAAGAAGTGTTCGCGAACCCCGAGGTTTTTAAAATTAGTTAAGGGGAGAGCAGTTCAGACAATGGCTTTTAGCCTGTAAAGCCGCATATTTGGGAGAAGAATCTGTTTGTAAAGTCTGATGCTTTCTGTGACAGCTTGGTCCTCAGTATCGTCTTCGTGTTATAGATCAACCTTCGTATTATCGAAGTATTTTTAAACTATGTGGTCTGTGTGGTCAGGTACTGTGTGTTCAAATAATCACTCATTTCTAACGTGCTCGTAAAGTTATTGTGCAGGGTGAGGGGGTTGGAGGGGGGAGGGGAGGAGGTAGAGAAGCAAGAAAAGATTGTTGGATGGAATAGGTGACTAACCCCCCGACTGTGTAGTAGAGTGTTAGATGTGACGAGGTGCGGTAACAGAAATGAAATCAGCGGTGTATCGCGATTTTCTTTCTCATCTTCGCATAGTTTCGCGCTTCGTTAAAGGGCTGGTCGTTTTCAGTGGCTCGTGCCGCTCAACGTATGGACTGCCGGACAAGGCCCCAATTCTGCCGGGCAATGAGGCAGTTGCGCAGTGCACACGTGAGTTCTCAGATATATCTCCACTTACGGGCGGAAATATCGCCTTCTCAACACTCGAAGGACGGCCGAGTAGCCACAACTTCGAAGAGAGTGAGGTGTTGCAGGTATCTGCGTTCAATCTGTCCTTCTTGTGGCCGTCATATGGTGTCGGTTTTTGTGTCATATAATGTAGAAACCCATCTGCACTAGTTGTTCTTCATTGCCTATTTTTATAGTTACAAAGGTGATCTCTGTGCACACTCAGTTGAATTTGGTCAGTTGCAATGCATTTCTATTTCAGACGTGATGGACTGAACACCATGGATGCAATATGCTGGGAAGGGAAGGAAGAGAGAGAGGGGGTGGGAATCACTCAAATGTTTTTAGCTAGCGTTTGCATGCTGACGCAGTATTCGGATATACCGCATAAATCACCGATGCTAATTTAACGAAGGCAAATGCCGCTGCTTGCCGCATAAGGCAACTAACTACTCTTTGCCGTTTTGAAGGATTGGGTGACCGCATCGGAGATCAAGATCGTTCTGAACCGAATGAACAGTTTCGGTGATGAGGTCTTCCGCGATCCGAAGGTCTTACGATCCTACTATTACGCTATATCCGATTTTGCTGTTGGTGGACGGTATGGTTGCTTTGGTATTTGCATCTGTTCACCGTATCTGCATATGGGCTATCCTCACATCATCTCATATGTATTTTGATCGGAGGAATGCGAACCCCATTCAACATTTGGTGAAACACAAGATAGTCATATAGTTTTCAAATGTCAGAGATGCGAGTCAATTTGCCATGGCGTTCAAGTTCTTGTTAAGTTATCGTCGCTGAAATGTGTGCATTCGTAGGTTTCTTCATGCGGAACACAATTTTGAAAAAGTGGCGTCTATTCTGGATTCCTCTCTTGCAATTTTATCTTTCGGAAAAATCGAGCGAAGTAATCGCTGAACACAGATTCCGTTGCAGTCGCGCTCTTATGCCGGAATATTTGCATGTTTAGATATCATGTGTGATCATACACATATAAATGTGTTTGTTCATCCATAGTGATGAATGGCAACGTGCAAATCTTATTGTCACTTTCTGTTGCATCCTCGAAAGAATTTTCTGGCAGTGCTAAATACTGATTTTTAAAAACTGGGGATTTTCCCAAACACGATGGCCAACATTTCAAGTTGCAGTGCCAGATTTGTATTTCCACCCCTGAGAAGTTCCAATATTGGCCGACCAGGAGTTTCAATCCACTTGACCACTCGTTGGTTTTTTGTGAAGAGAGTTCGACTCTCGAATGCCACTTCTCGCTTTTATCAGTGTGCAAATGTGACCAACACATGCTTATTCACCCTCATAATGACATTGCGTATGAACCGTGATCGGTCGCCATTGTTGCAATTGTGCTTGTTTAATGTAGCAGCAGAAGCAGTTGATGAGGGTGGGTTCGTTAAGGTGCAAGTGCAACGGTCATGCAAGTGAATGCGTCAAATCCACTGGTGATGGAGAGGATCGTTTGGTGTGCCGTTGTGAGCACAACACCATGGGTGCTGACTGCGACCAGTGCTTGCCCTTCTACAACGACAGACCGTGGAGAGCTGGCACTGCGAATGAAGCCAACGAGTGCATTGGTTTGCATCACGTTTCTATTGATTTGTTAACACTTTTTTGCATATCTCTGATGGCAATAATGATGAATGAGGGCGTCGGTATGTTTGTACCATATGATTTATCATAGAGAGATCCTGCTTAGCATATTGCCACCCACAACTCCATGAACTTCATTGCGGTATATCATTGACAGAGAGGTATATCCTTGACGAGGACGAAGTCTATGTTTTGAAAAGAGCAATTTATCAATGAATTCTCAATGCATCTCAATTCAGAAGCTTCATCATCACTCCTGTAGCGGTAATCAGTTCCAGAGACGGCTAATTGATGCTCAAGAACTCTATTGCTTTGCAAAATCGACAGCTGTTTGCCATTTTCACGCATTTGAATTTTATTTAGAAAAGGCCTTCGTAGAAGCGGCAGTTTCTCTTTAATGGCTTAAAACGAACGAAATTAATGGGAGGAAAGGAGATAAATCGGAGCATTCGCATGATCTGTAATTTGTTTAGAACGTGAAGGGTAAAAGGACTACCTAGTGTCAAATGGAATAAAATTGAATGCTTGATGGGAATCGGTGAAGAAAGGAACTTTGTTTGAGGCAGCGAACAAGTGTCGAATTGGAACCTGTGAAAGGGTTAACTGTGTGGTTAGTTCACGTGAATGAGAACCTATTGCAGCGTGTAACTGCAGTCATTTGTCGAACCGTTGTTACTATGACCATGACCTCTTCGAAAGGACCGGAAGTGGAGGTCACTGTGTCGATTGTGCTGGCAACACACAGGTGAGCTGGAGAAATTATATTTTATGCCATCGTCATATCGTAGCGTTATCACCACTGATTTCATTGTTGCTAACTACATCTTACGTCATCGTCATTGGCCTTTCATTGGAAAAAAGAAACGAAACTGTTCACATTATGTAAAAAATGAATATTTGCACAAGTCTATTGTTTTTATGTTCTCATCAATTTCGTAGTCATTTCGTCGTCCTTTGCCTAGTTTCTCACTATTCTGCAGATAGTCATTTTGTCACTGAAGTGAAGTAGATGCTAAATAATTGATACTGGATGGATTGTTGGCGTTCGCAACACTTTTCGTTACGTCACTGATACCATCGAAACAGCCTTCCCCATTTTTGTTATAATGATACATCATTGTCAGGTTTCAAATCTTACTACTTATCAGTCTCGACGTTCAACCCGAATTCCTCTCCCACCTACTATCAGAATTAAGCTATACAAACGAATTCAACCTTTGGGTTCCGCAGTTCTTGGTGGTCATCAGTGACTGTCATCACTCAGATGGCTTTATATGGCAGTTCAAGGTGGCTTTCTTGCCTCTTCATTTGCATAGCATGAATGTTTTGAGGGTGCGCATTGTGAGGAATGCGCTCCAAATAATTGGAGGCGTCCTGGTGAGCACTACTGTGTGCCATGTCGCTGCAATGAGGTGGGATCATTGAGTATGCAATGTGACGAGAGTGGACAATGTCCCTGCAAGCCGGGAGTCGACGGACAGTTCTGTGACCGTTGTAAAAACGGGTTCTACGAGTTCTCCAAGACAGGCTGCAAGTAAGTCATATAAACCTTTATGGAATCGAAATAAAAGTCGAAGTCGTTTTTCACTAGTGCACAATTTTCCTTTATTTTTTTTTTAAATGGTCACTTCCTTAGGCACTTATGTTTGGAAAGCATTTTTTCCACTTGAGCCTTCTCAAAATTTATGTTGAAATGTTTGCTTGAATTTCATGCCATCAACTTCCTCTTAATATACCTCTACAAATAGACATGCAGAACGCATTATAGCACATCTTTTTTCGCAAAGTATATTTATTTATCAATCTGTGCGCTGCAAAATATTTGCATGCCGCTAAGTCTGTATTCTTGAATTTTGGCTACCTATTAATTCGCTTCGTAAAATGATCTTTTTTATATAGTCCACCAGTCTCGAAGGAACTCGTAGACATTTGAGAGTGGCTGAAAATCTACACGGATTTGACCCAAAAGTATCCGAAAGATAGATTTTCTGCAAAGTTTGAGCGAGCGCTTGAATCAATTGAACTATAAAGGCATTAACCCACAATTTCTGTTATTCATGGATGATTTATGAGACTACTTGGTGAGGTGAATGGAATGCACAAGCACATTCATTTGCTCAGAAATATTAAAGTGTTTAGTAAGAAATGGATTCAGTGACCTATGAGAGGCAGATTTGCCAGAAATTGGGACGTCAGACTCGGACTGCTTTAAATGAGGGATTCGAATGCGTGGAGGCAATCGAAAACTCACAACCAACCTCCCTACTTCGATTTCATTTTCTGAAGTCAAGTTCCATTTTATGAGGCAGTCAATCTGCAGAGGCATTTGAATCGATTCGAGAGTCGAAGTTTGGAATACTCTTTGTTGGTTGTAGTATCAAATCCTACATAAGCGGCTGATTCCACAAGTTGCCTATTGATGCTTCTTCGGCTTAGATCACGACTGTGTTTTGTTGTTTGGGAGAACACCTGTTCTGTAAGTTATCGATGGGCTAAGATATTCAGATTCTTCCGTTTCGAATGCTTTTGCTTTGCTTGTTCGGATTATCTGCTACGTTCTGGATCATTCTTATTGTCCATATGAAATACTCAAAATGTTCAGTAGTCGTAGATATCCGCAGTAAAGAAGTGAACTGTATAAGACAAGTCTGTATGGTTGAAGGGATTGTCAATGTGAGGTGGCTGGTTCGTTCAATAACGAGCCGAGATGTAACTCACAATCGGGTGACTGTGCTTGCAAATTGAACGTAGAAGGTCGTCAGTGTGACAAGTGTAAGCCCGGCTATTTCGACCTTTCGCCTGACAACCGTTTCGGATGTACTCCCTGCTTCTGCTATGGTCATTCGTCGATTTGTACTACTGCTGATGGATACTACGCCATGAATGTGTCGAGCGATTTCATTACCGGTATTTTCAACAAGTTTTTCCTTGATAAATACTATTTCTGCATTCGCAGAGAGCGATGGCGATTCGGTTTCATCATTGGATCATATATCGGGTGAATCGAGACATTTGCAAGCAGTGAGTCTGCTAGGCTGGGATATTTACTGAAGGTTGTTTGGTCAGCATTTAGACTACGAGGTTGGTGGAAGGGTCTGCGATTTCTCCAACAACATAATAGGCTGCCGATGCAGCAGACTTAATTGAGGTAACCTCTGCTCATCAGCCACAAACTATTGCATAAGAGAGAATTGAATTCAGGCAAAGAGAAATGGACGGCTATGTCTCATCGTGGACCTCAGGATACACAATGGGCAGAAATGGATAAAGCAGTAGCGATTTCTGATGTGGATGGATCACCGGTGTATTTCGTTGCACCGCAGCAATTCACTGGCGATCAGCGGTCTTCATACAATCAGGATTTATGGTTCACACTGAGAGTGCAACAAGGGCAAGTGCAGCCGAGTGCAAGGTAGCGTTTCTCTTTCTAAGCTTTTCTGCCGAAGGGTACTGCTGCTGCAATTGCGAGTTGTGCATCAGATCTGTTCAATATTCTACTAGATATTCGTAATAGGAAATAATAGGTTACCGCTTGATCCTTCACACATTTTTGTCGAATCTTTGACAATGAAAAATGAAAATAATTTTCTGATGTTTTAAATAATAAAAATGATTTCTTTACTTATACCAACTTTTTGCTTCAGTTATTTAAATAAAATAAAAATCTGTTGAATATTATTTATGTTTTACCTTACTCACTGCACCTCTGAGGAACCCTTTAAAGTCGTTTCGGTATGTGAAAATCATCGTTATATAAAACTATAAAGAAAAATGAGTTGAAAAAGTTGCATCGATAAGGTTCTCTCATTAATATGGAAACGAACTACACTTTTCAATAGGCAAGGGTAATTAGAGTGTTTGATCGCAGTAGTTTTATGGCTTAGCCTTTTGCAAGGTGGAATCTGCCGGAAGGCAAAGATTTTTTTCTGGTCGTGGTCCAGAATTTATTTTCTTTCTTTTTTTTTTTTGCTTTCTTAGGCGCTGTCCCGCTAACGTGGAATTCGCTACTTTGCATATAAAAGAAGTGATGAGGATTGAGCACACACAGGGTATAACGTTCAACTTCCACCCACCTAGACAGTTATCAGATGTTTTTGAGCAAAAGTAGCAAGTTGCAGCGATGCAGTGCAGCGAACTCGTCAACTTGGCAAAAAGACGTCATAAACTATGATTAGTGAATTACTCAATTTGTGGCAGATAAAATGGACCATGCGTAGCCTAATGCAGAAAACATTTCCCTCTTTCTTGGAGAACACGATCTTCTACTATCCTTACTTACATCTTGCAACTCGATATCAAGATTGTCGTTGGAGCCAAATTACTGTGAGCATGAAAGGTTCAAACAAAAGTCGCATGGAAGTGAAGGGTTCTCGACGCAAGC
>JAARMF010000019.1:164232-180359 GCA_022844705.1 Toxascaris leonina | reverse complement strand
GGGGGGGGGGGGGGGGGGATTTTGACTTGTATCTCATACGGGAAGTGGTGAGCAAGCTATTTCTTAATTTTCTTACCACCACTTCTGCCCATTGGCTGCACGCATCCTTATTTAATATCTCTTCTTACTTTATCATGTTATGTTACCTAGCTGCGTTCCTTTCACCGAAATGAACGTTAGTGACATAGCAGACTTCCGGTAGGTCAATATGATGTAAAGTGATGCTCTCGTCATGCTAAACATTTCCATAGGTTCATTGAGCGATTATGAGATATTTTTATGGCAACCTGTGATATTATTGTTGCGTTGTGATGTTACAGTGTAAAGGATCCAAGTGACCCTGTGCTCTGCCCCAAGTAAGTTTTACTCTCCTTTGCAGCATTCCTCATGCGGCTGCTCCTTCTTCGCTGCTCCTCCTCATGCTTTCGCATTTTATCTTCGCTTTCTTCCTTTCCACTAGCCACCAGGTTTATTCCGTCCATGATTTTCGAAAATATCCGCTAGAATTACAAGAGGGTGTAGTTATCGTGCTGTTTAGGGAAGGGAGTTTTTTAAAGCATAGGAACCGATAAAGAGCAAGATGTGAGGTGAGGGAGAAGAGGGGGAGAGATGCTCTGTAAAGCCTCAAAAATCCATTGCAGAAAAGAGTTTGGGAGCTGCAATTTTTCCCGAATGACTGAGAATGAAAGTTGGTAGGAATGCTATGTCGTGATCAAGGTTCAAATAACTTATCGATTGATGAAGATCCCTGGTATTCACCAATTCTCTCACAGTACTACTTTTATGACGTGAGCACAACTTGTGATTTAGGAGCTGATAGAGAATCCCAGTTCGATGCGTTCTTGAACTCATCGGATTTCTAGCGGATGGAGCTTTCATGTGGAGATTTTCGTTCAGAGTCCTCTTAGAAGCGTTCATCTCAATTTTAGTTAGTGTTTGGGATCGAATTGCTTTCATCGACAGCCTCAGATAAAACTACATAATTCACATTTGTCTTATATGCTCATCATGATTAAAATACGAGAATTGTTGATGAATGCTGTCGAAATTCGTCGACGTTTACATGACATACGCCAATTGTATGCGATTGTTGTGTTGGTATCAGATGCATAAAGAGCGATTCATCGTTTGCTTCGACATTGTTTGAATGTCCCGCTGGTTAATGTCGCAGTGGGAATGTGTTTGTGCGCCGTAACAGTCCTCAGTACTATGCTTTTCTTTCAGCGTTTCAATTAGCACTGCACCATTGTTGCGCTTTTCACAATGATCTGCATACCGGGAAATGCTTCTCGAAGTTTTGTCTTTGCTTTGTATGTTGCTGATGAAGTGTTCACCGTTCGACGTTCAATAGCTACCAGCTAGTGATTATTGATTGATCAGATCATTCGATCGATGCTAAGAATAACCTCGTACTCGTTGAACTTTGTGATCATTAAATGCAACAGCTGCTTGAAATAACGTCTCAAAGGTCTAACTGAATCCTCTCGGTGGCACTTCATTATCCCACAAAATTCCTTAATAACGAAATTTCTGATATTTTCTCTGTCGTTTCATAAATGAAATCATCTGATCCGATAAATCTCCTTTAATGCCCAATGGAACGATTAAGTTGATTTGTAACAGCTGAAGTAACTGAGCTTGTAGTCTCTAAATAGTATTATATGGAGGGAATTCGCTTACAGAGACGTGGTGATCGTTGGTGACAGCGGTCAGGAGCTGTCGATTCCAATATTCGCACAAGAGAATCCGACGCCGAACTCGGAAGACCAGCAGTATCGATTCCGGATTCATGCGAATCCAATCTTTCAGTGGAGTCCGCGGCTCAATGAACTCGACTTCATTGGAGTTCTGTCTAACGTGAGCGCAATCAAAATCAGAGGCACATATTCAGCTGGCGGTAAGCATCGTGCAACGAGCGAATTCATGAATGTATAAAGAATGTAGCTTGAGCTTGCTAAATTTGCAAGTGTTTTTCCATTTGTCTATCAATCTGCGAGCTTGATGATTGTCTATGTGTTTGTCTCTTCGTTTGCCTGCTATTCAACTGAAGGCTACACAGAAATAGTTATATGGCTGGTTTTGTACACTTAGTTGGAACAAGGAATTGATGTCGTGACTTGAGCTCCTTCAGCAAAGGTGATGCGTCTTGCAAGGCAAATCATTATTGCTTTATGAAAAGCACAGCGGAATTATTCGCTAAAATGCGACATATCTCTTTTCGCATCTTGACGGATCGAAAATGGTGAATAATTGTTGTATTTATATGAATTTCTTAATGGCAACGATTGCTTTAAATGATTAAGTGAATGTATTATTGCATCACAAGAGAGATATTTTCCATTTTCCTGCAAACAACATTTTCAACAAAATTGTCAACTAAATGTCTATTCTGAGCAGTGTTCGATTATTTCTTATCAAGTTGTATGCGTTCATCAATATTTTTTGTTTTACATGGTAAAGAATATTACACTCGCATTTCAGATGTTGGTTTTTTGAGTAATGTGCATCTTGGCACAGCAAGCCTCGCTGTTTCCGGTGAAAATCCTCGAGAAGCAAAATGGGTCGAATCATGTAGCTGCCTCGAGGGTTTTGTGGGTCAGTTCTGCGAGTCTTGTGCTCCAGGTTACAGACGTGAACTGAAATATGGTGGGCCATTCAATCGATGCGTTAAATGCAATTGCCATGGACATTCCGATTCATGCGATGCTGAGTCTGGTGAGCCTTCATCACATTTCAAACTGTGCTTATGACGAAACGAAATTGGTCCAGCTTTTGCACACTTATGCTGATCTACACAATCTACACAGTCTAGCATTTTAATTCGAGGGTTGAAAAGGTTAGAGGTGCGAAGTTTTGTCGCACATCAAAAAATGATCTTCTATCCCACAGTCGATCTTTAACATCGGTGAGGTTTTCATCTTACATTAATGGAATCATAGAAATCCAATTTTTTGTGGGCAATTTCTGTGAGCGGTCGGATTGCTTAAAATATGGATCTATTTTGTTTTTATTGATGACTTTGGAGTGTTTATTTAAATGGGTGGAATGCAAAAGTGACTTGGCGACTCATTGGGCAGATTTCTATACTTGTTCATAGTGATGTTTTCTTATGTTTGATTCATGAGGACATATGAGTACAAAATGAGTGCGATTTGAGTGAATGAAAGAACCGCTAATCGATTAAATGTGAACGAAAAGAAAGGTTCCTTGAGTGAATGGTCGCGTGGACACATCAAATGCAACGCAAAAGGGCAAGCGATGAAACGTCCTCAGTTTTTGATTGTGAGCAAATGCCAAATTCATTCAGCAATCTGCCTTTCACTGCTTCACGGTGTTCGTTGTAGTGACCAAAAAACATTCAGTGATCGATAGTTGCGTAGTATCGGTAACGGCGAGTTGCCTGAACGTGAATGTTCGAATAACTCTTCGCTTTTGAGATATCTCAAAATCTTTTGATATATTGAGTTAGAGGTTGCTAAGATGAGAAACACGAGCTATATACTAGATACTCGCAATTTCCATTCAGCCTTCGACATATGCATTTTGCCATGGCCGATGAATGGTTGGGAGACAGGACAAGTTGAATGGATTGTATTTTCGCGACATTGATGGCTAAGAATGCAACTCTGTATAGGTGATGTTGCGACAGCTTCAGCCACTTTCTCGACAATATAATTTCATCTAAAGCAATTTTATTTCTTACAAATCGATAAATCAACACCATTTCAGATGAAATATGCCCAACATCTGCAATGTTTACGCCACGCGAAATTAATTCCACAGAAAGCTGTCTCGCATTACAAATGAAAACAATCTGCTTGCATAAGATTAGCGCATAGCAATTTTCGTGGCGAAGATCAGCTTTATTGCTGACTTATTCCAGCTTAGCAGCTCTTCACAGGTTTTCGAACTTATTACGAATTCTTTCCTCTCGTCAAAATACTTCACCGATACATTCCATTACATCTCAGTCGGCTACTAAGTTTATCGATAAGGTGATAATTATTTCTTAACACATTCAGGAGCATGTATATGTCAACACAACACCGGAGGAGATACATGCGAACGTTGTGCTCGTGGCTACTACGGGAATGCGTTGCAAGAAACTGAAGACGATTGTAGCCCATGTCCCTGTCCCGAGAACGGACCATGCATTCTGCACACCGATGGTGATGTGATTTGCACCGACTGTCCACAAGGATACACCGGTCGAAGGTTCGTTTCGACTATGTTCGCTCCTTCATCAATCCGTAATCACTGTAAGCTGCAGCTTGTTTCAACTATAGAAATATCCGCTTAAATTATCGAGATGAGGGCCGTTTCGTTCAATCACCACTAAAACTGAAAAGTTGGACGCTGAGTAATAGATGTGAAGAGAAAATGCCATCATTGTTTTTGGTAGCGATGTTACGAGGCTTGCAAAATTTACGGCTTTGAAGAAAAATATTCATAAGAAGAGTATTCGTTCTTTTTCGGCAGGCTTCGACAAAATGTTCGAAAAGAATTCCGTAGTCAAGGGAACTTCACTTTTGACAGTTTTCTCAGTCGATAGAGCTGTTGTTATGTTAGCGGTATATTAGGTTTGGGTGACAAGCTGTTTACGCCTGGGGCTTCAGGGCTCCAATTAACCACTGATAAAGTTTCCAGTCTTCCCGTCCTGTCCTTTAAGGATCCAGCTCCACTTTTACCGCTCTGGGCCCCACGAACGTCAGCAACAATGTCATCACATTCAACGATTCCAGGGTGCTTTTCTCTTTGGTGACCATCCAACATAAATCTTCATCCACAGATGCTCACCAGCCTCAAATAAAATACTACTCCTTGCACCCTTCGAGAATAATTTCCTTTGAAGGTTCATGATCATCCAAATCCCAACGAGTGGGGTCCACGGACTAGGGTCTTATGAAGCTCTGACCGCATTCCTCGCCATAATAGTAATAAATATAAGTTTAAATCCTTGTTGAGTCGAAGGTTGCGGAAGCTCAGCGATTCTTGTATAGTATGGCTGTGACCGAGAAACCCGTATAAACATTCTGTTGACTTCCAGTATGCCCGATCTTCCAAAGCCCTTCGAATTTCGGACTATTTCGAGCTCGCTGTTTGCATAGGGTCCAGAAATTCGAAATAATCGAGACCGTTGAAGATTATTATGCTATCATCAAAATTTGCGGATGCCTAGGGTTTCTCGGGCATCTACGACCTAGACGACAGCACTGTAATCTTGTGAAGTCTTAACTCTCAGGAAGAATCGAGTAAATCCTCTACTGCTAACAAGATTTATTAAAATACAGAGGAGTGCCATAATTATGCGGTGCTTCATGTCATCAACCATGACTGTATTCGGTACAATTCTAGGCTAGTTCATAGAAATTGCGCAGTTGTCCATGAACGCGTCGAATGTCTATTGCACTATCGAAGTATTTCAGATTTTTTTATTGATCGTAGAACTCTGGAGGTGAATTGTTTTTTTCCTGCTGAGTGCACTTTTGCCGTCTAGGTTTGCATAAAAAGCACGAAGTGCAAGCCGTCTGGATGTTGATTACATGTCGACGTCAGTTCATTCTTTGAGTGCACACAAACTCGATGCTCATAAGTGAGCAAGGGCGGATGTTGAATGCATCGACAGGCACAAAGGGGAGGTGCTTCAGAAGTCGTTTCTTGTTGTCCGCAAAGGTCATACAGTTTTCCAACAACATCAACATTATCGACTGCCTCAAATTAATGAATGAATTGCGGAACACTCTGCTACGTCACATTTTTGTGTCGTTATTAGCGCTTTTGCGATTGAAGACGGTTGCCTTTTAGAATCTTTTAGCGAAGGAAGTCAGCTAACATTACATAGGCACTCTTATGTTATACATTTGATTTCAGAGCAATAATATCCTTTCCAGTAAGAGTTAAACAGTTACACGTTTTTATTCTATGATTATAATGCTCTTTCACAAATTTCCAATGCCAATTATATCTGTATGTCTGTCTACCTGACGTTTTACCTTGCGAGCTGCTGAAACCATGATTGCGGGACTCACTGAGTAGAATGTATAATTATAATAACCCGTTAATAATCTATACCGTGCTTCATGTTAATCCATCATATTTGAAAGTCTATAGACATTTCGAGTTGCTAAATAAACATCTAAATAAACATGCATAACTTTTGTGCCAATATAGTTCTAATTTTGGGTCAACCAGATTCCAGAAAGCGAAATCATTGTGGAAGATGGGGGCCGGTTGGAGCAGTTGGATTATGGCGGTGTTACCATGCATATTTTGAAGTAAATGAAACTGATTCGTCAGGCAAGTTGGGTGTAGAAGTGTGTGCCTTTGCAGATGGTTCGATGCGATTATGCGCAGTTGTTGCCTTTCACTGCTCTAAGCGTTCTGCTTATTACTGCTCACCCTACTTCCGCAGTCGTTATTACGTGGTTTCAGTTCACATTCCCGAAACATTCACTAGTCAACAGTCTTTCTATTCTCTTGGGCATTTTTTGATCAGACTGTTCTTGTGTTTACGAGGAACACATCATTATTCAGGTGCGATGTGTGTGCGGATGGCTATTACGGTGATCCACAAGGAGGGAAAGCATGCGAGGAGTGCGAATGCAGTGGCAATATTGATCCGAACAGCATCGGTAACTGTGATTCGAGCAGTGGCGAATGCAAAAAATGTATCTACAACACAATCGGCTTTAACTGTGAGAAATGCAGACCTGGATACTGGGGCGATGCGTTGCTGGAGCCGAAAGGTGACTGCAAAGCCTGCCGGTCGGTTATTGTCTTTTTTGCATTTATTTCATTTTTCAGTGACATTCTCATATCTTGATGACGATCAGCCGTCTAATCATGACCAGTTCTTTGCTACTGTCCTCGCTGGAGAGCTCGATCTGCACTCACTAATGGGCCGCGTCGGTTGAAAAGTGAAATCATCCTATCAGTTCTATACTTTATTTCATCGAGCTTATATTTACATGAACAGTCTCTTATGAAGGCTTTTTCTTTTCGCCCATTTTTCGCCTATGAAGTCATCACTTTATAAAATCCAGTTTCCGCTCATAGCTGCGCCTGTAAGTAAACGTTTTAGCTCCTACAGCATTGTTGATAGGCCCGATATCGGATTTGGGTACGACATCATTGTGCTAGTTGGTGGAAGCGGAGAATGGAATAATCATCAGTGTAATGGGGGTGAGAGTGAAGGACGTAGCATATGAAAGTTGGAGAGGATAGAACGGTTTATGGAACAAGAGAAAGACATGGAGATCTACACATCACTAGCTGAATGATTGGTAGTACAAATGCCAATCATCGAAACAACTTTTGCAGTTAGATTTAAGCAATTCAATTATATTGCGAGTTATAAATGGCGTTTGTCTGGAGAAACAATCGGAACCACGGAGTTCATTTCATGCAATTCTTACATTATTAGGCTTTTCTATGCTTTTCAATTAACTACTGAATCCTTCCTGTTGATTAATCTCATACAGGTGGTGCACAGCCGTTCCCACATGCTACATTTTGCTCTGAGAAAACGAACAAGAAGCATGTTGTGTTTCGGTGTTTGTAAACATCATCAGAGCAAATGTTATCCAATAGAAATAATCAGAGAACTTAATGTCCTCGAAGGTCCAACAAACATTTAAACTCCCCGGTATGACCGTCTCGCTAGCCTAAGGAACATTTCCCATCGCTCACGCTAGGAAGAGGGAAAACAGGAAGAAGGGAACAGCGAATCCTTGAATAGTTACTAACGTAGTTCGAGAGGATGAGATATACTGAGGATAACATTTGCTTATTACCAAATGAGGGCGTTATTGTTTTAGAGCATCTTGAAAAGACAGCTTGTCGCAATCGAAGATGGCAGAGAACGCAGAAGATGGGAACAGGGTGGAGTTGATGAAAATAAGCGTGGTGCTGTGTTATATGTTCCTTAGGTGTTCCGTCACATTTAGATGGCTCTTCTACGAGTGTAGAAAATAAATACATCCAGCAAGCAGCAATCATTTCTGTGAGCATATGCTCAATAAGCAACGAACGTCATAGAATTCGAGAAAATTGCAGTTGCTTCGCTCCGGGAACCAAGAGGCCATCAATCGACTATACAGTCCTCGAATGTCGTCAAAGTGATGGCCAGTGTGACTGTCAACCTCACGTTATAGGACCACAGTGCGACCAGTGTGAGGTGAGTATTCAGGTTTATTATCTGAATCGATCATCGTTCCCATATCGGGTGATTTCCACACAATTTGCCTTGTTGTTCATTGCGAATATAAAAAAAAGCCGTTCAAGTTGTGCTATTTGTTGTTGAATAGCGTGATATTCTCACTGAAATGTTCAAATTTTTAGAAGCCGATCTCTTCTACATGAATTTTCTTACGCGTATAACCGACTGCAGAAGAGTTCTAAAAATCAAAAGTTCAGAATTGTCCACAAAATTCGAATTCCGGCGAGGTTATTTCTGTAGTGAATGCTCACATTACAATACCTCCAGGAAGGTCTTTCGCTATCGGTTGTAAAATTTTATCTCATTGCGGCAGTTGCATTTGCTGATAATACTTATCATCATAATGTGTTGCCGAAGTTTTTGCCCTTAACATTTGGGTTTTGATACATATTGGCAACATTTTTTTAATATTCCGCTGTCAAATGAGAGTTGAACCTTTCGGCCCAGTTGTGCGGTAGCGAATTTCATCGCGAGGTTATTTCGTCCTTTCTTAATAAATGTCGCGAATTTTCTCGAACGTGGCGCCTTGTTGCAGGTTAGCTGTGTTGCTTGCATAAGCACCTGTCAAAGATTACGTTCTCCGGCAGTTAAGGCGTAGACTAAGATGAAAATATAAGAATCGTTTATAAAACCTCGTGAGCACATGATCTCAGCGACATTGCTGCGACCATGCTCGAGCTTCAGGTATCCCACATCCACTCTGATATGATTAGCTTCAGGCATGACCTATGCGGAACTGTTGTGTGCACCACACTGCATATGTTCCGTTGTCTTCTATGTCTTCTTTCTCTTTGTAGTATAATGTCCAGGTTTATTTTCATAGCCTACTTTACCTGCAGGGAGGTGCAAGCTCGCAACGTTCACCTCGTCGATTTGCGCTACCGCAGACGCATGCACTAACCTCATTTTGTTTAGATCGTTTAGAAGTATATTGCGATATTCCCAAAATAGTATGAGGAAGCAATTCAGTGGGATTAGATTGCTTAGGTGAGTTGTCCGATACGCTTGATTGTGCATTAGTGTCCTCGTGCGTTTCACGTGCTTATTCCTGATTTGCAAAATAGGTGGAAATTTTGGTGCCAACTGGATGCAGTTACGAATTGCTCCATTTCGCTATTTCGTGCAGCATGCGAGTATTGGGATCACTGAATAGCGGGATATGCGTGCACCTGCTTCACTTACTGCCGTTTATTCGCTATTTTTATACTTTTGCTTGAATCTTACATCATCGGGTCATAGCAGTAACTTCTTGTAAATGACCGCTGCTCCTTAATTATAAGCGCAGTTCAAAGTAGTGCTTATTGCTAAGATTGCGTAAGATTGTAGCTTGTCATTCTTTTTCACTTCTTCTGGAAATGGACTTTTCCATTTTGAATATAAGATATAAGAGATTATCTCCATTGAGCCCTTTTTCTTCAAAGAATTATCATTTGTGCTAGAAAGGAATCGAATTGCATTTGTGATTGTTTCAGAAAGGATCTTCTTTGTAAGGACCATAAAAGCATTGGGCATATATGAATGAGTAATGATTACTTTGGAATAATCATCCGCATGGTCAGATTGAGGGTTCCCAACAAATGAGAGGGGATATCAGACTATTTTCATGTTCAACGAAATTCCGGGAAATGAGAATGACTCAAAAAGTTGTTTGATATCGTTTGCGAAATTTTCGATATGCTAATTTCATGAGGTGCGTTCTTTTCTTTCCCATTTTGCATAGCATCCAACAATGGAAAACATCCATAATGACGACATCACTTGTTGTCGAGTTTTTAACGGATATATAATTGTGCGAGAATTACGCAGATGCAGTTGTCTTTGTAAGTGAAAAGACAATACTCGTTACGAGCGTTCTGATCTGTCAGGAAAAAAGTTTCCTGTGATGTGGAATGGATGGGAACAACACCTCATGGATTAAAAATGCAGCTTAAGGGGGTCGATGTGACAGCAATATCGAGTAATTTCTCTGCAAAATTGTGCGAACTCTGCTCGATGCTCAGAAGCCTCAATCGCGGTGCTCCAAAGAGCGATTGTGTATGCGTGCGTGTGGGGAACGTGTTCGTGGTAGTGGGTGTGTAGTACGTTGGGCGCTGCTTTCCGCATACGACGCGCACGGCTCACAAGTGCATTCGCTCTTTGAAAGCGTCTGTCTCATTCGGTGCTGGGCTTGGGCCCCCTCAGTGATGTCGCGTTCCTCTTCGGCGTTTAGCTGCTCCTAGTGGACTTGTCGAGTACTACGATGTGGTCTCGCTTGGTGCTTCGATTTTTTAGCCGATGTTTTTGGTATATCCAATATTAGAGGTGTTGTAATAATACATGCTTGTATAGCTATGTTTTTCATCGTATGGGCTTAGTTGCAGATCATACTGTAAGCTATGAGTGGAACCAATTCTCGAGCACCTTCGGAGCAATATTGAGCGGTAGATTAGAGCGTGGTCAAATAAGTGGTAGTAGTTGACTGTTGTTTCCAGAGTCTCGCAGAGCTGACAATGTTGAGGGTCATGCACAACTGCTGTAGAGATAAAATACTGTCGACTGGCTAATCGAACACTTCTGTTCATGAACACTAGTTGACGGAAGTTTTGCAAGGTTGATCACCATGTGAGCAGAGTTCATCTGTTCAATTTCTTCCTCCGTTTTAAATGCCAGCAAGCAAAGATGACGATAGCCATCGCTCGTTTGCGAGTCCTTAGCTGGGGTTGAAGGGGGAAAGAGGATTTACAAGTTTTGGGCGTTGAAGCGAGCCAATCTCCTGTTTGTATCTTTATAGTTCCCACAGTGTTTTTATTCACTTTTTAAAATGCGCATAATAGTGCATCAAAGTATGGCGTTCTTTTAGGTGTAATGTTTGCGCGGAACGTGTTCTTTTGCTTCGCTTCTCGTCTATTCGTTTTGCACGTATATACCCCTCACAAAGAGTAAAATTTTCTGCGCTGCACAATTACGCAAACGTTACGCTCTCTTAATTCAAGTGTCGGCACTCGCGACGCCGACATTTGCGCCTCAAATTTTTTCACGACGATTATGACGAGAGAGTTTGGGAGAACACCTATGGTTACCTAGCATCGTACAAAAGTAGTGTAGCAAAACGACGAAACGCTGCTTTCATCTCTCCAAAAATCCGTCGGTCTATTCATATTTTTCATATTTGGTAACGATCTAAAGGTAATGGTTAATCTGAGGCTAATAGACGGAGATATCTCTGTTAAGCGAGAATGCCACTAGTGATAGTCCCATTCAGTTGAATAGAGCTATAGATGGCCCAATATGTCCTGAATTCCTTTCAACGTGTTCTAACCGCCCCCTTCTCCTTACGATGCGAAGGTGGAGGATTTGGCTGGTTTGTCTATTTCCACATTTTCTCCTCCTAGTTCATACTGTGATGGATATCGGTTCAAGTCCGATATAACTCAATGATTCAATTCACATATGGAGCGTCGGCTTTGAGCGGTTCTGTTGCTGATAGTTAATTATGCGCATACTCGTTTTTCAGGGTTGAGAAAGGAGAAAAGTCAGTAGAAAGTTGCTTGTAGCAGTGCAGCATTCTATGTTGGTCCATCCGATCCTGCTGCCTCTCCTTCCTCTCTAAAATGCTCGTTGGTAGTTACACACTCTTCTTTTTAGATGTGCTTGAATGTTCGAATTGTGTCGAATATTTCTATTGATTCTTTAACATCCGTAATATTTTTATGTCCCTTATTCTCCTGATTGAGAAACAGCAGCAATTAATTCTTATACCGCTTCTTTGCCTTGTTTTTCCATTCACCATATCAGTTTCGGTATTTGGCATAGGTGAGTTTAATATATGAGGAGATTGATTCATCTGGAGCAAAGTGACTACTGGTTTCCTTATTTGGTCTGTAATAATGCAACAAAGCCTCAGGTCGACATTGTTAGTTTTAGCAAAGGGTCGTTGAGATGCGGAAATAGCGTTCATAGCAGCGCAACAATAAACTACGGAGTTGATGTTCTGTCTAGCAATGTTTGTTAAGTGCATTCGTTCGTTTGCTGCATAGCCGATTGCATTACACTGCTGATTCAGAGATCAATGCCAAGCTGCTCACACTGCAGCGAAAAGCATTAGTTACCGTATTTACCTGAATAGAAACCCCTTCAAAAGAGATGTTGAGAAAATAATACATAGAAAATATTTGTTTCTATGACCAAAAGACGAGAAAAAATAGATCTCTTATATGCAAGCTTTATATATTATCCATTGCCATTACTCATGCGAGTTGCAATGCTATCAACAAAACAAGACATGTGTTATCGTTTCTGCGAGTGTTTTCCAAGCAGTTTGCTTACGCTGTAGGTGAAAAGCGACGCGAATTTCAGAAAAGCGATTCCCTAATTTACATCGGAAGTAAGTTGATGAACGCCGTTGAATAGAGCATAAAGTTGCATTATGTCTTTCAGCCTGGGTATTTCAACCTGACGTCGGGCACCGGATGCCAGGAGTGTAATTGCGATGCGTTAGGCAGCGTGAATAGCACTTGCGACGTCCAAAGTGGTCAGTGCCGTTGCAAACCTGGAGTGTCGGGACGCAGGTAGGCCTCAGTTCTAATCTTTGATTGAATGGGGAATGAATATGGAGTACAAGCAAATATTGAACATTTGTTAATTAGTAGTGGTTTGTGTTTGGTGCAGCAGTAGTCATGAAAATGGCACGAACTGGCCGTGCTAGGCACTGAATTGGCGAGACATCTCGTGACAGCCTGTGTCATTGACCACAAAAGAATTATGGCTTGAAGTCGCCTCGTTGAGCTGGATCACTCCAAGATGCACCCAGCATGTACTGACGTTCTGAGCAGTGCCTGGTACTTAATCGAAGTAGCGCTGCTGTTTGTCTGAAGCCTCTCCTTATAAGCACTTAACGTATTCGCCTCCGTTTTTTCGTTTTAAAAGGTTTCCTCTTCCTTTACATTGTGATAGCAGTGACTATTTGCGAGCGTTTAGTTTTTAGTTCAAGTACAGCTTCGTCCACTCAAACCAGAGATGTACCTAGGAAAGCATCGATCTCCCCTTCTTTTCTCTTACACAGTTGATTTTTGTCCGCAAAGTTTTCTTTATTCTGTATGCCTTTGCTTTCTGTCCTTTATTCTCCATGTTCAGATTTTTGTTGTTTCCGGCATAAACAGATTCCAAGTGACCATTTTCTCAAACCTGTCAACACCTGAGATAAGTAGGTAGTTATTTCTCAGATCAGAGTGCCCTTCCCGCAAGCTTTCTTGCTGAATTTCCCGCAGGTATTGTTGCTAGAATTTTCGAGCGACATTTGGCACGTGAAGTCATTAATCAGCTAAAAGGTTTCCACACGGTGGAAATAGCAATCTCTCAGTTAAATATAACGTTTTGCTATTGACGGTGAACGCCCTGCCCTTTCACATGAAAAGTACTTCCATAAGAAACCCACTACAACTTCAAAACTTTTTGAATTCCTGTTTGCGATCACTACCATAATAAGATGATATTGAGATGTGATCAGTGTGCTCCAAGACACTACGGATTCAGCGCAGAGGGTTGTATGCCTTGTGATTGTGAGGTGATTGGATCGGAGTCTCCACAGTGCGACGTCAGAACCGGTTCGTTTTTTAATTCAACGAGAGTTGCACAAGCAGTTGTACCTGATCAAGTTCCATTTAAGTCTTGGGTATCGAATAAGTAAACGATTCAGTGAGCAGCTAACTTAATCAGCCAGCAAGCAGATTATTCGTGTATTCTGAACCACTCTTAAGTTCCGCTGTTTAGCGGCCTATTGTCTTTGTATAAACGGACGCTTTAAATAGTGAAACGAAAGATAATAACTCTGATAAAAGCTGAGGGAATGCCCTAGTTGGCAATAATCAGGGGAAAGAACTTTCCTTTCGATGCTCCTGTATGAGTGAAGACGAAGTTGACTTCTCTTATTATTCAATAATTCCTCACTCTCTTCATCAATTGGATATTTTGAAATGTCTGACTGCGCATAGAATTCGCATCGTACAGAATATTCTCATCTGCAAATTCCGCAAAATTATTATTGCGTTCATTAAGGCAGACACTAGTCGAGTCGTTTACAAGAATACGCAGCGAACCATATTCGAGATATTAGCTGTTCGGAATCTGAACCAAACAACAGTCGGACTTGCCTGAGCATTTAACCGTACTTTCAAGATTGCAACGTTCTGACGAGCTGTCCGGAAAGAGGTTTGATTCTTTAGATAAATAGATAAAGTGTTATATTAGCAGATAGCTTACTGTTGGAGTGTTCAGGTCAATGTCTATGCCGAGATCACATCGAAGGGCGTCGTTGCGATAAGTGCGTTGAGAATCGTTTCAATCTACAAGCTGGTTGTCTTCCTTGCGATGAGTGCTATACCCTCATTCAGCGACGTGTGAATGCATTCCGCAAAGACGTGAGCGCACTCGAGGGAACACTTCGTGAGATCATCGAGAACCCTGCACCGGTTACACCTCTTTGTCATATTTTAGACCCTTTATTTCAATAGCGAATTGCTTTTTATTAGTAGTGAATAGAATTCATAATGAAGTCATCCGAATCTGCTTTTTATTTGGGAAGAGTAGGTAAGGATGAGCGATTTAAGTGCATAAGTTTTCAGATTGCACTACTTTGCCAGTGGAATTAGCTTCAGGGATTTTGTCAGCCTCCAATATTTGACTAAATCTTGTAATATGTTTTCTTGTATTCGTGTCATGCCTTCATTTGGACGGTATTTAACTTTGAGTTTTTTCTTTTAAAAAAATGTTGCCGGTTTAGTTCGCACAACACTTTTCCTTTGCTAAAGTGATGCAGCGAACCTCGCGCATATTTTGACTCTGTTTGTGCTATAGATCGCAACAAGTAATCAAAGCGTGGTTGTTATGGAATTCGTAAAAGTTCAGTCGAAAATGCAGCCATTATTTTTTTTTTCTGTTTGAAGAGTTGTTATATATTCTATGCACCGCTTTTCTTTTGAATGCGCCAATTTTGCAGCGTGCATTATAGTGTCAATGCACGTTGCGTATTTCTGTTCGGTGCCTCTAATTCGGAGATCAATGATGCTCAAGTTAAGAATTTATTGCATAGAGAATACACAATAAATGGACCCTTTACGTACAGTCATCAAAGTTGATGGCGCCTGATTGCACTTTGCAATTGATCTGATTGAATTTTGCGGCAATTTTACGATTGCATGAAAACGAATCTTTCGCGGGTTCATAGCATCGGCCTGGTCATTTTAAGTTAACACATTTTCCGTCACGTTTATCAGTTGTCTGCAATTCATGATAATGGTTGGAACTGTGACAGTTGGATTGCAGATAAGCACAAACAGGAAATGAGTGTGGTTGTGGATTTTAGTCTATTAATCAGCAGCATAAGGGTAAATGAGACGCCGGCAAAAAGGAGGGATGTAAGTGGAAGCACAGGGGAAACACAAAGAAAGATTTGACAAGATCAAAAGCGGAATATGAATAAGAACGCCTTGACTTCGAATATTGACTTTGTTATGTGTGGGTGTTATTAAAACAGCGCTGTGACACTAAGTGGTAGTGAGTGGAATTGATCTGTTGTTGTAACGAACACACGATAAAAGTGTGTAAGGAGTAGAGCAGAGACAGGTTAACTGATAGTGACGAGTAAAGAAGTGAGCGAATAAAAACGATCTGACGTTAGTAATGTTGTGGGTCTCATTCTTAATGTTTTCGGTGCGAAGATGATGAACTCTCGATTAGACTGTGGGGGAAATTTATTTTTTATTTATTAGATTGCAGCCGTTCTGTAGCATTTCGAATTGCAAGTAATGAAAGACACAATACCTTTGAGGTACCAGTGGGAAATTGCAATGCGGCAAGAACGATAAGCAGTGAAGCCCTTCGGAAAACTTGTGCATTTGTTCAATTTTTTTAGGTGGGGGGGGGGGGGGGGGGG
>JAARMF010000019.1:117320-158051 GCA_022844705.1 Toxascaris leonina | reverse complement strand
CCCCCCCCCCCCCCCCCCCCCCCCGCCACCACCTCCACTCAGTCACCCCTCGTTTCCCTCACGGGGATTTTTTGTGATGCCTTCCTTGATTGATGGAAGTTGCGATTTCGTTCTGTGATTATTTACGCCTCAGAACAGGTTGTTTTGGCAACTTCCGTGGCATCACAGCTGCAGCAATCTCTGCACTTTTCCCTGCTCCCGTTGATTGCTTCACTGTATCACTAGAAAATTTGGTCCTTCAGAAGGCACATGAGTTGCGCAATCAAACTGCGGAAACGCTGAAAAATGCAGAGAGCATGAAATCGGATGCAAATCAGTTGACAAACGATATAACTGAAACTTCGGCTACTCTCGGCGATTACAAGCGGCAGGCCGGTACAGATAAAGCTCGGGCCTCCGATGTAAGCGTTTGTTTACATTTCATTGTTTATATTTCGTTCATCAAGTACTAAATTGCTTAAATCATGATTGTATTTTAATATTGGGTTCGCAGTGACATATTAGGATGTGAGTCTGGATCATCAGTAAATCTGAACACGTATGTGTTGGATGAGTGCATGTTTTTGAGAGGGAACTTTATTTGGCCAAAATAGGTTCATTGCTTCATCACCAAATCCAGTATTTCCCTAGAACGCATCTGCATCGGTCGTCGTAAAGGGTCATTTTTCTTCTGCTGATGAGTTCATTCCATATCCGACCCTGATCTAGACAAAAATCGTTATCGTTAGTGATGTGGCCCTCGAGAGGTGTGTCTTTCGTGAGGTGTCAACTAGTAGGGAGGAAGGAATTAGGGGTGAGGCTGTTTCAGGGGGAGCTGCATTTCTGATGATGCACGAGAATGGAATGCGGTAATTTGGTGCTGTATGATTCCAAAGAGGAATAGGGCGGTGGAGTCAATTTCACTGTTCATGCACACATCGAGATGAGCAAGTGGTGAAGATAGCAGTAAAACGTTTGTTTTGTTTGAGGCGGTCACGAAGGCAGCATTGGCCGAGAATGCAGCCAAAAACGCAAATAAGACAATTTCGGAAGCGTCTGATAAAATCAGGCATATTATCGACCAGTTGAGTAAGTTGATCTTCTGTTCTTCACTTTGTTGTTACATGATAGGAAGCGCTGTGCAAGCGTTATCATCAGCTGTTTAAATCTCCTGCTTCTGTTTCCTTTATGGGACGGAAGTAAAATGGCAACATAGATGGTATCCCTTCTATGTAAAAGAGTAATTATGCTGTTATTCTAGTCGATTTCCTGTCTAGTCCACAGGTTGCCTAACTTCGGATGTGCCGTCATATTTTTGTTATAAGGTAAGATGCGTGATTGCTGCAGGGGTCCCACCCGAGTCTTATGCACTTACTGACATACTAACAATGTGAAATGGCTTATAAATTTTACTTGGGCAGTGTTGCGTATTCATGGCTTTAACGGGTATTTACGTATCTTCTTTCCGACGCTCTAATATTTGTACATAACTGTTCAAACTTTTACACACTAGGTACTTTCAAGATGTCAAACAACCATGAAAGTGATTATAGATTCACTTGACGAAGTAAACAGTGAAGAACTAGATGAGTTGGAGAAACAAGTGGAGGAAGCGGAAAAGATTCTCGAGAATGCGGATCTTGAAAAACAGGTTTGTTGCAGATGAATGTGTTTGTGGTAATGGAAATGCAAGCTTTCCTAATCCGAATTGAGATTAGCATTATTACTTCGAGCACCCGTTTTCGTACTTGAAGTAATAATATCACGAATCCTGGTCGGAAGTGCCGTGAAATAATTTGTGAATATTATTGTCGTCCTTCTGAGGTGGTTAACAACCCGAGCTGCTTATTAGTTTGGCAACAAATGAAAAATTCAAGGATCGGGTTAACAAACGAGTTCTTCAGCTTGGGTCTTAATTATTGAGCTGATGTCTGGTCGAAATTTTAACTTCGCAGTTGATGGGATATGTCGAGAGAGGTTTTACAGCTACGTGGGTTTGTAAAGGGAAGAGAAGAAAGGATGAGGTGATTGAATTCTCTGCATCTCTGCTTTCAGTCGCAGCCTTAGGATAATTAATTTCTTTTTGTGATGGGATGCGTTATTTGATTGTTGTTAGGTGCATCGCAACTGACGGGGAGAAAGAGCATTGACTGTGACAATATAAAATAAGTATAAAGATTTTTGTTAGAAGCCATGAGATCTATCTAATTGTTGCTTATCGTTTGATTCTCTCTGTTCCTTTGAATATTGCATCTACATCTTTGATTAAAGAACTGTAGTGATGTTTGTGTTGAATGTTCCTGAAATTTCGGGAATGAAGCATTTATATGCATTTTACTTTCTTTTTGAGTGAAGTACTAAAGTCGTTGCTTCACTCATATATATTTACAGGTAGAGGCATTAAAACAACAGAAGATGGAGCAGGATCGCAAGATCAGCCAATTCAAAAACGATATTGACGCACTTCAACTCGAGGTGCGCAATTTGGAGGAGATCCGCAACTCACTTCCCGACAAGTGCTTCAATGTGATTAATCTCGAGCAGGAGGGCCAAAAGTAGCGGAAAAATGCGCCTGTTTCGATGTCTACGATGACT
Source organism: Toxascaris leonina (assembly GCA_022844705.1). Lineage (NCBI taxonomy): Eukaryota > Metazoa > Nematoda > Chromadorea > Rhabditida > Ascarididae > Toxascaris > Toxascaris leonina. The sequence goes on along the minus strand of JAARMF010000019.1, from coordinate 155,477 downwards.
TTGCTTTGCACAGCCTCGCGATCAACCGTAAGACGTCTCACTGTAGAGCCCAGCGATAACTTGTAAGCCTACGCAATTATATATAAATCTTTCATCCAAAATAATCATTCGTTGGGCTGTATAAACAGTGCTTATTTGAAAGACGTCCTATGCGTAAAGCTTCAACAGTTGCTGTTGACAAGTTCGGATAAGAGCGAGGATAAAGGAAAAACATTAGTTTATGCATTTTTATGTTGTGGGTACGGCTTTCGACTCAAGTGAAGTGTGATCTTTTGGTGGGGCGGAAACTGGGAGTCAGATAAAATGATGGTATCGATGATGAAGCGATGTTCGAGCTATTAAAAGTTGAGGGGAAGCTCGAGCGACAGCAGGTGCGCAATGCAGAGTCCACTAGCAGATCGGTGAAGAAATAAATGCGATTTTGGTGATCGCGCAGTCGTCCTACATGCGAATGTTTCGTGCCTTCTTCTCCACTCTCTTTCATTCGCTTCCCATTCTTTCCTCATTCGGTGGAGTTGCCGAGAGTGTTGATCCGAAAGGGTCCCATTTTTGTGAAGTGTGATTTTCTGTGGTTAAGCACTTGATTCACTGAATGACTCACTGCCAGTCATTACATATATAATATCGTGGAACTTCATGACATTCGTAGCAGTGATAACTTGAAAGGGACGGAGGACCGGCCGTTTGTGATGTCTGCTAGGGACGCAGTCTGACTGCTAGTTATATTTCAACAGTTCACAAGTGTCTTTCATTGCCATTATTAAAGTTGCAGTTATCCGCGTGGATATGTGTGCAGCAAATAGGAGTAGCGGAAGAGAGTAGCTATAAGAAAAAGAACAGCTAATTACGAAGTTTTATTTACGGCACTGTTCTTTCTATGTACACTTTGAAACATTTTCGTTATCAGAATGCATAGGTAGTTAGCACGTTTGAGAATATGGTTGTTTAGTGTCGAGAGGATGTCGTAAACATCTGATGAATGCCATAAATATATCTTTCAAAATGCATCCTGATAGTACATTACCCTTCTGTACTGTGCTGGTTCCGTGCTACAGATTCTTTGTTTTGTTCTCAAATAGGAGTTTATTGTGATTTCTGATTGGTTTTTTTTTATTTTTTATAGTGTTTTTAAAATCATTTCACAATAATGAGTTCAAAACGAGTTGATGGGTATATTTAGTGATAGGCTGAAGTTCAATTAATTATGGGAAACAATTTCTGGGTAGCGTGTTGGTGGATTTTAGACTCGTTGGGTATGTTCCATCTATTTACGCTCGTGAAGAGCGCTCAATTTCGGAAGAAAATTTTGGGCTCATTGCGGGGGGTAAGTCTCGCAGAAAAGTCACAGCTCAGCCACGAAAGACATGCAAAGATGTCAGTCAGTAGTAGCACAAGTATCTGGAAATTGCTATATGCTTCGGCGTGCTGTGATCCCTTTCGTAAAGCACTGCCATAGACATATTTGCAGTTGTTGTTCTAATATAGGCGTACCGCATTCGGCGTAGTTTCTATCCATCTGGGCGCGATCGCTTAGTATATCGTTCTTTCGTTTGTTCATTTTTTTTTTCTATTTGAATAAGAGCAGCCCATTCCGACACACTAACAGGGATCTGTTGTGTCCTTATTTGAGGTTTCACTTCCATTCATGTAAAAGTTCAAAGTGTGAGCCGCGCATAAAAAAGAATGTAGTGAATGATGATCGCTCCTGATAAGATAAGATCACTTCTGATGGTTATATGACTCGTTGCGGATGCGGCTAATGATTAGAAATATTTGAATATCAGATATAATACCAATACAAGGGGCAGTTTCCTCACAGTGGTCGGAAGGGGTTGCAGCGTTCGGTTGGTGTAGTTGCGATTGATGAACGCAATTCTCGCGACTATCTTCCTCTCGGTTCCAGCTCTATCAACTGCCCTTGTGTTATATACGACAACTCCCCAAATCCCAGCTCTTGCTGTGCCTTTCTTCTCCCCATTTTCGTCTTTTTATTGTTGTTTTGTTTCTTAATTGTTGATTCACATTCGTGTTTTGTGCTGCTTAGGTTCTCAATTGAAGTCGACAAAGGCAGCACGATGCTTTCTAGTTGCTGAATGCATGATAGTAGTTAATGCAGTCGGTGGGCGCGGTATTTGTCGATTTACCTGGAGAGAGGGCATAGAATTCACGACTTTATCACGACGAGCTAATCTTTACCAGGTAAAAATTTTGAACAGTGCAGGTAGACGAACAAGGCGAGTCAACATCTCTCTCCTTTGCTGAGAATGAATTTGCATGTGCAGCAGGTGTAGCCTTTGGAGGTTTATTTTTTTTCGCTGACACTCGATGTATGGTGCTGCATTTCGTTTTGCTCCTGATGTGTCCTACTGTTATATTTTCTGCTTCTTTGTTTGTTCGTTTGTTTTTTAACTTGCTATACTGATGCTTCATAGGCTTATTTTCTTAATGAAACCCTTGCCCTCGTTTTCACAGCCGAAATGATTTAGTTCATCGGCCATCTATGGTGATATTCCGTTCACCAAACTTTAGTTCTTATATATAGATTCTGAAATGACAGTTAAAATAAATTCTTGCAATCAGAGATTTTACTTTGCGATCGACTCTTTTTGTGAGGATTGACGAGAAAAATTAATCGTTCATTCCTCAACGTCCTATTTATTTTCATTGCACGTATTTACGTTTATATCGGTCTTATATGAATGAATTCGTATTTCCGCATTTCTGTTGCTTACGATCTAATAAATGTTTCTGCCAAAGTTTAAAGTGGTTCATTTTGTGTCGATACCACATACGATATCCTCAGCGGATGGCCCATGTGCTTGTCACTTCGTCAACTGTAACCGAAAGGGTTGAGTCGGCTCAACCATTCTAAAGGTTTCTATAATTGTACGGATGTATATCCTTACGAAAATACGACGCTGGACCGCAGTGGTGTGCGAGTGTCGCTAGGGCGGAAGTTGGAGACACCGGAAATGATTGCAAGTGGTGGTATTAACAAAGGCCGTCGAGAATAATTGGTGAGAGTCCAACATCAAAAGTTGCGATTCCTGTGCGACGTCGAAAGATCAGATGGCACATATGACATGAAGGCGGTCGTAACAAAACGGCAACCGACTGTCGACCCAAATCGAGTCGTTGCGTCAGCATCAAGTACAATTTGGACAATGAACTCATCCCTACGATATCGTTGCTTAGCAATTCGAAGCAGACGTGGATAATTTGAGTACAATGAACTGTTGTGGTATTTACTGTTGGGGTGGCTCCCTCGTAGTGGTTGAGGGTAGTGAAGATGAACTGGGGAATGTCGCTTCTCTTTGCCGAAGTGTTTCTATCATCGTTTGCAACGTTTTCGCTGCTTACGTTCGTCCGTACTCAGTCCGCAACCAGAGCTGGTTGAATTTGTTTCGAACTGAAGCACGGTACCCTTTTCACATTGAAGGATCATCGCATACTATACTAGAATTACGCATTATGGGTTAAGTGTGGATAGTGATGTAATTAGCGAATGGCCGAGGCAAACTTGTAATCAATGTGAGTGCATATTCCACAACTGCAACATGTTGCTTGCCTCGCCGTTCGAATAGCAGTTATCAAGATACAAATGTTGACTTATAGCTACTGAAGTATTGAGAATATCGGCGTGTCGTATTGTTTCATCAGATGAATATTCTGTCAAAGACAAAGAGGGACAATTATGAAGAACTGCTGATCTCATAAGAGTGCACTCGTTTCATAACACTACCTTTTGCGTCTAGTTTTAGAGCTTCAGATGATAGCCAAGAAAGGTATAAGGTATATTGAATTGAAAGTACATTGTCTGTAGCAACAACGATCTTATGACCATGAACGAGGCAGACAGATGTGCCCACACTCTAAATGCAACCCACCATTGAAATGAAGCTACACTCAGTCACCTTTGAAAGTCGTCACAGAACTTTTGCGCATTCACATAGGACAGCTTCGTAAAGCAACCTTTCGCGAAAGCAATGCATAGGTAACGTCCGCAAATCAAGTGAAAAGTTTCAGTTTCAGTTCGTCGACAGATTGTTCTAAATGACCAAAACTTATAAATGAAATATATTCGTCACGTCGGTAACTCGACGCCGCATCCCCCTAACGGCCACATGTCTGGTCAGAACTAATGAGTCCAGAATTTTAGCTGCAGAAAATCGCGCATCTCCGCCATTACTGTCGAAGCATCTCGTCTCCACTTTATGAAGCGAAGCCTTAATTTCCTTTCGCTTCGTTCGAGCTTAGTGCCCCTTTCACGGTACCTTTATGGTGCATTATTCCATTCTGCTTCATTCTAAAATACATGATTGAACTCAGGCTGCCCACCTTAGCTCATCATTTACAAGTCAAACATCATCAATTCAACTTAATAAAATCCTCGCAACTCACAATCGCAACAGTATATTTCCCGATAAATGAATCCTAGTGATTATTTTTTCGTGGATAACCCAAAGCCCGGAAAGGAACGATTACTTAAGAACCATAAGTCCAACATCGTGTGGTAAAACACTAGACCTGCCACAGACATAGCCAGATCGTTTGGCTTCTCCTGTTTACACTTGAAAGAAGCGGCGGATGGGGGGCATAGCATGTAATTCCTTCTTCTTGGAAATCACAGATCAAGCCCCATTATTTTGGATTTAGGCGCACCACCACTTCAGTTGTTTGGTCTGCCGTCGCCTTCATCATCTGAACTGGTTACGAGCATTTTCTGTTCTCAGTGTGTGTTCTTTTGGAACGCGCAGCACATCGTGTTCGTGTTCGTTTTTGAGCGGCACATTACGTAGCGTCTGAGTAAGCTAACACTTGTCATCAGCGATTCTTTGATGCCTGCGCTGTAGAACATTCACAGTTAAGCTTCTTTAGTTGTCTGTGCACCATGATGTCTGAGTGATTTCTTCAATGTCAGGAATGCATTTTTGAGAGGCTCATCTTCAACATAATGAATTGTTAGCGCAATAAACGAATCTTTGATGCATTTTTCTCTCCAAATGTCAACACTGGCTGGTGCTCGTAGCGTCCTCTACAGTCTTCCTCTTGATCTTTTTCAATGGCCCTTTAAGAACACAGCAAGGATCTCTTCAAGAGTCTAGGTCGAACAAGTCGCGGATTCAGCCTAGCTAAATACTCGCAAAACTCGTTGCTAAGGAAGACACAATCAGCAGTGCTGGCAACGTTTGACGATACCATACATAGTGTTTTCTTTGGGCAATCCTGAGTTCCTTTATCAGATTTCCACAACAACCCTTCAAACATTGTTTGCTGTGCACATTCTACTTAGCTCTGTATATTTCTTATGTCTGACAGCACTAATCACGTTTAGACTCATCATTTCATGACACGTCATTTCTGCGACATTCGTAGCCCCTTCGAATCATTCTATAAAGTTGCCACAGTGGCTGCGAAAAGCTGATTCTTACGCGGTTGCCCCGTGGCTTCAGGGTAATTTTGGAGATATCATAATATTGAAAGCAGGAAAATACACTCATGAAATGGAAGCTATACACCAATCCCCTTTGTCGCACTTCCGTATGCTGTTCGTAGCCCACAGCTCTGCAAGGTCTCATATCCTGGATGTCACCGGTTTAAAAGCTAGAGGTGAAGCAGAATTCATTTGAACTATGAAATAGAACGAGAGTACATTTCTGTTCAATAGAGGCCAGCCATGAGTGAAAAGTGTACGCAATGTGGGAAGATCATGGATAAATGAGGCCTAACGATCTGAACAGCGAAAAGCAAAAATGATTGAATATTGTTTTACCAGATGTACGTAACAGTTCTTTCCACTAAGACATTTTACATGAGGGACAGTGGGAAGGGCAATGAGGAAAGGGATAATTTGAAGAGAAGCTGCAAACGCAGAAACATGTATATAGAATAACCTTGCACGGTCATTGCTGTCGCTGAACGTTTAATCACTTCCAAGCCGATGGAGTCACGTCGGGACACAAGGAGAAATTTTAAACTGCAGGAGCAACTCTCTAGAACAAGGACAGATGCCTAATAATATGATGTAGTTGGCTCTTCCCCTGGATATTGCTAGACACCGCACTCACTGAAAAACTCAAGCACTACTCTACATGTACTGCATTTGTCACTTAAGATTTGTCATGGTAATGCACGTTAGTTGACACAATTACGATTGTAGCACTATAAATGTGATGGTGTTCAGCATGATAGCGTCACTGATGAGCAGGTACCTATGGCCTGCCCCTCCCGCTGTTTTCTTCGGTGCTGCCTGGGGAGAATGAACAGATCAAGTAGTAACTGAGAAGCGTCATATAAGCCAGATATTTAGCAAACGGCTAAATAACCATATATCCTGTTCAGCACACCGGCCAAAAACACAACTAGATGCGCAAATTTTGCGATTACTACTCTATGCAACCAAAGGAGGTCGAACTGATGCGCTAGAGCACATCGGACAATGTTTGGAAGGACAGGATTCTGTGGAACGCTGCAACGACGACCGTGATAACTTCATCAACAACAATGAACTGCGTTCGTGAGGCTCCTTAAAGATACGACGGATGAAGGTGTAGTATCGTCATCCGACACCACACCTAACGAAAACGAGATCGACTTCTACTCTGGAAAAATACTTTGCTCGAAAAGTTTTCTTTATCCACAATTCTGCGCGGCAGTCGCTACGATGATTGTAACAAACCCCAGGAAATGAGATTACTCTTGTGATTGAATAACGTTCACCGAAAACGGCAGTACTCGAATATGCTCATGAAAATGGAAAACAGCATTCGCGAGCCAACGGAAATATCAGTATAACACTTTAGAGAACTATGAAAAAAAATTAAAAAAATAAAAATTGAACAAGGGGATTAATGAATGCATATTTCGAAAATGTACATTGTGGGGGGCATACGTCGATAGAGAACATGATTTCAAAGATGTATTTATCGCTTCTATCATTTTTGCAATTATGTGTTATCTTCGGAATTCTTTATATACACATCTGCGTAAACGTTTAAAATATCGCACGAATAGCTGCTCATCCTAATGTTTTATGTTGATTTGTTTTGCATTCAAAATGCTTTTTGTGAATAAAAACCTTTTATGTGCAATATCACAATGTCATAACATTGTGCTAATTGGTTAACTAAACACTATTTATTCAAGAACGATCGCACAACACGGAACTACTCAGAGATTTTCGACGGAATATTCGTTGAAACTCGATTGGTAGAATTGTGTAGTTTCATCGAGTTTTGCTCCTCCAGCCAAGCACGTCAGCGGCATCGGAGTACCCTCACGCTTTTGATAGGCTGGATTCGGACTGCAAGCACTTCTCTTACACAACAATAAATGGGCAGACACATCAGATAAGCAAAACGACACATTCTTTTTGCGATTTCATGCATCGCACCACCCAGTTACCTCCACAAGTAATGAAATATACTCAATAATTCGTCTATGTTTTGATGGTTGCTGCTCTCACAATGCTTGTGTAGAACATTGTTTTCGGGGCAGAACGTATGAGAATTTTCGGGCACTTTTATGCATTCATATCACCTTATCCGACCGACTAGAATATCAGTATGGAAGGCCATCCTTTGGTTACATTACTTCTATTAAATTTTATGGCTCATAGCTTCGGAGATTCCACGACCAAAGCTATCGTAGAAAGAGATGGACGCACACTGCGCATTACGTGTGCACAGATAAGACGTTGCGATAGTGCGCTTTGCGAACACAAATTTAGAATGAGGGAATTCGAAAGGCATAAAAGATCGGAAACTTAAGGAATATAAAAGTATTCAAATTATTTTGAATATTTTTAGGCAAAGCTTGCTCTCGAGGATGTCGTGGCCCAACAGTGCTCAACTGGGTGCAAAGCAGACGAATGCACCGAAACAAAGATGATGAGGGAAAACAATTTAACAACGACTATTGTCGCCTTTAACATTGCAGCGTAGCTTATAGTCTTTCTGATCGCTGCTGCATAAAAAACGAGATCCTCGTCGCTTGAGTTTGCCAAATACAGTGCCACCCTTAATCTTTTCATGAACAAGTGATCATATCAGTGTGCTGTTATCAGCACCAGTTGCAGTAATACATGTACGGATCTCTCAGGGCAAAGAAAATCAGTTCTCAAGATGCATTGTTACCCGGGATATCGGCTCATATCGATCTTGTAGGGGCACGATGCGTATATCGACGCCAAACCCTGCATCTGCAGTGGTTTATCACCGAAAGGACATTTCACGTTCGCCATTTCCGCCGGCGTTGCTGAAAAGAACAATATTTACGCACACTGAGATATAATGTATCGAAGACATGTCAAGGCCAGTAAAACCAAACCAAGAGCAAAGGGCAACTAGAGATTCCTATTGCTATGCAAAACAGTAGGTGTGACTATATCCTTTATTATTCTTTCACGTGTACAGGAATAACTGTGTGCCTACAGAAAGAGGGACATACATTGTAGAAAAGGCATAAAGAAGGCCTAGGCCATAATGCAGGTGGTAAGCTCGTGCATTCCGGACGGAAGTAATAACGGTCTGAAAATGCGCAGCTGCAAAACAGAAGCTTCTTATCAGGTGTGCCGAACAGTCTTGTCATTAGCGCTGATTTCTCTTACGAATAGCGAACGAATGAATACTTACTGATGCATTTCCCTTCGTAATTGAATCCTGGAAGCAATCGGATGTCGTCGATTTCGTAAGGTGGCATCGCACAGAACACCTGCACAATTCGTGTTATTCTAATTGATATTTCAAATGTTCGTCGAAAAAACGTTGCGTTATGAAAGCACATAGGCGCATATTAGAATTATATGCAGTGTCGACGCAATAATTCCTAAGGACTCACTTGGATGACAAAAGTTTCAATATATACATTAACTGAAGTGGTATAGCACAAAAATGGATAAAATATATTTGAGCTCGAGGCTGACGATTAAGATATGTGAAGATGACAATTTATCGAATATTAGGAAATTCTTATGGAGAAATTATATAAGATGATGAGCACCTTTCACACAGCAGCGGTTTTGTGATGGTGTAAATGGCTGTTAAGCAAACGGTCTATGGATGAGAAGAGTAAGCCGAAGAGGCGGAAAGAACGAGAAGGAGGAGATGCAGGGGGGAGGGGGGTGAGAGGGGCGCCGCATGCTTCGTTCCTTCTCAAGAGTGTCGGGTTTATTTGCAAATGAGCTCATTTGCAAAGTCATGATTTCTACTGGTGAAGAAAAACAGAAAATTTTTACCACGAGGCACGACTACCGTTACGTATTAGGTGGTAAAATAATCAACAGAGAGAACAATTGCGCTCAGTGATTGCCCATACCTTCAACATTAATGTCTGCATTTGAATAGTAGATACTTCTGACAGAATGCACAGTGACTATATTGGTACGAAAGAAAAATCCTCTACATGGCTTTGCATGGCGGTCTCACTAACCAGAACGCTTTTGGGAACCTATTAGCGAGCAGCATCATTACATGCAGTGAATATGTGGCACATTTGCAAACAGCAGTCGATAGACAAAATAATCTGAAGCGATAAGACGACCGAACAGTGAGAGGGAAGAAATAAACCTGAGCACGACAAAGCTCCTTGACAAGGTCGCGCATTGATGCAAAGTCCAAGTAGGTTCCTTGATCGTTGCTCAGTCGTGAACACACGGTCCCCTTCGGTGCGGTGGGTGCGTTCAGCAATCGATCCCACTTATCCAGATTGCACGTTAATTTATCGTCATTACAATTCAAATACCACGCCGAATTCACCGCACATTTTGCTGCAAGAGTTCCAGCTCTATTTACTTCAGATGTCCCGAAGCACCACGGCGATTCCAAGGCAAATAAATACATTCAATGGCATCCGCACTAATTCCTCCACCTAACTTTTGACGGGTGTTGAAACAATCAAACAAAATGTGCTTATTATAGTCTCAAACTAATTTCGCACAGTTAACAAGTTCTTGAAAAGCAATTCGTTGCATTTTTGGTGGAAATATCAATAAAGCATCGCAAAGTTCATCCACTGGCAGATTGTCAAATTTCGAAACTTGCATTCACTTGCGATGAGGAATCAATATTTTCAATAGGCAACCTCCGCCCAGGTCACAATTTTTCTGAATGGATTTCTAGACCAGCCCGAAACCTTTGGTAGCCCAATTCCGCTCACGTAGAATCAATCCCATTTTTGCATCGCAACAAAGCAAGCAACTTACAAACGCATTGGCAAGTATTAGGATCGATAACAACATCAGGATTCTTCGCATCACAGTAACACATCGCACCACCATCGAAATTGTGACACTCTGCTTTACACTCGTTGATTCCTCCAAATGATCGGCATTGTGCTTTCCTACGGTCGCAGCAATAGTACTCGTCAAGACATTCGTCAATATCTGAATTTTTGGAAGCTATATGAACATAAATGGCAAATACACCCTATTTTATTGAACAGATCACTTCGCTTGAGGCTGGCCCCTTCAGCCCTCCTAAAAGTTCGGGACTGATCTTGAACGAATACTAAATTTGTTCTCTTTCCTTTCCTGCTCTCCTCACTCTCAATAGAGAATCTGCAAAACAACTTTTGAAATTTGAGCAAAGAGAGAGTTCCAATTACATAGGTAATTTTACAAATGGATAAGTTCATCTGAAGCAAGTCTCAACGACATAGGAGTGCGAAAATTATGAAAGAGACGAACCCATGAGGTCGATAACGGCGTTTGTTATATTATCGCGCACGAAGTAATAACCCTTAACTGGCTTCCACCTCTTCTTTTCGTAATCGCATTGTATCATAGAGCGATATCTGGCATTCGCAACTGTAGTGGGTCCACTAGTGTCCGCACGCGTGCATTCATCCTCTAAAACAATCGCATCTTGTACCTTATCATCTCCTTTCATTTCAAATTCGACTCTAATAAACGATGTTGAGCTCGATGTTAGAAATTTGCAACAAACCACTCCTGTTCAATATGGAGAGTACCGATTATCCACTGTTATTGCCAAGAAAGAGAGCACCAAGTCACCGTTCTCATCAAGCCAGATAATCCTTCTTGAATTAACAGCTGCAGTAGAGCTTCGTATCGCTCAAACAGCATATACGCAACGTGCTCATAAGAACGCCGAAATTATTTGTGCTGCTAAATGAAGCTGCAATATTACTTTGGTGGTTTATATTGGGAAGGCTTTTTAGCGTCGAGTGCACTTCACATCTGAAACATTATTATCTTGCCTCAATTCAAAGAAAAATATATCAAGCAACAATTGTGCTGCCAAATCTGACCGAAAACGAGATTTGTAACCACACAGTTCTTTTAGGCACTACAAATGAAGTCCTTCTCCTACGATTTTGCCGACTTTTGAAGAATATCGCGCAATGACGCGTATCCTCAGAAGAAGGTACTATGAAAACCTTTCAAAATTTTTTGCGCTTTAATTGATCATGTATGAAAATCACCGTTGCACTAAAAAAAAGTTCGACAGAAAAACCAGAACCGGAAGCATAAAAAATATCGGAATCCCAATACTTTGAAGCTGGAATAGACATTCGAATTGAATTTTGAGCAAAATTTCATGAAGTTTATAGTGTGCAGTTGTGCTGCCCTAACATTAGAGGAACATCGATTCTTCTGATGCTATCTTTACAGGGGTTTCTGTCTCAAAAAAAAAGACGAACAATGACAGTGACGAAACGTTCGATGCATCACTCATAACAAAATGCAAAACAATGCGGTGCGTTCTTCTTTGTTGTTCGTTTTTCTCAGTTAGCACATTCAAAAACAGACATATCAATTCAGCGATGCTATGAAATTGATCAAAAAGAAGTCTCCTATCTGAATTGAAAAGAGTCCATCGCTTTGTCCGAACAACCTGTATGTTGACGTCATTCAAAGAGTGCACCGACGACACTTACTTGTACAGTATGCGACATCCGCGACTCGTTGCACATAGCCGGCCGCACTATCGCACTCACAGCGTCTATTTTCACGATTGCAAATCCAACCTTCGCCCAATGATCCGCACTTTAACTCATCGCATGGGTCTTGTTCTACAACCACGCTGTGTTCAGAAAAGCTCTCACTTATTACATCAACAATGGAAAATAAAATATGGGGATAGCACATGAATGTGTGATGCCAAGTCATTGAAGGTAAACGCCTTCACTTAACGTACGTGTCGCTTCGACAGCGAAATATTATATTCCACGCATTTTTGAAATTTCTCTTCGTCTTTGTTTCGCCGGTTTCATTTCTCTCTGAAACCAGTTTATCACACTGTTGTCGCTCGCAACTGAGAAACTGCCAGTGAACTGATGACGATAGACTGTACAAAAGAGACGAAAGAACTCAGAGCTACGCTCCTTGCCCGAACGGTTTCTGCCCCAACTATCGTCCCGTCTGAACGGCTCTGTCCCAAAAACGCGCAACTGCCGTCCGGCAATCAACAGGTCAAGNAACGGTTCTGCCCCAAAAACGCGCAACTGCCGCCCGGCAGTCAACAGGTCAAACCAGTAGCAAGAGCCTTTTTATGCTTTTTAAATGCTTTTCAAATACGATATTCGTGCTCATTGTTCCTGCCGGGTCTTCCTTTGTATCCGCGCATAAACCAGATAGTATATCGACAAAAAGATATCTATTTGTCGACAAGGTATGTCCACAAAAAGGAAATCGACAATACGAATACACATCACATTGCAATACCCCATGAAAAGCTCACGTCTCCAAGCCGTGGATTTTGGAGGGGTTTACTGGGTAAGGGAATGAGTTTGTTGCTAAAGCTTGATATAGCGTGAAAACAGGTCATATTTTGAATTTTATAGTGGCAGCAGGGCTACTAGTAAGACACATTATACTATCTGGTTTAGTGGTAAGAAAATAGTTCTTCCTCAAGAAATAAGACCCAAAGCGGTTCATGAGAGTTCTGCACTGGATACAGCGATTAAAAAAATGAAATTCAGTGATTCGGAACTCACTGCAAGGATTTATGGATGCAGCTGAAATTTTCCACATGCCTTCCTCCCTGGGCACAATGAAAACTAAAAATCTGATAGACTCTTCTGCTGTGTTTCGAAGTATGCGAGTTTAAAACAGATGTCAGCTAGCATGCAGCAAGGAAAAGCATCTCGAAAGAATTCCTGGAGCTAAAACAAACCTTCGCACTTCAATACGACACGCAATGACCCTCCTTTCTGCATTCTTTTCTGATATGGAGGACAGTCACATTCGAATCCTTTCCATTGTTGCACCTTAACGTTTCCAGCGAATGCACCTGAGAGTATTTTTACGAGCAATAATCGCCGTAAACGGTAGAAGTGAATAAGTAGNNNAAAAAAGGACCCAAAACAATTCATTGCAGGATACTTGAACTTATCAATTAAATCATTCACCTAGATTAGTTTTTCATTCCCAATTCAACACTTCTCTTATCACCAAGCGTATCAACTTTCCTCGATCACTAAGATGCTTTAATGAATTAAGCTTATTGCAGCAGTGATCCACGGAATGTGATCATTGATGCATCCAAGTGCCAAAACATCCCAGTGAGGCAAACTACCCAAGAATCACAAGAATAGAACTATGCAGCGAGCATCGCTGCCCAAAAAGACATGTCCACACAAAAGTGAAACCGCAATGTAGAGCGCTTGAACGTTGTTTTGCTCATAAACCGAGGTCTGCAAGACGGTGCTGTATGTCACAGTAATGACCACACACAACTGATAAATATAAGAACGAACACCAATAGAACTACGAAATCAAATTTATCAAAATGTCGAACAACGCTTAGGTCAATACGTAGTAACGAATGTGCCAACCTCTTGCATCGTAGACGGTGTTACGACAGAAAGGAAGCGGCGACGACGAGGAAGTGAACCACCACCAACTTGACGATATTGCTCGTTCGTAGCAGATGCCGTACGCACTGCTCTTGTTCTTCGGTGGGACTAGGAACTTTCGCCAATCTGCGATCTTCGTTCGAGTGGTTTTCATCTTCTCATACCTAAAACTCACTTAGTTGATGGCATTGCAAAACGATTCCATTATAAATTTCGGTCTGATCTTATAGCTAGCGTAATGAAAAGAATCCATTTGGCAATAATTCTTCACAGACGCATTAGCTAAACACCATTTCAATACGTTCAATTTAAATATATACCGAAAACTTCTCTTGTTCTCATTCAGAGCATCACAGAGAAAAGTTCGATCATTACATCTTTTGCAATGCTAAAGAGCATTTGAATCACTACCAAACAAACAATGTATGATTTGAGTTTGGGATAATGAGGAATGTGGACTCTAAAGGTGGCTCACNCTTTAAAGGTGGCTCAATAAACAGGAGGCACAGCCGTTTCTTTGGCAATGAGGTGCAGAAGGCCAACAGGTAAAGATACGACATGTGCCTTTGCAAATTACTGTGATCCACATAGAACGCGAAACATCCACATTTTTGGTGTATCAGGTACTACCTAAAATCATCTTTCAAAAACATCACTGAATGATGAAATCTTACATATTACAGCCAAAGGGAACTTCGCTCAAAAAACTTCGCTAATCCTTCGTCATCCAAATTGGTCTACAAGCTACAACATCGTGTTCAACAACCATAACTATATTAATACAACAAGGCACATCACATCAATAAACAGTGATATACCAACAGAGGGCGATTCTGCGAACAATATGCTGAAAACTGATGAGTGAAAGAAAATGCGGATTAACCTTTCAATAGTTTCAATATACGCAGGATCTTCAGCACATTCGTCCAGGTCGACGCACCTGCCATTTTTATCTCGCCTGAATCCCGGCTGAAACAACATTTCAGGAGAAATCCGCCATTCAGAAGTAGAAGAAGCAAGTCAACTCGCTGCCTTTTATGTGAATACCAGCAATATGCAACTTCACTGATCCCACTGCGTTGATTCCTTTCATCTTTTCATTGTCTCTCACTTTTCAGTGGTAAAAAAGTTGAAGCATGAAAGTCCGGAGAATATGACATTTCTAGAATGCTAGTATCAAAGCTACGGTTACAAGATTTGATAAGTGGTACCACTGTTTTGAAGACTAACGTAAGCCGTTTACCTTGCATTGGACTTTGAAGCTTCCAACCAGGTTAACGCAGTCTTCGACATTCGGATCAAGTGTCGCCGTCCCAGAGGTGCACTCGTTGAAATCTGTACGAATCAACTAACGTCACCGTCTTGTTTCTTCCGTTAAAGAAGTGCACAGTTTAAGTCGGTAAACGGAATCAACTTCGGTTAAAGCAGTTCGAATGCTCAAGTACTTGTTGATGCTTTATCCGCACTCTAAACATGACTTTAGGAGTGTCTTCCCATATTTTTATATCATGCTGAGGAAAGAAGACCAGCTCCGGGTTTATGCAATAATCTCATTTTGTCGTCCGAGATATGAAAAGTTCCCTTCAGAATTTTTGATTACCCGTGCACTTATATCGTCAAGTTTGCGTTGACGAGCAGGAAAGCAGAATTGATTCCTCCGCGTTCCTCTATGCAAACCTATTTTCTGAAATTCGGTTGCATGAAATTGCCCGTATTTTCCCCCCCCCCCCTCCTCTCCCACGTAGCCTAAGCCTCGTCTTCCATAACTGAAGAGAAATACCCGTTGATAGTAACAGTATGTGCAAGGCGACTTGCTTTTCATAAACAGTACAAACGGTTTCTGATTGGTGGATGAAAAAGAAAACCTCTAAATGAAACGAATATATGTGTAGCAGAAACAAAGCGAATAAAACAACGCTGAATAGCTAGTGCCTTGAAACGATTAGCACTTCACCAGAATAGTATCTGGAGAGAGAGAGAGAGATATCTTTGTAAGTTTTCAACTGAACNCTTTGTAAGTTTTCAACTGAATGTTTACTGACACTTTTCACTTTACATTTTATCCTTGCACAATGATGGGAAACCACTCATTATTGTTCTCTTTCGTTCGAGTCAGAGGTAACACAAAGCGAAGATCTCCCCTACGATGCATCGACCGAAGAACTCATCGAACTGTTAATCACGTTTGTAACGGAAATCCGCTTCCAGTTNAAGAACTCATCGAACTGTTAATCACGCTTGTAACGGAAATCCGCTTTTCAAGCTTTCCTTAAAGTAATGAATCTGATTGTGGTTCTTCAAAAAGCCCATACATGTGCCTTATTTCATACGCTCTATATAAAACTTGCATGCTCATATGATATCCAACTGAAGCTCATCGCACCATAAAGCATATTGGGCGGGCAGCATTTTGCACCAAACGACCAGCAAACAAGGCATACCGTTACAATTGTAGTACATTTGCGTAACATTCTGTGGAGGCACAAAGCCAGGCTTGCATTCACATCTGTATTCACTTCGTCCAGGTACCATCTTGCACAAACTCGTCTGCTTGTCGCACAGATTCCTCGACGGATCGCTGCACTTGTCGATCGGCAAACAACGATCACGTCCGTCTCCTGTTAGTATAAACGTAATAGCATGCTATCTGCTTTGCCAAATTCCACTTTCACTTGCGACATATTAAGAACGTGTGAGTCAAACCATTTATTAAGAAAAAAATACTCTCAGTATTTTCTTTGCAAGATGATGAAGTTACGAGGAAGGACCTGTGTCAATGTGTGCGAACCAAACATCATTAAACAATCAAAAATATCTACCAACGGGAAACGGGAGACTGAAAGTCACTTGAGAATTTCTGCCAATTGAGATGAATGAAGATAATTTGGAAGCGATCGTCTGCTCTTAAGACAGCCGAATTTAAAATCAACTGAGAAAGGCTACGAACCTTCATATCCCATTTTGCATGTGCAAGTAAACGAGCCGGCCGTATTGACGCAGTCTGCATTCACATGACAAGGTGCACCAGTGCATTCATTGATATCTGCAACAACAATAACGTCCGATTTGAGCATTGGGATTTCGCTGACGGAAAAAAAAATGCCNCATTCATTGATATCTGCAACAACAATGACGTCGGATTTGGGCATTGGGGTTTCGCTGACGGAAAAAAATGCTGAAAGCGATTTCGAGTAAATGAAATACAGCACCCAAGCAATGAAGCGTTTGCCCTTAATCGCGATTATGACACCGCCCACTCCAACAGGAAATGTCACATACATATATTTGCAATAACTGAATATTTTCAGCCTTTCATATTACTCGCATCAAACAAATATAAGCAATGACCAGTCGATCAGATACCCTTTTCAGTTTTCGTCTTCGATTCCATCTCTCAATATTCGAATGATAAGGAACAAATTCAGAGAAAAATCACTCACCAACGTTCATTCTCCTTCTCAAATCTTTGCTTAATGACGCTACTGGATGTAGTAAGCTCCCCCTAATCAAACAGCTCGAAGAACACGTAAAAAGTGCACTATTAGTAAATGATACATCTTTTAAAATGTGTAGCAATAGCACGATCAAATGCAAGTAGTTCTGGAAGAAAAGAATCGCAACCCTAACCAATGCATTTATGGCCATTCGATTCGAGTTTGTATCCCTGCTTGCAATCACATCGGTAATCGCCCGGTAGATTGTTGCAGTGATGCCCAACACAAACTGGTTTGGTCACATTCAAACATTCGTTGATATCTGAAGTTCCATGATATATCCTTGCACGAAGCCATTACGTTGCCAACTCATCTCCAGTTTACGCCGTTCCGAATTTCGTATACTGACATTCATGTAGTTCAGAGAATCATGGCATATGAACAATTAACGACACATTGCTGAAAAATCTTGCTGAGATGGTGAAGGAATTAAGGTATCGCACCTGCACAAGAGTAAAGATTATCTCCAATTTTCTGATATCCAGCTTTACAGATGCATTCGAATGAGCCTTCTGTATTGTGGCATATCGTCGTCGACATATCGCATTTATTAAGACGTGGACTCGAGCACTCATCGATATCTGCAAAGAGCGAAATCGAGACAGCACACGTTTAACTGCCTTGCTTGTTTTATGGTTCACAGGAGATCCTCATGTGTTTTCCTCTATAACGATAAACTTTTAAAGTTTCAAACCACGACATTTACTCAGGATAGCTTCTCATTCTCCTATTAAAGTTGCACTTGCTTGCTAATGCATCATTCACAATAAACTGTAAGAGTTCGACTTCAATGTGCTCCTAATTGGCCACAAATCCACAAAGACGGACATCAGCCAGCAAGTATGAACAAGACATTTAACACGGAGGGCGAATGAACGAATGAATTCCATCTCTTCAAACGTCGCTAACAGTCACAAGGTAAGATTTACTAATAAAACGCCCCAAGATATCGGAAAAGCGATTATTTGTGCATTCAAACGATGAATAAGTGATAACGGCATGGAATATTTGCGATGGAATNAATATTTGCGATAGAAGATTCTCTGATGTGAACTCCACCTCGGATTATTATGTGTCAGAAAAAGATGATGTCGGCTATGAGAAAACGTCGCTCAAGATAATGCGTTACTTAATGTTTGAATGAATAGAAACCCTTCCTTCAGACATAAATTTCTGCAATTTCCTCGAAGCCTCCGCTTTTGAATGTAAAGTATAGTAAAGCAGGCCAATATACGATACATGTTATGCTGATCAAAGTTTGCAGTTAAGGCTTTAGTGCTTTCTCAGAGAGAAACATCTACATACAGCCAGCAGTACATGACGTCGCAGTAATGCACCTTTGAAAAGTCGCTATTTACAGAAATACTCACAGAAACGCCCTCCTACGAAGACTGCCGTCCTCAAATGCAGACCCCTTTTCTGCGAGCGATCCAGTCGCTATTCAACAAGCGTCTTCAAGGTGTTTTTTCTATCGATACTTCGTAGAAAATTTCAGTGACCAAAACTTGTCAAACTACATATAATTCAGGTGCTTCGATTCACCAATCTCCCCCAAAATTCCTAAACGATTTCATCGGCAAGATAAATCCTCATGGAAGTTTTTAAACGATTCAATCGATACGACCAGATTTCATCGGTTGTAAAAATTTCATCCATTCAGTTCCCTTGTTCCGCTCGGCCGACGGCACATCTCGTTTTATTAGCCACCCACGTCAACTGCTCAATATTAAGAACGACGATTCGTAAATTCCGACATTTTGCGCATCCTCCCCTTCTCCTTCTTCCCCCCTCAAGTCGTTAGAGATATGCTTAATGTGCTGCAGATGGGAACAAAGAGAAGCTTCCGAGGTTACCTTTGCACATCCCGGGTAATCCTTCTCCTTCGTAGCCATCGTCGCACTTGCAAGCAAACGAGCCCTGAGTGTTGATGCACTTCGCGTGCTTGTCGCATGCGGCATCTCGCCTCAGTATACATTCATCGATGTCTAAATCACTTTTCCTCTTGAAAGCTGTGACATTGAGCAATCTGATACGAGAATCTCGTTCTCAGATGAAACTTCTTCAATCGGTTATAAGTCAATAAGATGTTATATTTTGACCCTCCAGTCCGATTATATCCGTTTCTAGTTCCTTATATATCTTCCCTTTGAAGGTTACTGAAGTGGAAATAAAGAAAATTTACATTTTTGACGATTTCGGATCAAGGTAGAGATATTTTCAAGGTGATCGCATAGATGTTCTCCACTTACATACTGATCAATAAGAGAATCATGAAAATAAGCGCGGAAGTAAATTAGAGAACTTCACGACTACGACGTCTTTGGGAATCCTTTCATGCAAGAGTTCAGTGTTTCAAATTAAATAACACGAATAAACACATCGCGCTCACAGCAAAGCAAAAATCACCGTGACAAATTGTTCCATTGCCAGAATATCCTGTTTTGCAGGTACACGTATAACTTCCACGAGGTTCATTGACACAAGACGCGTACTGACTGCATGGAGAATACTCGTTGCACATATCAATCTGAATTTGCCTTTCTCAGGAAATGCTCCGCCCTGTTTATAGGTCGTTTCGTTTGCAAAGCCATGACCTACACGTGACATTTTCTGTCAGCAAAGCAGAACCTGCACACCTTCGCCTTATGCGGCACCTGCACCTTCTTTTCACCCTTTACTTCACGCCCGCATCATCGAGTAGCGCATATTAAGAATGAAGAGATCATGACTTAGCAATGAAAAAGAATACGCGATCAACAGTCCAGGTTTTGCTTCGAAAAAAGAAACGATAAAGTGCTCGATAGCAGATAAATTTGAATCAGGGAGTGTAGCCTCAGGTAGTGTGGGTGCAATATCGTCTGTTGAAGTCATCACTGTCAAGCATAAGACTGCAGATTCAAGTGCAGATGACCGATTCCAATTTGATGGCTCAGGATCATTCATGAAAAGACATATGGCGTTTAGAAGCAACCAACGAACCGGCTCGCATCCGATCTCAGCAGTTCCAACTCCCCTGAATCCATCACGGCATGCGCATGTATAGCCACCATTCGGAAGATCGACACATCTGGCATCAGGATGGCACGGTTTCTTCACATCAGCGCATGATGGTATTTTACATGTAACGTTATTTGGACCTGCAAACATTCTTCATCCATAGTCAGACATCCTCATTGCAGGAAAAGTGCGCATGTAAAGAAAGACGAATGAAAATGAAGTTACCAGTGCCAACGTCGATGGTTCCCGGTCGGCAGACACACTTGTAGAGGGGTCTTGCGTCGATACAGATTGCTCCATCGCCACAGATGCCAGGGTTTTCTTCGCATTCATTGATAGGCTCACACTGGCTACCAACTTTACGATAGCCATTGTCGCACACACATGTGAAAGTTGCGCGCCCTGGAAACGTGATTTTTGCCAGGAAAATTCAATCACTTTCATGAGAATAGTACAGAGCGGTTTAGAATACCGCAGCTGAACAAGTTCAGCTCTGATGTTATACATCGACGCGCTTAGCCGAACAATCGAAATCTTCCTACGTCATCCTAAAATTTATGTGTACGATTAGATAAATGCGTCTTCGAGATGTGATAAGAAATCTCAACAACGATTTGAGTATCAATGAGGTTTTATATCATTCCATCTTATTCAGCACGCTGACTCCAATGCAGATGTTGAGCACTTCCGATGGATCGAAGACTGCGCAATGTTCTTCACTAGCAGTTCGCCAAAAATGATTCCTCTATGTATTGCAGTGATTATCGAGTGTGTCACTGTTTTTTTATCTTCACTTNCAGTTCGCCAAAAATGATTCCTCTATATATTGCAGTGATTATCGAGTGTATCACTGTTTTTTTTATCTTCACTCATTTCCCACAAGTTGAACGTTGTCATGCTCATTTTCGTGATTTCAATTAGAATTAGTAAGGATGACCATAATTCGAGCTCTGTTTATTGAGAAAAGACATTAGTCTTGGATAAATTAGTTGTTAGTCCGAAGTTTTGACGCATTCAACCATCCTGATCCTTTTTACGACCTTGACATTAGCTACGAATTCATTGTTCCGACTCCAAAAATTTTTTACGAATTCCATCTCTTAAGAGACGGAGAACACGTCAAAGCAATTCAATATCGCGAATTTATTATATGGTATAACGTATGAGGCAATTTTGTAATTAACGTAGCACAATGTTTTCTCATCTATTCGAAGGGCACAATGAGAGTAACTACTTTCCCATAAAAGCTGTCACTCTCAATTGGTTTCTTGCCCCTGTAACAAGCAAATTTCATCGCATCATAACAATGTTTCAGACTGCCTAATAGCATCATAAAATTCTATGGAACATACATCATCTTCTTTTCAGAGAATGATTTCATTGTTTTTAGCAGAATGACAGCCAATTTAATGGTACAAGGATCACCTCTGCAATCAACTGCATATTTGAGTGAGGTGACTCAGCACACATAGATGCATGAATTTTGATTAATTCCTTCTCCTCTCGCCTGCTCGGAGAAGTGTCGTTATGATTTCATTAAACGAAGATAGTAGATGTTCTCAGTGTCTTATCATGAAAAATTCTCGTAATCACAGAAATGATGTGGGGTCGCTTAAAAACGATGGAAGTGCTTCCATTCGACAGCTTCAACATCACACGAAACAGTTTGCGATCGAACATATTTATATGATGCATTTGCAGATCTGTTATGCACAGCTCCACTTGCAGTCTTAGGAGATCAATTTTAAAGATTCAAAACACGAGGACATTTAAAAGAAGAACTTAAAGTAAAGACCTCGTTGCCAAGTAGTAATGGTTGTTTAAAATATCTGAGCTGGCCGGAACACTTTTTACTAAAAGTGCGACCATGAAATGAATTCTGATGAGAAAAATTGTGTGAAAAAATTCAGATTTGGCATAGCTAAGTTTTCGAATGAGAAATCTTTCTTGAGAAAATGCTGCGAATATTCTACTTTCACTTGAAGACGTCTAATTTCCTCTGCACTGTACTTAAATAACAAATTAAACGTCCACTTGTAGCGTACCATATTTATTCCTCGCTTGTGTTTCAACGCATTTTGCATTCGCTGGACACTGACTATCCAACTGGCAATCGGCAACTGGATCACAGAACTTTGACGGGTCTTTTCCCTGAAGAGAATCTTTTATTATTACAATGAAGATATTCTCAAAAAATTCAAATGAACCAATGTTAACGTACCAAAAGTGACCGGAATGATAAGAACACTTTGATGCATTACGTTAAATTCTTTTATTAGCGATTTGTAGTTCCATTAAACACTATATGCTGGTTTTTGATGTGATTATTGACAGTTTCCATTGATTATGTNAGAGAGTTTCCATTGATTATGCAGATTAATGCGATCATAGACAGTATGTAAATACGCTAAAGTCACCTGTTACATAAGACATTTCACATGCCGATCGATGTGACTAAGTAATCACTGCAAAGTATTGCGTGCAAAGAGGAAGTCATCGTTATTATATATATATAAAAGAGAAAAAAATAGCAACACACGTTGATAACGTTATCAGCTCATATGATGGATATTTTTTCACGAGATTATAGAACTATTTTTCCTTTTCACAAAGTAGCATATTTATGTTTTTGTTATGTTTCTACTCAAAAAAAAAGTATACCCTCACAAGCGAAATTCGGTGCTAAACAACGACAGAAGGTAAATGCATCGAGAGATCGTTTCAGCAAAGAGAGCAGGAAGTGCAACTAGCTTTCTATCAACGATCAGTGTGATACTGGATCGAGGGATGGAAACTAACGTAATATCCATCCTGACAAACACATTGAGGCACCAAAAGATTGGGATTTTTACGACTCCGTCGTTTCACACAGAATGCATTCGCACCGCATTTGAGGTCCGTATCGCAATTGATCGATGGAACACATACACTATGTTTTATCACATATCTGAAATCGATGTATAACGCTGAAATATTAGTATTGTTTGAGTTCTCAAGGCGCTTAGGATCTTGAATGTTTACTTCGATTCACGATATTATTCCACTGATCTCAGAACAAACACTGTTATCCCAACAAGTTATACCAAAATTTTTCATTAGAACTTCACTTCCAAATCATCTGCTATTTGTGCAAGGAATATTTCAGTGTTCGTCAGTCCCTTTCGATCTTTCAGGTACCATGTCATGGATCTGATTCCTTCTCTATTTGCTCCTACCTGGCTGGGTTTCATTTTTCTGCTTCTCTTTCCTATTCATCCTCTTCCAAATACAACCTTTCATCGTCGTTTCTACCGTCCGCTGTTTCATAGGTGCACCATCTCGACTTATCACACGTCAAAGTCCCTATTAAATCTCCACTGTACCTTCACCTGGTATTTTCCTCATTAATGGTATAGGCTTTTGTCTTATTTGCTGTTCTTTTCCGCATATCTCTGCAAACTCGCACATTCTTATTCGTTTCTTCACTAAACCCTTCGATCGATCCGACAGTGATTTTGATCAGCGTGACACTGCCAAGTTTTCATTAATTAGTGGTCTAGACCCTAAACGTTTATGGTAAATATGGGAAACATTGAAGTAAACTAAAAAAACTATTAAAAATGAAATAAATGGAGAAGTGCACCACATTATAGAAGTATGCAGTTTTTAAGTCTATACTGCTTTACTATAACAGCGAATAATTGAAAGCATCACCTTATGAGGGAGTTCAAGAACACTCTTGCTTGGTACTTCACGAAGTACCCGTTTATGAATTTTTCAAAACTCAGCCATTCGATTAGGATTGATGGCATGGATGAATACACAATGCATCTTTCGCTCATGACTTCAGGTCGAATAAAAAATAAGTTTTTGAACCTGCCCTTAAGTCAGGAGTACATAAACGAGACTCTCGGTGCCAAAAATTCTTGGAGCTGCGACCATTTCCAAGGAGACCCCGTTACAAGGCCCATAAGCATTGCTTTCCTCTCCTCCCTTAGCCAATTCATGATTGGCACGGCGTTCAGCACTCTTATAAAGTAGNACTCTTATAAAGTAAAGCCTAGGATGTTTCGTAGCGACATGAGCACTTTTCAAACCAACTTCACGATAAGACAACCAGAGATCTTTTTCCCATGCTATCGACGCAAAAGTACCCTTAAGGTTATTTTTCAGGTTTGACGCAGTGAAAGGATTAACAAGAGAAACTTTAGCATTGCCAAACTCAAGTTTAGTAATATATCAAATATGAGAACTTAAAGATTTTTTAAATAAAGGGGCCAGGAAGCGCGGGACAGGTTTTTAGGTGCAGGATCCGAAAGCTATCTGAGACTCGAGTGATCCTTCAATCACTAAATATTTTCAAAATGTCAACTGAAAGTATGTTGATATGCTAAGTGATGCGCATTTAGCCAAACAACTGAACACCACTTGCGAAGAAACATCTTCCGGATGAAGTTTCCCGACTCTTGTTATTTCCAAGCCTGTTTCATACAACAGGGAGTAGGCAAGTGAAGCAACAGTACCGACCCATTGCTGCAATTACACTTGAAACCGCCAATGGTGTTGTGGCAAAGCTGTGATGAAGGATGGCAGTTATGAGTGCCGAGGACGCATTCATCCACATCTGAAATGTAACTCCTCCACTCTCGAAGCAGTGAGAAGATGGTGACTGGAGGCAGTCATGTAATGAGACTCTTAAACCTGTTAGATAGCGCCGAAAGTAATGGTGTTTCGGTGCGAGAAGTCAGATGTGTACAACTCGGATCAACAACAACCTTTAAACCGAAAATAAACACCAATCGAACCATTACAATGTTGCCAAAATGAAACAAACAAACGTCTCATTAAACTGTGTCTCTGGAATTGCTGAACTGTTGGAAATGAAGTTGGATGTCCCTGCTGTTTTCAAACTGTTTTCGTGGAAAGAAGTTGCTCCTTGTTCTTACTGAACTTTGCAGTGAAGAGACCTTTCGTTGACTGAGTCACCCATGAGAAATGAGCTCCACACGAAAAAAAGAAAGAGACTGATCTTTGCAAAAGCTTAACAAAAGTAAGCCCAGGTACACTTGCTAAAACATGGCCTTCGTCCGCTGAAAGTCTGGTTGCTTGTTTGATGGTCCGTAACCGGACCACCTCTTCAAGGCTTCTTGCCACAGGCCGAGGCACTGGAGGTGATTTGTTTGAAGTTGCAGCTTTCGATTCAGCAATCGGCGATGATGACAGGGGAAGTATCACCCTGCTTCACAACTACGCAACACTGCAGACCGCAAGAATGACGCTACAGAAAATTGAACGACCTCAAGCGGAAGCTCCTCTTCCACCTCACTGCCGCTCTTTCATGAACGAGTATTCTCCCGCAACCTCAACTGCACCCTTAATGAGAAACGGCTCAGCACTGACAGGGCCTCCGAAGGCCATTTCTCGATCATGCTTATGAAACGAAATCGCTCACTTTATATCGCTAGCATATCTCGATTCGAATGTCGTTTATTTTGAACTGAACTGTTGGTTCAGTTACATTTGTGCATCGAAATGTTCGCTGCTTTCAGGACCACCCAGTGCAATTAATCCTCAGTGACTGTGTGCAATCTTGATCAAAAAAGAAAATAGCGATACCTGCAGCCCACACATTTATAGTTCCTTTACGGCTGTGATGTCTAACTGCTACCTACATTACCCATTGAACATTTTCCTCGCAGCAAGCTCACTTGTTTTTCTCGTCATATGGCAGACTCGATTACGTAGGTTTCACGGAAAACTAGAAGACTGGTTCCAGAGGTGCATCACCCGTTAGCTTTAAACCTTCTTTGTTCCCTCTTATATGTGATCACCATCATAGATGAAACCTCATTCTTCTATACTTCTACCCATCACAACAAAAGATATTTGTCGAGCCAGGTTTGAGGGCGAAGTCACCGGAAAGGTTGCCTACTGCCTTTCATTTATTATCAAGGTAAATAATCGCTTCTGATGTACTGCAGCTTGAGACACCTGATACGATCTTGAAGAAATGAAGGAAGCTTCCGCAAATTCGCGCCAATTATTAAATCACATTTCACGAGTTGGTTGAATGCCACAATAGAACCTTGAGTTATGGCATTTGCTCAAGCCTTTCGTCTGGCAACCCCAAATTATTGACGATGGGAAAAATAGACTAATCCACGGTCGATTATTGGCAGCAGATTCACCTTTGACCTATTCTGTTGCCACAGAAGCCACCGAATAAGAACTCTCTACTATCAGAATGTCATCCACAAACAGTTGCACAATACGAATGACAACAAGGAAGCACTCCCACGTCAAGCGCCTCCTGTCAAAGGAACAACCATCTACTGGACGCTCCCATACGACACAGTTCTTTGATCTTTGACCTTTGATCGTGTTACCAACAGCGAAGCGCTTTAAAACGCCAGCGGGATGCCTATTCATCGCTTTCTAGTTGCTACAGATCATTATCCCACAATATTCAGGCACTCTCGAAATGAAATTCGCCTCTGTGGAAGCCTTAGAAATTTCTGATCATTTGCCAATGAACTTTATAATTGGCTTCGACTGGCGGCATGTCGAAATTAAGCATTTCATAGACGAAAACAGTTCCAACTTACCTTCACAGATATTTGTCATTCCTGGAATTAAGTTGAATCCTTTGCTGCGACATTTGCAACGGAAACTACCGATCGTATTCTCACATATGGTCGTTTTCTTGTCACAATTATTCGAGCCTTCAGCGCACTCATCCACATCTGAAATATGATGCGCTATCGCTCTTTTACATCCACTCGAAACATTATCGAAATCAAATGATTTGGTGTTTTGAACATACAATTTTCAGATTGAAATATTCACTCACCTTCAAATGGGAGGCGAATTAACAAGCGATGATTTCACTCAATTCAACTCTTAAGACTGACATAAACGGTGGCGGATGTGAGAGGGAGAGAGTTGTTATATCGTTCTTCAGGACGCATACCGAAGCAGAGAGGAAATCTTTTCAATACATAATGGCTGGAAATTTTGAAAAGGGAAAAGCGAGCTCCATTCCCAGCAGCAAAGAAGCTCAACGCCAAGGCTGTCCCTCTCCTATAGATTTTTCTCTCTAACTACTGTTGAGCATGAACAACGAAACAACATATTTTCTACAACATTCGCTCACTGATATTAAAAGCACATTCAGTAGAAGATGATGAAAACGAATCAACTCACCGACACAATACTGTTTATTGGACGCCTGTCGGAAACCATGTGGACACAGACACTCAAATGAGCCGTAAGTATTTCTACATTTTCCGCCTGCTTTCGAGCATATGTGCGTCCCTATGTCCAAACATTCGTTCACATCTAAATTATTTTCCTTTCATCTAAGATGTTATCTGCGAGTTCCATCTAAATCACCCGGTATTCAATTCTTATTTAATTCATATTATTTATTGCTTAAAATTCAAATGAATCAAACAGTGCCTCTTTGCTCCAATACAGGTCGTAATGGCGCATGTCTGAGTAAAATTTCTTTCCTGTTCCTCTGACCTACCCCCTTAATCGACTAATTTCTCCATCACTGACAAAAATTCTAGTAAAAGCTGTTTTCAAAGGTTTAGCTAGTTCAATTACTCTGAAAACAATTGAAAATCAAGTCATTTCAGTGAAACTGACAACGATGCGTACTGCAGAAATTTCAACAAGATTTGTTCTCTCAGATTCCTCAAAACAATATTGCCATAGGACAGCCACTCTGTTCATCCAAAAGACCACTTGGCAATAAAAATACCCCTCCTTGATCAACCAGTACTTGCACCTCGAATAGTTTCATGAGCAGAAGAGAGGAGAAAGAGCGCAGTCTAGGAGGTAATTGTGTGATATTCTAGCATTATAATCCTTTCTATTCCAACTTCCCCTTGAAAATATTTCAGACGTAAATGTCGCAAAGGAAGTACAGTGGCATGGCATCACTAACCTTCGCAAGAGATTCTGTCTGCACCAAGTTTGAATCCTTTCGGACATTGACAGCTGAATGAACCTTGCGTGTTAATGCATCGCACGCCTGCTGGTTTATTACAGCATGGACCGCGACCATGATTGCTTTGNCACAAATAAAATCACTCCGGATCATTTTTATTTCGCATTTCTCGGGACATATCATTCCCTTTTTCCCCCCCCCCCCCCCCCCCCCCCCCCCCCCCCCCCCCCTTAGGCTAAAGTTTATCGGAGTTCATCGGAACGATGAGACAACTTTTGAAGTTTCTCATTTCGAAAATGCTCAGTGTACTCTCGAACAGGAAAGAGAGGAATGCCATCAACGCTCAGCTCAGTCATTTGCATGCCTCCTATCCCAGTCGCCTTGAACATCGTCTTCCCGCAGATAAGCAAACCGGAAATACTTCCATACATCGACCGCACTACCACTTCTATCTTCCTCACAAGCAGTATATCAACTGTACTTCAGTAAGCCCCAACACAAACATTTCAATGCTCGAATAGTATATTCGGAAATAAAAGGCTGCAACCGCGCGACCCAATAACCATACGCTCATATGACAGGCAGTTTAATTGATTTTTGCCCTCGCAGCGTAAGGCTTTCATTTCTTAGCCTCATGTGCTCCATGCGAGCGACGTCGGAACGGATGGAAATCAGGCACTTAGAGCCAACTATATATTTGTGCCGTCGCCACTATTGACCGGGCTATGAGCTGGATGTTGGAGATTTAGGAGGCCGTGCAATATATACATTGTTTCAACCACTCCCCCTCCAAAGCTACCTCTGACATGAATAAAAAGTAAAAAAGGTTTCAAGATTGAAAGAGCTGCTAGCTTGTAGCATTAATGCACTGAATTTTAACCAGAAAGTAGTTGTCAGTTTTATGCTACGCAAATCTCCGACCCTGACGAGGTCTCTGCCATAGGACACGACTTTCTTCCTGTCGCCTTTCCATGCTCTATTCACTCCCCAGCTGATTAGCCCACCAACAAGATCTCCGAATCGCGCTCAAAGTTTTCGAGATTCTCCCCGGCGAAACACCTTTCACGCGGCTATCGAAAGGAACAAAGCTTCTCCTTGATGCAAAATAGTTGCCACGCGCCAAAAAGACATATTGACGCATGATCGTCTATGTCATATATAGCCCCAATTCCACAGTCATCGCGTAGGTTGGTACTCGCAATCATATGATCATACCATGGCACTGTCTGTCGACGTCGTTGAACTTGAATCCAGGTGGGCATTTACAAGTTACCCATTTACCATTCTTCTGCTTCGGGAACAGAGAAATACATTTCGCCTCTGAGGGACAATCATTGCGAGTGCGACAAACGTCTTCAGCTGCAACGTGGAAATATTTGCATATAAGCAGTGAACTGCCAGTTCATCACCTTTACATTTGGCAAGTGTTCCTTGGTTTTCTTCGACAGCCAATCCCTTCTTGAGCATACTACCTCCTATGACTTTTTGGGAAATTGATTTCAATGCCCGTAGCAACAACTATGAGATAACGGAGAACAGTTCGAAGAAATACAGGATTCTAGGAAATCTGAGATTCATTTCGAAAACTGCAAAGAATGTAACGAATTATGAGTTGAACGAACGTTCGCATATGTTCACTCCGTCACCCTGATAGGGCTCAATGCAGCGGCATTCGTAAAGTGGCGTCTTGTCGATGCATTTGGCGTATTTGTGGCACTTCGCTATACCCAACTCACATTCGTTTATGGCTGAAATGCAGTTTATTACAGTTGCACAACTTTATGAGGAGCCGATTATTTGCAACAACCAAAATAGAGGCAGTATCTATCATTCGCTCCGTCTGAATCATTCAACTGACATTTGCAGCTACTGAAAACTAGCTTGTTACGGTCGTCTGCCACTATCTAAATAAACATAAGTTTTGCTTGCTTCAAACGACATATGCTGGCCGGAATTTTCATATTTTCCATTCGACAAATACCTCATAGTTAACAAGAAATATTCATTTGTCATGTAGCGATAATGAAAACAGCTTAACTGGTCTGTATATGGAAAGGTGGGAGAGAGGGGGACGGAAGGTGGAGGAGGGGATCTCAGTGCGGAAGTGTGGGGAGAAGCAGGATGGGAGTATGACAGTGTTTTCTTGGGACTTCTTGTCGATCAGATTTCTTAATTGATCATCCTCTTCTTAATGCGGCCATTCTTTAAATAAAACAAATGCAAATGACCGCCCCTCGCATACGACTTCAGCCCAAACGGGAAACCGAGTCCCTCAGACGGTGTTTCAATCCTCAGAAAACAAAATCTTAGATAAGTTCCTACATGAAATGGTTAAGTGGCCAGAAACCACCGCCTGTAAAATAAAACAAAAATTAAAGACAGCGAAGAAATTACTTTCTTTCCATTCTTCGCGCTTCACCTTTACAAAGACCAGATTACAAAAAGATTTTTCATCCTTACGGGAGCTATAAAATATTTTCAGGGACTGGCAATATAAACGAGAAATTTTCACGGGTAGTGAATAATAGCCCACTCCAAATCAAGTGTCAACAGCTGGTGGGGGAAAAATCAGCACGAGAGGAAGCGATTTATACAAATACTCTTCAGTTTTGAAGGATTGGGAACGAAATGCAATTTTGGACAGGTAAAGGAAGAATAAGAGTGGAAAAGATCTCTGAAAGAGGGACATGTGAAAGGATGATCGAAAGGGCCCCGATAAAGACCAGCTCGAAAACAAAAGGCACGGTATAGTTTTATGCGGACTCACGTTCACAGCTACGCACTCCATCGCCCCTGTAGCCGACGTCGCAAGTACAGTTGAAGACAGCACCACCGGGTCGTTCGCTTTTCAAGCAATAAGCATGTTCGTTGCACACACTTGGACAGGTCGCATTAACCACACAGTCCTGGAGGCCATGCTGGATTGTCGGCGGCTGGCAGATGCACTCGTAGGTACCAACACGATTTTTGCATATCGCGCTCTTCGGACATGCTGGAGTGTTTCATTGTGCGATAAGTGCCACAAAACAATATCGGCTGTTAAATTTTACATAAAAGAGNTTTACATAAAAGAAACGAAAATTTCTTTCAAACAGGAATTGCTCGGAAGCTTATCTGTATGATCTCAGTCAGATCGAATCAGCTTAACACGTGCACTTCTAGAGCCATTTTGCCGTAATCCTGTCTCTACGTACTTTTTGTGTGCATTGCACAGGATCGGCAATCGCTTAACTGTTCATATCGGAATCGATGGAAATGCTGAACATCACGGATAAAATCCTTGTATGAATCGCCTCGTGGTGAATAAAATTAGCAAAGCACTATTCATGTTATGGGAATAAATATCACGTACGCCGTGGGATAGAGCTCAGCAGGAAGTAATTTCCAGTTATTTGAGCGAGTATTTAGCTAATCAATTCTCAAAGAAACCTTCTATGAAACATATACTTTGAGAAAAACGCTGTTGCTCACCGTGAGAGTTTTCTTTGCATTCATCCACATCGACACAACGAACCACAACGCCATTTTGTAATTTGCGACGGAAACCGCGATTGCACACACATTTATAACCACCAAGTGTATTCACACAAGTGGAGAATTCAGGGCAGTTGAACTGCAAACGTGAACTAATCAGAAATACAAAACACTAAAATATGGAACGATCGCATTATAAATGCTGTGAAATGCTGTTGAGCTCATTATTCCTTCACTTAAACATTCATCTTCAGCAAGTCCCTCGAAAAATCCCTCACTTCACTCTTTTTCCTTCGGAAGAACAACTGTAACTGCTAGAACTGAAACAATTCATTGTTCACTTTGCTACGATTAACGCAATCAGAGGATTTCTCAACAGGGAAATAAAGTTTCTATGCGAAATTATATAAAGTACTCATAGTAACGGACAAGTTCACAGTAAGTAATAAACAAGATGAGCACCTGATGGGTAATGCATTCATCGTTGTCGACACATCCATTCGCAGTGTTGATGAATGCAGGTGAGTTGCACTCACAACGGAAACTACCTGCCAAATTCACACAGCGTTCCGATTGCTTATTGCAGCTGGAAAAAAAGTTTTTTGTTAGCGTATCAAAGAAATTGATGAGAATGCGTGGTCATTTCTATCATATCATGGATAAAGATGGAAGAGAAATGTGTTGACGAATTGCGTGAAAGAATTTTGAATTCCTCAATCAATCTCAGTGTCCTTTATTTGAACGTTTCGTTCAGAAAGTAGGACAAGCCAGATAGTTCAAGTTGGAAGCCATAAAGTTTTAATGCCACCAAAAATGAAAAACCGCTCTCAAAAGCAAAAAGGTTGTGGTATACAGCAACACAGAGATGTAAAATCTGTCTTCTTGAACATGCTCGACGATGGATGCATCGCAATTTTGAAACGAACTTGAACTGAAAGATCTATGGACCAACTTTATGTAATGCAATCAGACCAATAATTTAGCTGATGTTCGCTTTTTCCTTTCAAACGAGTACATTGAGAAATAACAAGTCCCCCCCCCCCCCTTCAAACGGAGTTTTTTCGAGACTGCCGGGCTGAGAAGGGGGTATTCCGGGACCCCTCTAATAGCAACTAATAACTTTGCCAGGACGGATGCACTTATCAGTATATCGTAATTGCAGAAGTACAAGGCCAACAATGTCTCAGGCATCTTTCCGTCCGTAAATACCAAACCTGAGCAAAAGAATATCAGTTATCTTCTTTACTGAAAATGTGTTCCAATATACTTTGATACTTTCACGTTTGCAATTGTAACTGTGAGGCCATTTATGCAGCCATTACCGATGCAATGCAAGCAACGCTCGTTGAATAAGAAGCCAGGTTAAAGCACCATAAACTCACTTATGCAACCCTTGCTCGCATTCATCAATGTCCAAGCAGCGTGTCGCGTTCGCATTGAGGCGGAAACCAGGTGGACATTCACACGAATAGCTGCCAACGTTGTTGAGACACATAAACGTCAATCCACATTGAGCGAAACCATGTGTGCATTCATCAATATCTGTTGAAAGTTCTTTTATTTACTTTCAATTGAATAAAAACGATCAACCTACTAGCTTATCATGACCTCGGAAGTAAGGTAACTTACTAGCCGCAACGAAGGAAGTTTCAGATGAGAAAGGTAAAGCAAAATTTTATGGTGAAATAAATTTTCGTTGAAGGCGCCAATTTTTGCGTTTCAGCCTTTCGTAGTTTCATTGGAAACACGACAAGCCGTTTTCCCATTTTCTGCTTCAGACATAAAGAAACCTGGTAAGCAAAACGTCATCCCCTCCTCCATCCTCTCTTCAAGATCACTTGGTAATTTTTCGAAGATACCATCCACGCACGGTAATAAAGGGGCTGCTAGGAGCTTGAAAAGGGCCAGAAAAATTATCAACACTTCTGACACTTTAAAAAAGGTGTAGTTTTTTTGTCTGCCGCACTTGGCAAGGAAAAAATATCGTACTATCGAACATTTCAAACGATTATTCTAAGAGCAATGATTAGTTTCACGAGAAGAAAACAATAAAATGAAAATAATTTCTTCAGAAAGCATAAAAGGTGAGGTGATTTAAATTGTTCGAAAAGGTCACAGCATTGAGTTCGGTGAAGATTTTTTTGGGAACACAAAAGGAAGAACCCCCGATGGTACCAATATTTTCTGATTCGGTGGTATCTGGCTTTCAGGAAAACTTTTCACTCGATTGTAGAAAAGTGTCTTAAAAAGTGTAACATGATAATTTACTCAACACCTTCATCCTCAAGTTTCAAAAGTTTCTGAAAACGCGCATGTTGACGATAAGCAGCTTTGAAGCTTTAGCTTCCTTCTCAGCGTAAAGCGGACAAGTTCTGAAAGCTGAGGTCACAATGCACCCAACAATGCATACTTTAACATACTGTCATAGAAATCCTCAATAATGATGATTGCTTCCCACCTCCAGATATGGTTAAAGGTCATAAATGAGAGGAGCAAGATTGCTCCAATATGATGATGTGAGGATGGCATTTCACAAATCTCACGTTGTAGCACCAACCTGTACATTCGGCGGTTGCATTGACACGTTCGAAGCCTGGTTTGCATTCGCAGTGATATCGATGCCTTTCACTGACACAATACTCGTTCTTAGCACAGACATCTCGCCCAGCGGCTTTCCTTGCTTGTTTACAGTGGTCGATTGCTGCACAAGAGTGCATGTTATAGCGCGATTTGAAGTGAATAAAAACTGCTTAGAGTGCTTGAAACGAAGGTTGGAAAAAATTTCGCGTTACAATCAGGGTGCCTTTGAAGGAAATTTGCTTTTAAGGAGGCGAAGCCAATGAGTTGCTTCTCTCAACGGCTAAAGGAACGAGTGAACTTTTCATTCGTATTCCTAACAGTGGTTGATCACAATAATACTTCAATACAATTTCAATACTGAGACACTTAAAAATAGGTGAAATTAATGGACGGATGAAGTGTCAATGCTCGAAATAAGACAAAGTCGCGTCTCATTGGAAGGCGAGCTTTCTATACCGGACGATACAGCAATTATGATGAACTCATTCCTCTTTCACACTAAATCACTAATGAGCCCATCGAGGTTATACAGTCATTCGTTTGTACCATCTACCAAAGATGCAGACCTTTCCTGTGCCCATGTTCGCCATCAACGAGAAACTCGACAAAACATCCTAGCTGCGCATTATGATAATTTCTAGCAGTCGATGCAATTAATAAAACATTCGTACGAAACGACTTGTTTTTATGAACTAGTGTATCGATGAAATGATCTTACGTTTGCACAGTTCACCGTTAGGAAGCGCATCTCCATAATATCCGGCGCGACATTGGCAATACTGATGAGTGTCATCAACTCGTGCACAATATGCATTCGGGTCGTGCTTGCAGTTCTGCTCTCGACTACACTGTGGGGTATCGACTGCAATTTTGAAAATCTGTACTGATAAAAGAACCCAAACTTTTAAGTAAGTGGAAAAAAGTCATTTATGGGTATATAGTTTGTAGCTTTCACAACAACGTATTTTTAAGAGCATATTTTTGTCGCCATAGAGCTCAATTCTCGTGGTGAGTAGCAGTTCTTAATTTCAAAGCAAGGTACTGCCATTCACGGGCTAATGTGACATGTATTCGGGCGGGGTTATTGCCTTTCTTGTACGGTTGAGAGTTTCTTCGATGCTAGGAATAGACAACTGCAACTAACTCACAGAAACAGACCCAATGCAGTTTGGCACTAATTAATGGAACATTAAACTTTATAGTAATACTGAGGTGGCATTAGGCATACAATAATGACTATGGCTCGTGATAAAACCGATGCATTCGAGGTACTTTTCGTTTATTAACATTAGCTTTGTACCATTGCAAACTGTTTATGTTATAATCACTGTCAAATACTGCTCTAACTTTTCGACTCATAGCTAGCATTAGCCTAGCAGAAAAGTGTGCCTATCGAATTCATTCTGCACTGAAACGTTTAACTGACATATAAAAGAAATTGAAGGCGTTGAAAGGCAAACAGTTTAAAAATATTAAGCAAACGCGATTAAAACCTTTCAAAGGAAACAATACTCGCTTTTGTGGGAGAGATTTCTCCGATGAACTCACTTTTGCATCTGTGCATGATGTCTTCGATCTGTCCACGAGGGCATATACACAAATAGCTACCAACTGAATCAACACACTGAGCTGTTGGTTCACACGCACGATTCCGAGGATCTCCTCCAACACCTTCTACGCATTCGTCAATATCTGCAGTTCGTTGTCATCACAAATATCGCGCAACAGAAAATCGCTTTGTCGTGAAATCAACATAAAAATTATACCTACTGAATCGAGTAAAAAAAGAAATATCGGAATTCCTGTAACAGCATATCAAAAAAAGATTATATCGCTGAAACTCCGCATGAATGCCTGTCTATTCTTCAACTTAAACGTGGAAAACAATTTGCATGAGAAGTCTTCAATCACCATTACAGTCGACCAATCAGTGCAGTATTCCCAGAGAGTTTATATATATCAAAGAAAATGTGAGTTCTCAAGATATATTAACTCATTATCAGCTAAAAATATTGGCTATGCCTACTGCGATCTCCCAAATTTTGACCCCTCAATCACATCACTTCATTGATGTATCTGCCATAAGATGCTACGTGAGGCTTCTATAGACAAATTCGATAAGTGCGTTCTACAAAATTTTATGCGAAACACTCTCATTTCTCCACGGATAAAGAAATATAGGCAACGCTGCCGTCGAACACTTGCACACACACAATCGAATGAATAAAACTCTGAATAATATCACAAAAAGAAGTGTTTTTACTTTGACAATATTTGCGGTCTGATGATAGTCTATATCCCTCGTCACAGGTGCAGTTGAACTGTACGCCATAGTCGACGCACATCATGTGCTCGCCAACGCACTGCACTTCACTCTTACACGGAATTCCTAATGGTAATTTCACCTGAAAGATTTTCGCCAATTTTGAAAGGCAGTATATGGAGATGATGGGAAGCGCTAGATCATTTGCAGTGAAATTTTGTGGATCAAGTCGCTGAAAGCATTCGCTGAAGATATTATAGCAGATGAAAGTTTAAACGAGTTGACAAGCACCCAAGTAATTTGATGCAGATTGCATTTGCTGAATATATGAAGATCGCCTCAGTGAGACGAGATAGTTCCCACCGAGAATCTAAATTCCTTTGTTAACTCCATTCAGCGGCGAAAAGGAAAGCATCAATCGCATACAAATCCACCAAGTTTACTATAAGCTTTATATGGTATTCCTTACTAGGATTTTAACAATTTGCCATATCTGACAAATGCGGCCATATTTTTAATGAAAATTTTCGACCCACAAGAACAATGGTCTGAATAATCAAAGAATAAAGGATTGCCAGCCAAAATGACTTTTACGAATTCCTCTGAGCTTGGCAACTTGTGTGTCATCAGGATCCTTTGCGTGTTACCTGTGGGCTTTCTGGTTCAGGTCCGTCAGGAATTGGCATAGGATCCACGAGAATTATTCGTGAATACTAGATGCTATTCTGCCTTCTCAACGTCGAGTGGCCGATGTATGCATGACATAGATCATCGAATGAACATCGATGAAATATATCCATCAGCAATGATCACTGTGTAATGGGGAAATTTAAAATTTGTTGCAAATGTGCAAATTGTCATGCCAGCAATATGTTCAGTGGTTTGCAGTTGAGATTTTTGAAATGGAATTGGGCTGGGGCAATGTAAGATCGCATAAGATACACGCAGACGAGAGGAATGATGAGTGAACATCGCGTTCTTTTTCTGAGTGCTAACGCCTGTCGACAGCCCGTAAAGGATAATAAGCCAATTGAATAACTTCTTAAAGGGTCATGTAATTATGCCCTTCACAGATAAAGCAATGAATAGGATGGTGAGATGGAAATATTGAGGCAAACAAAAGAAACACTCGACTGATCTACCTTGCACTTGCAGTGGTCGATAGGGACGCAATCGTTCTTATCATCAAGCTGTAGTCCGGTGGGACAACGGCACTTAGCTTCGATTCCTTCACCTATCCTGGTCGGCCTGCATATCGCCCTCTTACCGCATCCTCCTACAGACGAGTCAATCAAATCATAATTTGTGTTCAGTTGTACATCCGGTCAACTAACTGATGAAACAAGAGTATAATCGAACTTCACTACATTGGCTTTAAGATATGGTTAAGTTGGCTGAGTTTCCGAGATAGCGCTTCATTCAAAAGCGGCGCCACAGAAATGAAGCTGCCGAGGTGAGATGTAACCGAATATTGGCACACCCTTCCCCATTCCCGTAGTGCTATCACAATTCTGATCATCGAAATTTGAAGGAGAATCTGCGTTTGCATAATTTTGCTGCTGACAGAAGTTTTGACATCGAAGGTGCGATTTTCCACG
>JAARMF010000019.1:100174-110877 GCA_022844705.1 Toxascaris leonina | reverse complement strand
CAAGTCCAAAAAGAACGGGAGTGAAAGGTTGGAGCGCGAGTGAAAATAGTGCCAAGCTGAAAACATTTCGACCTTCACAACTGCAAATTTCAACAAGATTAGCAAGTTTCATTTCCGTAACATTCACAGTGTGCTTCTTTCCACTATAGGAAACTCAACGCGAAGTTATGCAAGTCTGAAGCAGCAAACATTTATAAACAACCAATTGCTCTCGCGTACCTTTATTTTTGAGGCAAGGATTCCTTACACACCGACCAACAGCTGTCAGCAGGAATCCTGGCTTGCATATACAGAACGGTTGTTTATTCATCGACTTGCAATCCTGTGTTGCATTATCGCATGGATTGCGCGCTAAGCATGCGTCCAACACTGAAAATTGTCTTACTTAGGCCAAAACGCCGTGACAATTCGATGTGCAAAGAATACCGCAGCAATTGCTTTGGAAAGAAGTTTCTTTACGACTAATATATGAGTAACTGGAATACAGATACCTTTGGGGTATCACAAGAAGTGAGGATTTTCCCTGAAGACAGGTGGCTCCCCTCTAACTGGTTAGCTTGAAAATCAATTTGCTGGAAAGGCCAGCAACCTGGCGCGAAAAAACTGGAAAGCTAGTCGCCGAAGAGGGATTAGGTGAGGCCGCAGGTTGGATGACATAGGGTTAAGTTGTAATATAAATGCAAATGTTGCTGCGAAAAAGCGATTCATGCCGTGAACCCCGCATCGACAAGCGATTTGGTCGAAAGGAGGCATTGTAAAAGAAAGGGAAAAAGTCAGTGAAGTGCATCTTGCCGGACTGCAAACAGGAAATGGGGTTCCGGTAGCGCATTGTCTGCAGTAGTAAAGCCGTTTTTGCTGGTAAAGTGATATGTGGTTATGTGGTAAAGCCGCATATCCAGTTTCCTTGTTACAACTTTACAAATACTCAATAGGACTCCTTCATATTACAAGAAATATTGTTTGCATCACATGCCGGTCTAATGTGTGGCCACAACATTTCATTATAATCATTTGCTACATCCACTCATTAAAGCACAATACCTCACCTTGTTCTCTGTGATAAAGAAACGCCCAAAAACATATTCCTATATCATAACAAGTACAACAATCCCTTCAAATAACAATTCCGTTGAATAACAATGTAAATATAAAAGTCATTCAAATCTAAGAATGTCAAACAAGGGTGGTGGCTGAATGCTGCATTATATCAGCAAAATATTTAAAGATGACAACGTGGAAAAAGTGTGTTGTCCAAGCAAGTACGTACAGAAATAAATAATAATTTTAGCTTGCGGTTGATTGCCCAGTCGCTTCAACGAAGAACTTCCGTTTTTCAGAGGAAAAAACCTTTTCCGTTCGTCAAGCACATCAGACGTGATTAGTGGTATTTAATGAGCTAAAAAACTCACATTTGCATCCACTTCCATACGGATCCCCACTGTAGCCAGGTGCGCATCTACACAGATAAGATCCCCGTGTATCCGTACACTTGGCACCATAACCACAAGCGCGTTTTACCACGCCGTTTCTTTTCACGCCCTGAAAACCTTCATGCATGCTCGCGAACAAGAAAACTTGTCTTCGATATTCCAGTCATATATAATCATACCTCTTTGTTAAATGCAGATATCACTGTAGACATCATTACTGAAGTCACTTAGTGGAGGTGAAAAGAGAAATATTCCATCGCACTGAATTGATTCAATCAGCAACAGCAAACCCATGCCTCTACACCTCGCAGGCAACACAAATAGAAAACATATCACACTCGAACACACCAGCATGTCTTTTGATCAGTGCCCTTTGCTGACCACAGTTGGCTGAATGGTTAGATGAGTGGCACTTCGCGACATCGCGTTAAAACAAAGGCACAGATGTACTTATGCATTTCAGTTATCGGTCACAGATCACATCACACAATCTCTATAATGGGAGGTATCGCATAACAACACAGCGATGTTTAACGGTTGTCGTCTGACTATCGAAATCTTCACAGATGAATATCCGTTATTTACGAGAATCAAGAGCTAATTTTGAATAGTTTTGAGCTTCGAACAGCTTGTAGATTTCCACTGACAAATGAAGAAAATTGTGTGCGAAATAAAGCACAAAACTGATAAGTGCTGGAACTGCACCAGAAATGTGAGAGCAGAGAATCCGTGGTGACAACTTAAATTGTTCCCTCACTTTATATCGTGATTTTCACGTTTTTATCTTGCGTATATCTTCTCTGCATGAGCTGCTCTTGTTTTTCATATAAGTGATGAAACCAGTGCGAACTATGAGCACATAAAGTAGATTGCCTTGCATTATATGAGTAGGAAAAAGAAGGCTGCAGTTACAAGGGATATGGGAATGCTAACTCAAATAAACAACACTATCATTTTACGAAGAGAGTTGTGTTGCTTCGCAATAATGCCTACATTTTTCAAGCCTGATGGTCATCAGAAATCAAACGCAGATGTTTAAGGCAATTGCGTGCTTTATGCATGCTACGTAATGGAAATATGATTCGCAGTACTGTTCTAACGATACGAGATGTCACATATTTCGAGGGGCTTCAGCTCGTGGTTATACGGTAATCTGTAGGACTGCAGTGTCGAACAGAGAAAGAACAGTGGATGTTTGGGCAAAAGCGCTGAGCTGCAAGAGAAAGCTGAAGTTTGGTGAGGATCTATGAGTGAAGTGCTGATACTCGATGCAGAAACGATATAGAAGCAAACATAGTCAAAGAGGGATGATTAGCTCATCAACTATTCACTAAAATATTAACCATCGATCAAACATCGATTACTTCATTTATCTTCATCACAATCTTCAAAACTTTCAATGCGTCCTGGCGTGATTCATAATTAGACTTGTTATGGGTCCCATCTCAACAGATTCGCTGCATCTTCTAACAAAGACCTTCTCTTCCAACTTTCCATTTCAGCCGGTTAGTGTGAATGTCATTTGAAAAATCTACTACAATTGCAGCACGAATCAGTCTGAAAGTCAGTCCTCAGCTCGTTGTTGCAAATGCTTTCTCCAATTTATGCAGCTTTTTTCAAAAGCTGCTACCTCCTATGAGCTTTCTGCTAAAGTGGGAGATATCATGCCCTCTGCTGTGCCAAGGAAGAAGAGAAAAAGACCTCCTTTCTTATGTTAATAGTCTTTTTTCCCTGAGGCAGGCCTGCTGAAAGCTCGGATGAAAGTAATCACAGGCGAAACAGAAACGAAAAGAATAATACAAAAAAAAACGAGAAAATCTGTTACCACAATATATAGATTGGTAAAAGGGAGAGTTATTATAAGGAAATGGTCGCACCACTTTACATTCGTTGATGTTCTCGCAAGCACACTTCGTCAAATCTTTGCATCCTAC
Organism: Toxascaris leonina; assembly: GCA_022844705.1. Classification (NCBI taxonomy): domain Eukaryota; kingdom Metazoa; phylum Nematoda; class Chromadorea; order Rhabditida; family Ascarididae; genus Toxascaris; species Toxascaris leonina. Next base: position 107,513 of record JAARMF010000019.1, on the reverse strand, counting down.
CGGCTTGCGGAATCCGCATTTGCACTTGCACGCGAACGTTCCATTCATGTTACGGCATACATCGGCATCACTATCCGGGCATACCGGTGGCTGTGATAGGCATTCATCTATATCTGAAACCGATAAACTCTCTCAAATGAGCATCAACAATCACATATAATCTTGAATGTCGTGAAAGACAGTCATTATCCACCACTCATGCATTTGGCCCCTACCCCCACTCCGTCTCCCTGATTTCCCTCTCTGTCAACTAAACTGAGAACGAGCAAGACCCAAAAGTGTAATTCCACTATACTATTCAAGCACTGATATTGTCTGAATTTTAATACGGACAGTCATGCGACGTATCAAACCTTCTGACACTCATTGACGCTAATGTCATCACATATGATCTCGAAACATGATAAGAAATTTCGGTTATTTCGAATCAAAGTCGGAAAGAGGTTCTTTGAATTGTTTGTTAATAATCCCTCCAAACAACTATAATATTTCCGCCACTGCAAACGACTACTTCTCTGAGATCTTCTATTAGAAAACGGGCACCACTTTTGTGCAAGACAAAATTAATCTGAGCCATTCGCCACAACTTTTGAGACGTCCTTTCGATATATCATGGTTTCCAAACACGGTTGAACAGAACAGTTGGAGTTCATTGGAAAGAATAAAAGAAGATTCCAAGATAAGATCAAAAATTATGTGCTAGGTACAAACTTTTCAATAGCACGTGGTGGTAAACGATGGCCTTACAATCGTTATTGTTACTACTTACCCTCACAAATACCCGGCTGCCTTTGAATGTAGCCTGGTGGACATATGCACAGGTAGCGTCCAGGAGTGTTGACACATTTCATACGGACTATACCACCTTTGTTGTCGCATTCATTGTTTTCAGGGGAGAGACACTCGTTGATATCTTCAACCGACTTTTCTCAGCAAACGCAAAAAAACGAACCATTCAGAGAGATCAATAATCTCGAATTCAATTGTTAGCAATAAGACAACCGGAAATTTTTAAAAAACGAAGTCTCGCACCATGAGCTCCTTGTGCTGCTGTTGTAGAACGACAACATTCTAATTTCCGTTAGGGAGGAATGGAAAGGGTTTGAAAACGCCGCGAGAATATGAAATGCTCTGTGTTAAACGCAGCCCGCAGGCATAATGGCAGTCTCGCCGACTTCAAGCATATAGATCAAACAGATCTATCACTGTTACTCTTATGGTTTCATTGTAGTCATCAATTCATTTTACTACTGTCATTGATATCATCAGCTGTTATTGCCACTAGGATGCCCAACCGATTCACTACTACGTGCAAGTGATTTCGGTAATGAATTATTATCACAAGATAATATCAGTAGCAGTCAATTTTAAGGAATTGCTAGCAAGTTACAAAAACGTTCTATAGTATATTCCATAAATATTAGAGCATCTACAACTCTTACTAGTGCTGAACGACGGACTTGAAAGTTGTTTAACAGATCAGTCTATGATATCAGGCTATCAATGGAATTTCGTAACTCCAGCCTCGACGCTTCCCAAGTAGAGGCTATAAGGCGGACAGATGCACCCACAAGTTCGGGTCATTGTAGAGATGCAATCTGAATCATTCGGTCATAATAACCCAGTCACCGCTAATCTAAAGGGAAATTCGTTGAGTGATGTTACCACATAAGACTGAGGCAAGTTTTATTAACTGGGTTGTCCAACAGACTTCTCACGACTGTCATAGCACTTCTGACAATTCTTGTTGCCAATCCCAATCTTTCTGCATCCGAAAAAAATATTGCTGTCTCTACGTTCAAATGGTGCCTCTAAGACATTGTGCTTTTTGGCAGCCAAAAGTTTATAAACCGAACTATATATTGTCTGTTCAGCTTACACAATCAACACTTCTATTGCTGCTCATCGAAACTACTCTCAGCTAACTCGAAACATTACAAACATCATCGTCATTAATTCCTCCAGAATTTCAACGAGGGAAACAAGGTCGACTTTTGGTCGCCAAATTCACAGTTTGATCGCAATGATGGATGTGCCGCCTGAATACAGTTGCTCAAGGTGGGTTGCCGTCGATGAACGTCGATAAACGTTAAGGTAAACTTACCGGCGCAGCCATCTGGCGAGACCTCGAATCCAGGCTTGCATGTGCAGTTGAAGGACCCCTCGAGATTAAGACAGTCTTGTGTATTTGGATTGCAATTGTCGAGACGCTCACCGGGATCGCATTCGTCAATGTCTGTGAATAGCTCAATTTTAGTTACTTGCTGCCACCTGGAAGCTGCTTCAAGAAATTTCGATGCTTTATTTTCAATAAAAACTCTAGCTAGTGGTACTAGCTCAGTGGTATTAGCTCCAAGCTGGCCATTTTGACATGGTCTAATGTCGAGGTGCTCTGATCACAGCTGCTAATGCAATATACATCAGATATTGGCCAGCCGCAACGTGTGATGTTCAGTTAAGATTCATTCAGTTACTCGCGAAACCTCTCGTTCTAGAGAGGCTACGTGAACTGTGAAAGCAAATGAGTTGCATCCTCGAATTCGAACAAGGACAAATGCAATTGTAAAGCAGCTTGGACTGTTCAACGATTCGTAATGACTTAGTTGTTAATGAAACGAAACATTCACAACGATTTCTTCTCAGGTTATTAGATTCGATCACCATCCTCATGCTGGATGTATCCGACCATATAAACCAAGTCATTTATGCATAACAATATTCGAACTTACCAATGCAGGTCTCACCATCGCCCATATAACCAGTCTTGCAAATGCAATCGTATCCTCCATCTGTATTAACACAAACCGCATTTGGTGAACACGTCGCCTTTCCAGTGGCGCACTCGTCAATGTCTGGAACTTAATGCCCATCAAACTGTCCACTCATTTCTAAAGCTTCTCAGTTTTTGTTGAATCGCCAAGTAAGAGAATCAGCCGAAGATCACATGCAATCCGAAAGTTCTTTTAATTAGTCACCTCTGCATTTCTTATAGTCTGGTGCCTGTTTCTTGTAACCGTCAGCGCATACGCACTCATAAGAACCCTCAGTGTTCATACAGGTTGCATTCTTCAAAGCACAATCATGCTCTCCAGATTCGCATTCGTTCACGTCGATGCACACCGGATTGGTCAGCGTGCTGAAATATATTTCAGACTGATCGAAAGCTGAAATGCAATAATGCAATAAGTAGTCGTATACTTGAAGGAAAATGATGCCTCAGTCTCATCTGAAGTTTTTAACTTCCATTGCGATTAAAAAATCGTCACTTCTGTACTGCTTAAGTTGAGGATTGGCTGGAAAATCTATGAGCAAAAAATGACACCCATACAGATGGGTTCCCTGTTGTGCAGGCGAGGTCGATGAGAGGACGTGGTCACTGAAGACGCTACGAATTCTGTGCATTTAGTGCTCGGCTCATCTCCTCTGAAAAAGTGCGTGAGGGCTGCAAACGACTAGCTATCTACTCCCTCTCCACCCCCTTTTCCCTCAATCATTACGATGGATGGCATTAGGTTCTTTGCTGATTAAAATGACAACCCTTAATTATTGCGCTCTCAAGGAAAGATGCGTTGGACATAGAGCTGCACTGCGCTGTTGGTGGAAGCACCCTTACCGAGTTTATTTCTTTTCGCGTCGACTTGTTAAAAACTCAGCGTATGAATGCCGAAGAAAACTTCTACGCTTCCATGAACTATTCACCATTTCTGTAAAGAGCGCTGCGCCATGTACCTGCGAATGACTTTCTAGTAGTTTTGCATCATAAAATTCGAATGCGACGACGACAAAACCTGGGTCATCTGAGCTAAGAAGGAGATCGACCTTGTAAAGTAGAGTTCGTTATGATTTATCAGCTTAAAGAATTTTAAAAACAGGTTCATGACTTGTATTTGGCTTCAAAACAGATACGGAATGGTAGGAAAAAGAGACATTTGCAGTTTTTCAAGAGTTCGGCACCATTCGAGACGAAATTTCACCTTTGAGATAGCAACTTTGAAAGACTTTCCTTCGATTTTCGATTCGTTAGAAAATTTTGGAGAAATTGATAACAACGTTATTGCCGAAAACCTCCAGCAATCCTTGATTATGACCTACCACACGTCATGCCTTTGGAGTTGTTTGAACGAAGTTCTTAGCTACAGCATATTCTGTTTTACCTCGCAGCAATCTTCGCCAATTAGTGAGAAATTATCAACCCATCCCCCTCTTCATAGGTACTCAGCGAAAGAAGTACCACCAAGCAATGGCAGTTTGAAACAAGTAAAGTTAAGATCCAAATCAGTAGGTATACATCACATTCAACTTGAAGCAGTAGTTGATGAGTGTAAACTAGGAACCTGCTGATCCTGGCCGTATAACCGGTGACACATTCGCACTTATAGCTTCCACGCAGGTTAACACATTTCGAGTTAAATGGACACATGGCAGCACCTATCTTCAGCTCACATTCATTTATGTCTGAAAAGTTCATTGACTTGGGGTGTTCAAAAACTGATTCAAATTTTGAGCAGCACGTTTGATAGGCACCGATGTGCATCTATTGTTCATATATGATTCCCANTTGAGCAGCACGTTTGATAGGCACCGGGCACCGATGTGCATCTGTTCATATATGATTCCCGAAACTCATGACTGCTTAGCGTCACCGTTTTGAGCAAGAGGACTGCGGTGACTGGAAGTCAGTGTATTTTATTAAACAAACTCCGCACTAGTCTTGAGAGAATTGCTCCCTTCGCAGTTAAGACTTTCCACTAAGCATCCCCCAACATTCATTGATTTCTAATTCAAAAGCTTGATTCTTAAAAGATTTATGGTCCCACGGGATCCATGTCAAGCAATACGATATCCAATTTTCCGGATGCGACAACTGTTTGAATTATGAAAAGCCAGTTAATATCTAAATTGAGATGCCTTCTGTGCGATTCTCTCCAACCCTCCCCCTCTCCCCACTAAAAGCTGCACTGTCATCATAGAAGGGAAAGAACTTGTTTTCGGGAGACATCATTGAATCAACATGAGCTGAAATTCAGAAGCACCAAAATTCCTATGCTATGCAGATGGTTAATACAGAATATGAAAAAAGCCAGTCTTATGACTGATGCGCTGCCGGGTTACTTCAACGATTGGATGGCACAGGTAAACAGGGATTATTACTTTGGATGACAGCCGTTTACAACCAGTGGATTGATGTCGACGGTGCAAAGTATTTGTGGTAGGCACTCCTCGAGGCCGGAATCTGAGTGGTACAAGAACTCTGGCTGGTGTAATACAAAGATCTCATTGCCTCATGGCTGGAACACCTAGGAGCGAGGAGTAGTATCCCGCTTGTTTGTCAGCCAAACCCCTCAAATTCTTTCTCAAAGGAAGTCTCCAAAGCAGGAATTTTGTCCCCTTATGGCCACATTTCCTTTGCGTTGCTACAACCCATCCACATCTAATTTGCACCAACGTTGACCTCACAAGCAGTAATTGCAGTCCGAAAACAATCAGCCATACTCGCCACTATCGGAAATGTGTCATGGATATATTCTTATTAAATGTTCAGAAATTGTGAATACCAATGCATTCGCCAGATACGAATTCGAATCCTTCTTCACACTGACAGACGTGCATGCCTGGTCCAGTGTAAATGCATTTCAACGGCTCGACACACGGTTGCAGTTCAATGCATGGGTTGATGTCTAAAAAATAGCGCTCATTAAAATATGTGAAGTCAGACAAGATGGCTTGTACCCCCCTCACCTCACTGACCACCCTCATAAATTATCTGTGAATAAATAAAAACGATGAATGTAGTACTCATATTTTAAGTGATTTGCTGCTGGGAAAATGTCTTAGCGTCTCTGAACGAGTGTGGCCGTTTTTGTGACTGGTCCACGCGAAAGATAGCACAAAAAGTCATAAAATTCATTATGTTTCCAGAAGGTGTCTTCAGCAATCTCTTATTTGGAATTGTTGATCAGACAGACAGACATATACCATCGTGCGCATAAGCACAATAAAAACACAATCAACATTTGAAGTCGAGATTTGTAAGAGCGCATTACAACTAGCACAGGAGAATGCTTCCAAAGATTTGAATCCTAATGAGGCAGGATCGTCGTTCATCTCTGCTTTTAATGTGTTTTTGCGATGTTCCTTATAAGAGAGCATTGCTGCAACATCATGACCATTCCTTCCTTCTGTGTGTGTCTACATGTTTGTTCGCTAACTTTGACTACGAAACTATCTAAACTAAAGTGAGAAAATTCGGTGAGTACACTATGCCCTATGAGATCATTTCTTAGGTCGCATCTCACACTGATCCATCGACTATGAAAGAAATTACTGTCGTTCAAACGTGCCAACTAGTCGGATATTCATTTTTCAACAGTCGGATCAGAATAAAACATGCCGTTTTTATGAAACTGTGCGCGGTCGGAGCAGTCACTTATTTCTGCCAGCAGGTTGTGAGATTGGTTCCTCAGGTGAGTATCTCACCGGCTCTTCCGGCGTGCTCCTCCACTCATTCAATTAATACACCAACAATGTTGTGACATCAAATAAATTTGCCTTGACTGAAACCATCGCACAGACTAATACATAACTACACGCCACTGATGCTGTGCACTTTGCAAATGCAAATTTCTCAGTGCACATAAAAGATAACACTTTCGTATGCTCAGTGAAGCTCTTAGGTTGAAGGTCGCTATTTCGAGCCGTGTATTCGATTCCCATTCAAAAGGCCGTGCGGTTACTGTGCATAAATCAGCTCGTTCTGAAAGCAGTATCGCTCCTTTCTCTTTCAATCATGATAAGTAAATCGGACATTCAGAATGCTGAATGAAAACTGCAAAACTGTACAAGACAATGGGATAGCGTCGGCTAGATGCCACTGCACAACGCATTAAAAGCAACCTTGACAAGGTGGTCGATTTCTTAACGAATCGACGGTCAAAGGAAAGTCGCTTGTCTCCTGCCATCTGTATCCATTCCGACAAGCGCATTGGTTATTGACACAGTTGGCAAATTTCGGACATGGGAAACTTGCATCGCAATAGTTCGGATCTGTAACATTTTCATGACCACTCATTCTAAATAACCAGCTGATGAGTACTTTCTATGTCGATAGGCAGTCTGCAACGAATCTTTTTTCGGAAATCCATAATCCAAAATGAGGTAAACGCAATGGTGGAAAAACATCAAGTTTCTTTTGAGTAGGTGTCGTTGAGATAGACAAGTCAAGTGGATCGCGCGAAAGAGCTTCAAAGGCAGCAATCGGCAGATGAAAGCTGTTAATCATTCCAAAATCTAAAAAATTACGTGCAAAATGAATTGCACTAGACGCGGCTGCCGATAGAAG
>JAARMF010000019.1:76586-92533 GCA_022844705.1 Toxascaris leonina | reverse complement strand
TAACAAAGCTTTCTCAAGGTAGTACATGAATTTGCATCATATTTCAGAGTGAATGAGTGGCAAATGGATGTATTAATCATGAATTATATCCCCATTACGAACTACTTTCGTTGTAAGATTTTGAAGAAATGGAAGAAACGAAATTGAAAAACAAAAGGCAAAAAAAAAATGACTGCATCACCCTACCAATACATGTCTTCATATCAGTTGCTTTGACGAAACCCTCTCTGCAATCGCATAAGTAGCTGCCGAAGGTATCGGTGCATGTGCCATGTAGAGCATCACAAGCCGGTTCGCCTCTACCTCCGATTCCTTCTCTACACTCGTTTATATCTACAAAGAAAGTATTATTTCACTTTTGATGTTAGCCACTCATTCCTGGTTCAAACAATACTACTGTGAATCTTTCCTCTTACATTCAGCCAAGCTGCCTTAAAATCTTAAAAAACCAACCATCCAATAGCGGTTTCAGCCCACTGAATTATAAGGTTACTCGAAGCACAAGCGCCGTATTGAAGAGTCGAAGAGAATTTAGTAAATTTTTATATAAAATCTGAGCGAAATATTAATACAACATCGTCACTCAAATTTTTCATGCCACTTCAGTTTATTGGTCTCGTTAGGAATGCGTTTTTATGTTCACTCAATAAATTAGACAGAACAGATTCAGATTTCACAGAATAGCTGAAAAGACAAAAATTCGTTCAAAAAGATTTTCGCTGAAATCGTATATTCAGCATGGTGATGACACCGACCTACCATGATTTCTGGTATAAACCAACCTAAACTCTGCAAAATGTATTTTATTCAAAGGTGTTGAAAGCAGAAAACATACGAATATTGAGCTGTAAACAATTTCGATAACTGAGGAGTACGATGCATTTCTTAAATCATAAGTACGTTTCGAGAACTGGGAAAAAAAGACGACGGCTCTGGAATATCAGAACCTCCACTTTGCTCTCTGTATTCAAAAACCTCCTCAAACCGGGGTGAGTTATAAAAAACTTTGTCAAGAAGACTCTTTTAATACTGAATCGCAGCCGGAAAATGCAAAATACGCGTCAACACCTTTTGCATGTCCATTACGTGAGAAAAATTAAATGTTTGCTATAAATAAGGATACCAAGAGGTATAAATATGTAAGAACGTACTATCACAGATGAAAGTTCCATTGATAGTGATGTTGCGGAATCCTGGTAGACATCTGAAACGCTGTGTGAGAAGATATTGGATTGAAAAGAACTATGAAGGATCGTTACGGTGTAATGCAGCCTTACGGGACGAACTACACCAAATTCACAAGCAATGATATAGGTACCAATGGATGCTGGCTAGTTCATTCAATGAAATTCATTAAGATAAGCTAACTAACCACCGCGAAAATATCCTCAGACATTCTGTGCTTGCACTTTCGGGAAATCCCACCAACAATACTACCATTTACTTCGCATATTTATATATCATTTTCTGATGTGCTCTTTATTATGATCTCTTTATCACCAATTAGATCTTCATCACAAAACAGCTCTTTATCACAAATCAGCTCTTTATCAAAAGTTCTGGAAAGGGAAATTTTGGCAAATATGGGGTCATATTTGAAATGTGAGACAAATAGAATGAACCCACAAAACACCCGTACAGCAGCCAATATCAGAACGAAGCTGGATGTGATACAGTTTCTATAGATACAAAGAAAGTGAGGACATACTCGCAACTGTATCCAGGCACGCGATCGAGACATCTGCTCATTAAAGGACATCGCGCACTTCCATCCTCACATTCGTCTATATTCACACACACATCCAGACCTGAAAGTAAATTTTTTTGAAATCTCAGAATAACAGAAAGGAAAAGAGGATTTTAATTTTGATATCACCAACGAACTAGATTGACATCTGACAGGGTTTCAGTAGATTTATTGAATATCTCGGGAGTTCGGTACAATTTTGGCACCCTCTCTCTTTCGAACAAATTAGAATATTCGGAATCCCTTACAGCAAAGAAAACACTGAAGAAACGAAAGATCTACGCATAAGACCATACAAAAATCATGTTCCCAGCCAGAACGATGTACACTCAATAAACAGCCGTGCACATTGTGATGTTTTTTTTTTCGAAACGCTATCGAATTGAATCGAAAAGATCGGAAACCTTTTCAAAAGACCAGCAATTACTTCAGATGAGATCTCAAATAAAGTAAGCAACAAAGGAAGAAACTGCGATAATAAGAACGGAACGGAGAGTGAATGGAAAGAAGTAAATTCATCTGGTTCATTTCTCTACTCAAATGAAATTACGGATGAAATTTCTTGGACTTTAGTAAAATCTGTAGAAAAATCACTTTCAATTGCAAAATTTCGCTTTGCTCTGATGTCTCAGATTATGAGAAGAAATTTAGTGCACAGTTCCCAAAACAGCATTGCTCAAAATCTGATGGATTGATTTCCAGGCGCCGGTCAACAATCAAAAATCGTTCGATGGAAACAGTTCAAAGAGTCGGTTTCTACAAAATTTCATCAAAATGATACCGTACTTAATTCCACTCGACCCCAGCAAAAACACCAGAAATTCCCATCCCAAAGAATATTTCAGAAGATGCGCAGCAGTCTGGAAGGAGACTACCTTGAGGTTTTCGGAAGCCGATTTCGCAGCCGCACTGATAGCTTCCGATGGTGTTAACGCATTTCTGATGTGGCAGAGGACATGCATTGTTCACCTCTATACATTCGTCAATATCTGCAATATTTGTTAGTCTCAAATACACCAATATTTTCACTTGAGAGATATCTTTTCGTTTCGCTTTCAACTAGACAAATCAACTTGAAGCCACAGGAAATTTTTCTTGACATTTTTACGCTTCATTACGTTTGCACTGCATAAATCGCTTGACAACAAAGATATTTTTAGGTTTGTTTTCATGATGAATTGCATCCTTAACCACCGCATTTGGTCATTCAATTGCAATTAAGCCTTAGTCAAACAAACATCATTGCTATATGTTATTCAGACATTTCATGCACAATTAAATCATTGCAAACTTACAAACTAGAGAAGTGAATGAATTTCGCAGTTCAGATACACGATTCTCAACTTAAATAAATAATCTCGCGAATCCGTCTTAATGATACTGCTCCTTTCATGGCTCTACGTCCAAATGAAAGCTAATGCTATGATGGCTCGTTGCCCTCAAATATTCTTTTCAGATTTGACAACGTTTCAGAAATTTTTTGAAAAGGAAGCATTCCAAAAGATGCACTCAGGAAGAATGTACTTGGCACAATCTGGGAGAGCGGCAGATTCAGTTGATTCTTATCAAGCACTTCCGTAGTACATATCAGCACTTACGTCAATAATAGCTCTGTATTCTTCCATTCATCATCTCAATAGCTTTTGCACCCATCACATACGCTTGGTGCGAAAGCGTTCTGGAAGCAGCATTATGCGAACTCTCACCTACGCAATTTCCTTTCACTCCCGATCCTTTATAGCCAGCTTTGCAAACACATTGGTAGCGCATGCGATGGAGGGCTGGCTCACGATCCAAGCATCGCGCATTCGGATCACAATCATTTTCGGTGACACTTCGGCATTCATCAATATCTGTAAATCGCTTATAAATGAGCAATCGGCTACAACCAACATATCTTGTCACGAAGCCGCCGCGTGGACAAATGGACTCAGGTCGTGGCCGGGGAATTCATGGCTTTGATAGTGTATTTCCGTGTGTGATAATACAGTTGGTGAATGGTGCTGTGGTGAATCGTTTGAATAACGATTATGGAATAGTAGAATAATGAATGATGTCAGGGGCATTGTTCACCAAGAAATCATAATAATATGAAGCGATCTGCGGGCCTAAGACCGTGCTGCTCGTTGAAACAACCCAGTTCCTCACAAAGAGCATAAACACTGAATGTGAAGGGTACGCTAGATCCAGTTAAGAGAAACACTGAAAGAGAAAATAAAACAAACGGTGCTGCATATTGCCCCGATCATTCTATTACTTCCTCGAAGTTCTTCTCTCACCCTGATATTGGAACAATATCTGATTGAATGTAATATTTGAAAAATTCATTAAAAATCCTAGGAACTTGTAGCGATGCAGCCATTTCCAAAATACTGCGATATCATTATACATATGACAATCGCATGACACGTCAGAATGCAGTGAACTGTATTGCTTTTGTGTGGTCCAGCGAGCACAGCGATCAGCAACATAGGTATATTTCATCTTTACCTCTGTTAGTTTATGCAGAAAGCTTGAACTATTGATGTTCAGTTTCCATACGAATTCCCTCCAAGGGTTTCTACCACCATGACTCTTTTCAAAAGTTCACTCGAAAAACGAGAAAAAAAGACGTTAGTGTGATGAATGGAATAATGATTCAATGGAGTAATCGAACATACAGCTGTCATAAAGAAGCAGATAACGCATTCGATAACACTTTTAGGTGTATCTAGACGGTTTACTGTGACCGTGAAATTATATGTCGGAACGGCTGCAACTTCGCTATTCTTCATTTGCACTTGCATCGACCATATATTACTAACGATCACAAATATGCATCAACATTCAGCTAAGGAAATATGCCAAAGAAGCTGGCATATGAACGAAAGCACATATCCTGTAGACTCCACTCGCATGCTTCCCCGCCTGCATACGACTAACGCACGTAATGATTGGCCGATACAGCTCACGGTTATGAAATATAAGCATCTCATGATCGCCCGTTAAACTCACTAGGCACAGCAAAAACACAGAAGCTTACTAGTGCATCGTCCGACAGCATTCATTTGATATCCCTCCCTGCAAATACACTCGTAGAACGGTCCCTGGACTTTCCTGCATATGCTCGTTCGATTTCCACAGATTGTACAATTGTTGACTGGTGCCGAGTTTGCATCTAGACAATACCTGTGTGATTTATTGTTCGACTGACCATGCATTCGCCACCTTTGCATTTCATTTGAGTGTTTGGACTTAATCGTTTAAAACTTTCGAATTTTCACTTGCAGCCTATAAAAGTCGACATCCGTTTCTGAGTTTAAGAAATAGGTCGGAAAAGATGGGAGCTGAGACCGCTGCATTCACCGCTCGCAATTCAGATATCGGTGCTGCAAAAATATCGGTTTTGCAAATATTAATAAGGCCGAACAAAGAATGTCTGCGAAAAGTCTCCAAGCGATGAGATTCAATACCTTCGGCAGTTCCATTTAGTTCGGAGACAATCGGAGTGAATGTTGAGTCCAATTTTGTCTGTAAAAAATGGCTGACGAATTTTGATGATATTCTTTCAACTTATCTAAGCGGAAGTGATTATTGATCAGCTTACCGAAACATGGTGCCGACATATTGTGACGATTTGCAAGTGGACGGACAAAACCTTTCTTGCATACACATTGCGCAACACCGTTGTTGTTCACGCACTGTGTGCCGGCCACCAAAGCACATGGGTTGTTCCGTAGACAAGGATCGATCGCTGCAAGAGCGTCGCATTACGGTTTGCAGAGTTATACTTAAGCACCAGATTCATTCATTTAAAACTCTTCCATTCATGAGGCTCTTTGCTCCTTTGAATGCACCCTTTCCGGGAAATTATGACATCTATACACTCTATTTCTTGCTCAGCCTCCTTTCCCAGCCCTCCTCCTACCCGCATCCCTGACCACATTATCTGAGTACTGGCACAATGCGTTCGGATTTTCTCATTAAACTAGAGATTACAGGGGAAAAGTAGTTCCTTTTTAGGTGTGATTGCTGTGTAGTATATCCGTTCCGAACACTTTCCATATTTACGGCTCTTACCCGAGTGTTGCCCCAATGAGTTCGCATCAGCTGTAAATGCCGCTCTATCTTTTTTCTAGTTTGATTCGTTTCTAGTCTGATTCGCTCACTGCTCATACGCAGATTCTGTTGTTCCTTTATGAACAAAGATTCCTCTTCTTTAAATAAGCGCCACCTCATTAATATGTTTATCCCCATCCATCGTCCTTCTCTGTCCCCTGCAATCAAAGTGCAATTTTTTGGATTGCAAGTTATCGGTTGCAAAACTTCCCCTCTCTATAATCTTCCATCGAACAAACGTTCGTTTTGGAAATTTCTGGATGCAGTAAAATCCAAGGCTCACGAACAGAGATTTGTGATACCTCGCTTTCAGCTTATGACATATTTGCTCACCCTTTATCGATCATATTTCAAAATTGAGGCACAAAATATGCTCAAATTCCTCTGGAAATATTTCCAGGATTTCATCTGTTTGATGAGTGATTAAGTTCCGCTTAACAGCCGAGCAGCTCAGTTTCAAACTGAGAAACCAGCCAAAATGGGAACTCATATGAGTCAGAAAACTGCAATAACAGTATTCGAAGCCAGCAGATCATCTAAAGACTAATTGCGTATTAATAAGCCTCTGACCTCAAATCATTTACGAGAAATAGCAACCGGATGAGTGAGTGCCCTCACGAATAAAACCGCCTGGAAATGTTGGAAAGCTATGATCTTTTTAATTAGTTGTGAGCGAACAGGTTTTTTGTGCAGTATTTTAAGGTTCACGTTTCGTGAACACGTGATGAAGACTATGCATCACTTACGGCGGCATATTTTGCCGTCGCCTTCGAACCCGTCGTTGCACTGGCACTTGTAGCTGCCAGGCAGTTCCACGCACGTCGCATGACCAGGCGTTTTATCGCAGTCGTTCAGCTGTGGATTGATGCATTCAGTGATATCTTCACATCTGTTGGAATCGCTCGAGCTAGGTTGGAAACCATCCAGACAATTACACTTATAACTGAAATCGTTTCCACATGAGCTTCTTTGCAGTATTCTCACAATATGCGCGACTAGTGACTATAGCCCCAGAACACGAACGGCTGCGTAGACAAGTGAGCAACCGATCATGTCTGAGCAGTTAGATCGACCAATTTTCCAAATACCCCGAGCACTCTAGTCCAAACCTTTGAAATCTTTTATTCATACATGAAGCTCAATTACCTGTTGTGATTAGAAATAGGAGCAACTTTGGGGATTTGCGAAGATACTGAAACCGAAGAGCTAAAATTGGAGCATAAAATGAAGTTGATCTACCTGATATTCACCGTAGCATAAAAGAATATATCAAACGACCGTCCACTTCTCACCGTGCAATTTTAGTTTCTCAAAAACATTTCAGGTGCTTGGTTAAAAAAAGTTTCATCAAAGCAGTAGCAATTACTCCTCACGGATTTCATTGAATATTTCAGTCTTAAATCAAATATAAAGCGAACTCACGCATCGTTTCTCTCGTTGAGAACACAAGTTGTCGTTGCATTATCACACCATTTGCACCAATATTTTTCATCGGCTGAACAGCAATTTCAATGAATATTTCGCTTCAATATTCAATTTATTGCAATAAAATACTTCGAATTAAAGACTAAGGATCGTGCATATAATCCACCACTCTTTCGCCTTTCTCCATACTGTNTTCTGCATACTGTTTGAAACCCGATGGAAAACGTTTTCTAATTTCATTAGTGACCTCTTTTATAAAATGGAACATAAAATGAAGCATACAACGAAATCACGACAAAATGTGAACAATTCAGCCGGTATTCTCAACTTTGAGATGCGGCTTGTAGGTTCATATGGAAATTGGGAATAATAAATGACATCCTGTGATGAAACGCCCCATTGGGAATGCTAACAGCAGAAATAATAATTGCAGACTAATTAGTGGAATATTGGTCTAACATTTGCATATAAAAACGTTTAGAGTGCTTCATAAGGGAACGTAAATGTGATCATGAAAGAAACAGTGCTTTGTGTTAGTCGTAAAGCTTTGAGATCCACAGAATTATTGTATGTGCGAGGCAAGGCTTGCTTACGCAAACACATTTTGATGCCATCGCCAACGAAGCCCTCCTGGCATGAACACGAGAAGTTTCCCGGAAAGTTGGTGCACACCGCTCTTTCATGACAAGGCTTGCTTGTTAAGCACTCATCGATGTCAACACATGTTCTGCAAACAACACAACGCTTATCAACCAGCTGATTGCCTAAAAATATACGCGAAGTGCTGATTTGATGGTATTTCAACACTAGGATAGGTTACCTGGATTTGTGAGCTGTAGTGATAAAAGGTAATGAGGGCATTTATAAGAGATGACGAGGAGAAAGGAAAAACGATAGGTTGCGAGCAAGTACGTCTATTTTAGATAATACAGGTAGAAAATAATAGAATAAAATTAATAGTGTAACAGNTATAAGAGATGACGAGGAGAAAGGAAGAAAGATATGTTGCGAGCAAGTAGGTCTATTTTAGATAATACAGATAAAAAATAATAAAGTACATAAAGTTTGGTTTTCAAAAGAATTTATTTGTGATGAACAGAATTAGAAGCATACTACCGTGCTTCTGAACACCGAATGAAACACCTATGAAACGAGTGAAACATTCCTCGAATATCCTTAGATCCAAAGCTGCTAAAGAAGTCAGCAATTGGGTAATAACTGCAGAAAATAAAGCGGCATCAAATATGATAGCTGCATTGCAGCAAATGCTTAACTATTTTAAGCACATTACCGCATTTCTGGAATCCGTTTGCTACTACCGAATAGTCATTTGTAGGCTCAGTGTTGTAAAAAAATGCATTTGATAATTTGGAGCGAATAAAAAATTTGCCTCATATCTCCAGGTTTTTTGATGAATCCAGTGATGCATGTGCACACATATGATCCAGGAGTATTAATACATATGGTATTCGCTCCACAAGCATTTCGATTCAAACATTCGTTCGTATCTGAAAAGATGTGAGAGCTCACTATAGAGATGTTTCTAGTTCAAAGAGACCATAGAAACTGAAATCCTGAAAGTCTCACTACGTAAGGCACGTCCTTCTTATATCGACTTATAGTTCTAAATTGTCTTCCAAAATGGGAACAGCGAGCTGAAAAGCGCATCAGAATGCCAATATGATGTGTTCCAATCTCTGCATTTCCACCGAAACTGGAGGATAGTGGCATAGATGTTAACACTGCAACTTCCTATGAAAGTGAAGAGCTACGCAAAGCTCTTTAATCAAAATTTCATCTTTTCTTGCTGTAGAACAAAGAGATCGTTTGCAAATTTCGTAAACGCCTTCCAGTTTTCATTGATTTACAGAAGTGCATCACTGGAACAGAAAAAAATTTCAGTGGGTATTATGAATAGCATTATTGAATGTTACTGGTTCAGTTCCAGTTGTTTGGGACTTGAGAGCACCTATATAAGCGGGAACAGAACAGTGCTGCAGTCTGCATAGAAATCAGACGCACTGAAATATGCAACCGTTCTTATCGATCATCTAAGGAAAGAAAATTCAGCAGAGTGTTCACATGTGAATTTGCTATGTTAGCTACCTTTTACATCTGTATTTGTCAGAATGGCATTCACTGCAATGTGGGAACGAAATGAAACTTTCTAAACAACAATGATCTCGAAAGAAATAAACGTTTCGGCGCAAAAAAAAAGAATTGAACACATATAACTTGGCTCAGCAGCAACAATATTTCTATTGCAAATTTTATGACATTCGAATCAACACGTGCTGCGGATGTGAAGCAAGTGAATTTGTTTCGTATTTATGGAAATGAAAAATGATATATGGATCTGTTGGCGAATGGTCTGAGCAGTAATGTGGGAGAGGCAGAGGCTGTACTCCAATCGGTTTAATTTCTGTAGTGTAATTCTTGCGTCGCACAACCTGTATTGTTGTTGTTAAATGGGGTGATGCATTTCTGTTAATGAATGCTGATTGTTGAATCTGCACGATTTTCTAGACCATTTCAGTTTATTACTGTAAGCCCATACTGTTGCTGCTTCATCGCTATGATGAGGCAAGTGTGTTTTTCCCACTACTCCATTACAAATTTATCAAAGCGGAGCACCAAGCAAAGAGTGCGATATTCTGCAGTGAAGGCTCAGTTTTAATGTGTGCCACAGGCGTTCACCCTTGTCAGCGTTCAGTGAATATCTTATCTTCTGTGGTCTTATGGAGTCTTTTTTCATCATCGATGGTAATTCTGTGGGCAAAAAGCTTGCGCGAGCCTTGCAATTTCTTGAGGCAGTCTAGCATTCGGCAACTCACCTACACATCTCCTCCATTTGTATCCGGCTTGAGGGTCACCTCGCCATCCATTCTTGCACCTGCACACGTATTTCAGGTCGTTGTCATAAATGGGCTCTCGATTTTCACATTCCGCATTCGGCACATCGCATTCGTTCAAATGGTCATCAGCACATTCATCCACATCTTCAAGCTATTCCATTATATACTTGTCCATCACAAGCTCCGAGTGAGACATAAGAACATAAAGCTCGAGGTAATTTCATCGAAGCATTAGTCCTACTCATGGGAAAACCTTTACAGTACGCTCAGTGTGAAGTTACTCATGCCCATGCTGTAGGGGAAGCGAGCAAGGATGAGCTCGACGAATAGGGGACATCTATCCCATTTCTGCGCTTTTCGGAACTGTGATGTATTCGAGGATCTCTTCCTCTTATCGCTCCAGAGAAATCGCCGTTTCGAATTTTTGAAAAATTTTGTAAAACATCAGAGGAAAAGATCTTCAGGGGAAAAGTTCTGCACCCACCACCGAATTTCCTATGATTCCGATTCTCCTTGACTCCACCCGCTCGTCTTTCTGTTCTCTGAAAACCGCAGTTTCCGAAAAATCGGCTCTCGTACAATAGTTTCAAAAATTATATTTCCAAATATTTGCGCATAAGAGCTAGGACATATTACGATCCCGCGTTGTTCTCTGCCTTCCGCACCCCGCTCCTTTTTTCTTCACCCGAACTGAGAGTGAAAATTGGCCGTTAATGTTGAGAATAGGCGAAAGTTGGTCACAACGGGGCAGTTATCTAGATGAAAGATTATTGCAAAACCAGATACTTCCTCGTCAAAATGGTAGCCCACCGAATGCCGCGCAAAATTTCGGCTCGAAGCACTCGGCGGCATATTCTCGTCGAAAACACTTTAGCGACTGTAAAGCTCTCCGAAAATAAAGGAAGTGGAAGTGAATAGTGCATGTCTATGTGCCATTCTGATCAGCCACATCTTCGTCTAGTTTGTTTTGCACAACTTAATATCTTCGGTAAAAAGCGTCACCTTACATTCACCTTCAGTTGGATGACATTGTAAAAGCTTACCGCTGCAAACGAAGCCGTCACCAATGTATCCCAAATTAGGATCGCATTTGGCGCATGAATATCCGTAAACACTATCACCGGTAGCTGGCATGCACTTTGACGCTTTATGGCATCTGTGTTGGCATAGCGAGCACGAGTCGTATCCTCAAAATTAAAATAATTTATATGAGCCACTTCTATATGTCAACAAAATGCTCGACAAGTCGTAAACGAATTCCATTGCAAAGATGTCATTTGTATAATCAGTATCCTCAGCGTCGCAGCAAAACAAATTGAATTCATTCACTTATTCACTGCATTAACACTTATTTGCACATGAAGCGAGACAGAAAAAAGTTACGAAAGTAATGATATGCACCTATCGATTTGTTTTGTGCCGCTTAGTATAAATCTGGATTTGAGATTTCTGTGGAAAATATTTTGCTTCCCATAAGAGTTCGCTTATGGCAAGGAGGTGGTGATCGTTCATGTGTGCGATACGCTTCATTTGATTGGTTTGATTAAAATGCTGATTGTTCAGTAATACATTTGAAAAACGTCTGCGAAAATGTTTCTGAAGTAATCCACCGCCATGGAGAGATTTAAAAAACGGATCAATGAATGAATAATAGCCCAACAAGGAATATGGAAATTCTTGCCTATGCGATCACCGACAACCATAATATGGTGGTAGTTTGTTCGGAATGTTCCTGCGAATTAAGTGAGTGTTATGTGCTTGCGCCGGGATATATAAGCAACCATCAGCTATTTCATATAACACTCTGCCCTCAATATATGACTTCAGGCAATTATGCAAGTAGTAAATCAACTGCACTGACGTTTACAAGAAGCGACGTTAGTTTTTGGGTCGATATGCAGTTTGTGTCCGATCGGGCAGCCACAGAACGCCTTTCTCGACTTGCGATCAATTTGACACTCCTTGCCTTGTCTGCGACACTCGGTCATTAGGCGTGAATGCTTCTTTCGCTCGCACGAAATTGCTGAAATTCACTCTCACTTCCCCTCTTTCCTAAAAACTTAATTTGCACACCTGTTGGCATTTACAAGTTTCTTCCGCCATATATTTGTCCAATTTTGCTTGTTTTAGAATTCTCTTTATTCCATAAACGCATATGTTCCACGGAACATTGGTTTCATCACTAATAACCACAGAATGAACCGCTGCAATGCAATTTGCTGCTGAATTGCTATGGTTTCATCTTTGCTAGTACGTGAGAAAACACTTCAGATACAATAAGCATTCCCGTAATTACCGACCAGTGACGATTTTGTAGGTACTGCTTCTGCGAGAACAAAAATTCAACGGTTTTTAAAAATATTGAAGGGTAATATGAGCAGATTCAGACGAACCACATTTGAAGCCATCGCTTTCAAGGGAATATGCATCGCACTGACACCCCATACCAACATATCGTTCCACATTGTTGCGTTCACCGATGAGTCGCTTTGCTCCTTCTGCACACACCTCACTCCCTGTCGAGTTCGCATACTTATTCCAGCACGCATCTTTGCGCCATATTACCTAAACGATGCGATATATGGGAGGCTGTCACAAATAAATGCTGCACGAAGTCACCTACCTTAGGATGTGTACTGCACACGATGCTTGACGGCTAGTATCCGAACAACAGCTAGAAATCCGCAACACTGCCAGACTGTGTGCAACGTTAACCATATACGATTTTAAAGCATAGGTCATTCAACTTGCGGCCATCGCTTTTCCTACTGCATCCCAAATTGCGGCATAAATCTACATTAAATCCAGAATTTGAGTACACGGCTTATCTCACCTTATTACTTTGTGTTCGTGATGACATGGAAGAATACGCAAACTCTCCAAAATTGCCTCCATATGAACCTAAAAACAGATCGTTCATTACAAACGTATCACTGAGATAACAATGACTCAACAGATATTGCTGCTTTTGACGGTACACTCCACACGTGCAATTAATAAGAGTGCAAACAGAGAATTATCTTTTTCACATTGCTGCATGAGAATGTCATTGAAATGGTGTTCGATAGTGTTCGCCACGAGATGCCCTCAGTTCGCATGAAAGGTGTATAGGAAGGTGCCCATCACTGGATTATACGGTTCGGCTCGTGGACAATGCAAATCTGAAGAGAAACTAGTTAAAAGTAACATAGCAGTGAAGTCAGAATTAAAGAATATGTGAGATTTTATAAGGTTCGTAAAGAGTTGCAGTAATCGGGATTCCTTGAAGGGCCTTTTTGATGGTGTCAATCACTTCATTCTCAAAAATCACTGGTGTCATAGAAGAAACATACCATTCGGTTGAACATTTGCAAATTGGCGCAACGATAAAGTGCAAAAAAGGGATTTACAGAGGCTATGAGGAGGAATTATTATTACACAACAGATAAGTGTTACTTATAAGAAGTTTCAAATGCGAACGCTTCTTTAGAGATGCAATCGCAAAATCACTTTTCATAGCAAAAATGTGAATATCAGCAATCACCCATAATGAAGAACAATTATCTATCATGGTGGTATTCAAAAGCAGAAATATTCCACTAAAGCCTAATAAATCGAATAATAAGTTCTACTTCCTTTTTTATATGACATTTTATTCGCATTCGATAAACTAAAAGGAAAACGATCACATCCGTCTTTGTAAATCGTGAACGAAGAAAAGCTCACCTCTTTATGCGGTCGACGATTCATTCACTTCAAGAATCAACAAATTTCTTCTTCAGATTCGAAATTCACACAGTTCATAGGGAAATTAAATTTCAGTATATAATAAATAACAATTAAAATAGGAAAAAATTTCTTCCTACATACAATGATCAGTAATATTGATTCTATTCTGAAGATCGTTATATTGTTTCAGTACCAAGAAAAATGGAGTAAACAACGACGAATTGTTTTGTTTCTTCAGTTGGTAATTTCCACCTGCAACAGTCCTAGAGGAAACGACTGTAGTCATTATCTACCGATAGAAAATAATATAGCATCGCTCATAAATTGATAGCGATATTGTCGTGCTGTCACTTATTCTAAACGGTTCCCACTGTTCTACATCGAAATAGTTTATAGAGTGGTGTCATCAAGACAAAGTTTTCATAAATGTTTTTAGCCGTGAAGAGCTCATCGGAGCGCTTTGAAAGATGCAACGGCAAACTAGATTACAAACGAAGTGATCCTCGGATGATGTAAGAAAGCGTCGCATTGAGCATACCAACGAGAAAACGTCTTTAAAGAGAAATTTTGACAAATTCATTTGTGGATATGTAATTCGTCTTTATATGTTTTTGATGCGAACGGAAAGCATTTGATGGTATGGGGAAATTCATTAAAAAACTGCACATTCACTTTGATGAGTGTCGTTCGAACGTTACAGCCATCATAAATGAAATAAAATCCTATTTGCATAATCACATAATATCACTGCCACGTTCGAATATCACATAACGAAACAACACAAACTTTAATGTTTCGCTATTAAAGTTTACAATTCGATGCTCAAATAGATCTTATACAATATAGCATTCTACTGTATAACAGCTGTGCTGTGTTTGTGCGTTNGCTGTGCTGTTTGTGCGTATATGCTTGCTGGCCAATTGATTGCTTGCGGAATTGGCATTCAACTAGTCGAGTCACCCTTCTCATTGCCATCTGACCCGAATTTACGCTATACAGGCATCTTCCATACAAATTCATATGCACGCTTCATTCGAACGCATGATATCGGCCGTCCGTTTTCCACATATCTATTTCAAGGTCAAGTCAAGGCCTCGTTAGGTGCCGTCATCATTGATGAACATGTTTTCTTTAAACATTTCTGGCACAATAAAATACTGTGCATGGTTGCATCTCTCTACCANATTTCTGGCACAATAAAATACTGTGCACGGTTGCATCTCTCTACCATTTATTCACATGCCGAATTAACTGTCAATCAACAGCTCGAGCTGCTCCCAATCCTCTTGCGAATGAACTTGCATAATTCAATAAACTCTCTTCCCATGATCGCTGATTTGAACAACAGGGCCATTAAATTAGTTTGTATTGTTTATGAAATACGAAAGAAACGGCCGACTTCACTACTTTTAACCGAATCGCCTTAGTTGCGAATATTTTATCACTAAAAGAATCAATGTTGACGCAGAATGATGCAGAATGATGAACTAGAAACAGAAGTGCTCATCCCCACCCGGCATTGAAAACACTGAAGTGAATCGCCTTTATTAACACGAATGAAGAAAACTGCACTTGCCGACGGGGACATANCATTGAAAACACTGAAGGAATCGCCTTTATTAACACGAATGAAGGAAACTGCACTTGCCGACGAGGACATTTCGGCATCATATCTAAATAACTGCTGTATTCAGAAGACTGCAGTGAATGCTACAAAAGACCTTTAAAGTAGGTTTGACGTTTCAGTGGTTCCTTGTGGAACAGCACTGCCGATTTCATGGATGGATAAAAGGCGTTTACAAAAGATTACATGTTTATCCTGGTTTCGCATTTTATTCGCAAATCATTAGCACATTTTGAAAAAGCTCCCATTTCATCCCTTTTATTACGACCGAGCCATAAGAAATACTTTTTCGTCATAGTAGGCTGGATATGATTGGGCGACGTTTGGGACAGCATTTTTCATTTCACGAGTGGAGCACAAAAGGTTCTTGTGCTGCACTATATATATATATATATATATATATATATATATATATATATATCACTTGATTGATCGGACTGTCGAACGTCGATGACGCTGCCGGTCACAATGCGCTGCCATTAGGGTACTG
>JAARMF010000019.1:37096-63375 GCA_022844705.1 Toxascaris leonina | reverse complement strand
AGCGTCATGAGAAAAAGGGGTATATATTATATCTATATATATATATATATATATATATCGCGGTTCTAGGGAGAGGGGCAGATCCCATCGAGTCGACGAAGAGACTTTCTGTTATATTGATCACTGGGAAGAGGAAAATCCCGGCGGTCAATACAGCCTTTGACCATATATCAATTATGTGTTAGAAAACGCTTCGTGCAGCATATTGAAGCCTTATTTTCCTTCACATTTCAGGGCATAAAATCAAAATCTCCAATGGAATAATCAATCAGATTGCGAGTAAGTAATCGACGATGCGAGCAAGGTTTGTTTGATCGGATACCGCACCGAATTTTTCTTTCATATTCACCTCAAATGGGAAATATTTCAGTGGAAGAACCTGCTTCTTGAGATAAACAACTCACATAAAATCCATGAAGAAAGCCATCAGGAATCCAAAAATTCGTCTTTGTTTTCCCATCTAAGACAACGCCATGCCACTTCCCATAGGTGGCAGATCCGGGCCGAATATCCACCGCGACATCGTATATCATACCCGATACAACGGATACCAATTTGCCCATACCGGGTTGAGTATGCAGACCTCGAAGCACACCGAATTTCGAAAACGAGTGGTTATCCTAAAGAAAGCTGTTTGTAATGCAACCACTTTCAGAATGTATAATATTTTACCCACTTTTAATGGCGGAGACTCAAATTTCTTGATGCATGATAAACCTCTTCTGCCCAAATAAATGCATGGATCTTATGCAAGAAGGAAGCCAGCTGGTTATTTCAACGAATAATACCAATCGTTGCCTCAGGCGGAATGAGAAACGATGTGACGACAAAAGAATCAGCAAACCTGTTTGAAGACTTCGTTGAATCCCAGTTGTGTGGACCATTCCTCGATATTGTAGGATTCAGAAAAGAAACCACGCTCATCAGGAAACACTTTAGGTCTGACAAGCTTCAGATCGGGAATATGCTCGATTGTTTCGATTTCGGGTTTCACTCTTCTCACCACCTCCGGATTCGACATTTCTGCAATTGATGTTTAATCTTCAAAATAATTTGACCTCGCTTCCTTTAGCACAGTATGCTAGAATATGTAATGTTATATACTAGGAGTGTAGACATGAGAGGATGTGTGTTTGGGATAAAACGTTCATATGTTTGAAACAAAACATATTTCTCATTTACGGAGATATTAGTCTGCAAGATTCCACCTCTCCCATAGACCCATAAGCATCGGTAGGATTCGAACTGCTTCACGCTATCCACAAGGCAAATCAACGTTTCGATATCACTCCCTTCTTGAGGTATTGATTCGATTTTGGTTAACTCACTTTCTCAGACCGTAATTATTTTCAGCGTTAATACCGTCGTACTCATCACATCTGCATTCTCACCTGTTAAATGCATTAAACGTTTCCAATTTTCATTGAAGCTCACCACACGCTTTTTATAGTGCTATGAAAAGGGCTTTGTGCTTCGAACATAAATCGTTGATATTAAGGCAAACTTCAGCATGGGAAATTGCATTCAATAAATTAAAGGATTAAACAAGATTTATTTGTAATCGCAGTTGGTAAGATTGAACAAAGGTTAAACGAGAAAAGTTAACAGCGAATTGCGATCCGTTTTAAATTTCCTTGTTTCACTAGAGAATATGCGATCAAAAAACTTCACTGAGGAATAATTAAAGAATTTACAGAATAATTTTCTTTTGTTGCGAATTTTGACAAAAAAATTATCGAAGTTGTTTACGTTTCACAAATTTGTGGGATGTGAGTTGCGGAAGTTGAGTCAATAAACTTTGCTCGTTGTTATTTTTCTTCATTCAGAAAGAATTATTGCAGTGAAATATAACGTTATCAATTCGCAAAAAAAAAAAAAAATAATCCACAATGAATTTAATTTATATTTCTTTAAAGAGGGGATGGAAGGAATCTTATGCAGACGCTAAAGACAATGAAGCTTGCATCGATGATGAATAAAACTTCGTGCGACGGACACAACTATTGATTCGTAACGATGTTTTTGAAGTGAATGCGCCTTTGAGTGACGTTTATTAACGAAATAGAAGAGACCTGTGCTCAAGAGTCAAAGGTGCATTCTTCATTACAGTTACTTCCGAACACAATGGGAAAATTCTACAACCGGTTTATTCTCTCATCTTGATGGTTCGTTGTGTTAACAGCAGAAGGTGCTATAAATTTTTTGAAGAACGAACCTACTTAGAGGGTATCCGGCCACTTTCTTCTTCAATTACCTCAAAGATCAAAGACGTCCATCGGGGGTCTTCTTATGGGCAAATTGCTACTTCAATAGATTGCTAATTAGGGAGAGGAATTGTTTAGGAAAAGAAGTAAATTGCGAGCAAATTTTGTGCAATATTCGGTTGTAAATAAAATATATTACTATGATTAATGCATGCGAATCATCCACCTCACACGCAGTACAGTTCAATTATAAATTAATCGAAAGTTTTTCAGAGAAAATCAATAAAAGAAAATATAATAATTCTACAGTTTCACGAGAAAACTTCACATAAGAGACAAACGCTGACAACACTAACATTACATTTCTGAAGATGGCGGGCTGGTAGAGCAGAATCGTTCAGCAATGTCCTTGAGCACGTCAACAAAACCGATCAACGAACGATAAAAGTTCATCTTCTCACGCTTTTGATGCAATAAACAAACCAAACGTTAGCTTTGATGTTTAGTCGATGTGCCTTATCTCGAAATATCCTAACAAGAGCAACTGCTTCATCCATGAGTCGGGTGAGTTCTGTAGCAAGCCTTAAGTCGAGACTGATTATGCATGTTCTGATGATGCTGCACTGAATTCGCAACATTCGCAACTACACTTCATTCCGCACAATGGTAATTTCGGTGAAGTCACAGGGACATCTAGGTGCAATGTGATATCGGTCTATCGGCGTGTTCAACAATTCCAGCATGCAAACCAAGGAGGCTTAATCATTACTGTATACACCCCTCAGCCCTAGCATGCAGTTGAGTCTAATACCGAGAAGGGAGGAGGAGGGGGGAGAGGGGAGAGGAAAGTGTCCTGTCATTTCGTCATTCTATTCCTCCGTCTATTTATTCTTGTTATTACGTTATGCGAATCTTGCCTTCTTTGCAAAAATAAAAACTCGTCTTTTGGAGAAATATCCGGCAACTAGCAAAGTTCTTGAGATTGGCTTGTTCAAATTTTGAGTGAATCAAGTTAATCATATCATTTATTTTCGTTTAAAAGGAGTAACTCGGGTAACAATTTTCCACATGCATATGAGAATGCAAACAATCGCAACAAATGTCTTTATCAGAGTCTATTTGTTCAATTGCCGCTGTTAATTCTCGAAAAAATGAGGCTGCATATGATATGCGGCACTCTCGAAAATGGCCACTTCGCCTACTGCATTACTGTTTGTTTTGAATCGAAATCGCTGAGCAAAAGCCTTCACCATGTTCTTCCTGTAATAATCCGATTCCCTATCCCGACAATAAAATTCAAATCTCCTTTATCTGACTGTGCTTTTCCGTTCACTTCAAAATCGTTTTATTTTTAAGTGAAATGTGTTGTAGAGGACAGCAATCTTATAATTACGCTGGTGAGTAGCGTAATCTGACCACCTAACACATAGAATAATAGTACAGTCTACATTGATTTTCCATTGTGCGCTCTCTCAGATAACTCTTTGTGGTTTATTTGAAGCATTTCTTCTATTAGCTGAAGAATTAAACATGGATTGAAGGTTTCGTCACCGTTTCTGATGTCAGCTTGAACGACGACAGCCATCGTTTTTCTCTTGCGAGACCGGTGTCGTCTATGCTTTCGATTGAACCAGTGTGTGTTGGCAGTTGCGTACCAAGCTCACGTTGGAAAAGTGGAGCTTTCTGCTCCATGACAGTGTTTATAAATAAAGTTCAAGAGCCTCCAACATGCAAGACATTCCAAGTTTCGAACCTGAAGTTCATTCGCATAAAGAGTACGTTATATGTCACATAATAACGAACCCATTAGCCTATAACTTGATGGCCATTGCCTTTGCATGTGGCGGCCACATGTAAAAGTCGTCGTTGCCCGTTGACTTCAGCATGAAAGAGTTTAGAGATTTCATATGATTCGATGTTTTCTCGTGGCACTTTATTTGCGTTTCTGTCAGTGTGATGTTTTCTTCAACAGCATATTGCTAATCTTTTTACGACGTTTAGCTCGTCCACTCTAAGATGTCTCGTGCCTTCCGGACATAACCATTATATCCCACTGTTCTTCTTTGCAATTAATTGTTAGTTGTCTAGTAATTCTTTTACTTCCCGCTCTCTTTCAGAATGTTCCGTTCCGACATACTGTCTCACGCAATTCCGTTATGTTCATGCGACTCTTTGGGAGCCTTTTGGCTTATGAGGGCAATATCCGCATTTAAAACATCGCTCACGAAGATGAAGAAATTTTTGTGTCCAGGAAGGGGGTCTTCACTTCTCTCGATTTGCATCCTGAAAATCAACGGCAGGGATTTCGTTACGCGAAGGCCCTCGTCGTTAAACATCAGTGAGTCATTCATCCGCAGTAGCCCTCACCTGAGGATCTCGAAGGGAGTAAAGAAACCGATGAGCTCGTAGCAATAAACCAGTCGTTCTGAACTCCAGCATTTGCAGATGTTTTGGAAAATATGCCCACGGGGAAATTAGGGACACCGCGGCTTTAAAGTCTCCACTGCAGCACGCATTCCGCAAGGGATATTCGGTGATCACGAAGCTAATCGGAACTGTGGATAAGATCTGTGCGACATAGGGATCAAAAAAGCTAGCTTTTATACTGCAAGTGGGTCTAGCTAAAGCATAGGATTCGGTAAGCCCCTTTTACTGTCGCAAAAATATGCACGAATTGAACCCGAAAAGAAAGGGATTTTAAATTTTTTCATGTTGTGATGAATGAAGAGGAACAAAAACTCTCGCAAAATTCGGTGCACATGTTGTCACTGGTTCGGTGAACGGTCGACAAGAAGGTATGCTTTGTCTGCGTCGCCAATATCCATTGGTCTATCAACGGAAATGCGGCCTGACTCTTTTTGGTGAAGAGCCTTGTCGAGCAACTGGTGGTGATCACATATACCGTGAACACATTAAGATTCCAAGGTGCTCGAAAAGCTGCGAAACTAGAAGCCTGTTCAATTACAGTCGCACAGAACTTCTAATATCAAACCGTTCGACTCACGAAAGCCATGCGTCGATCACGCAATTAAAAACTTCCTCAATGAGCCGTCAAACTTTGTCGTACAAACGAGTTGACACAGCCTTGCTCGGAGCGAGTTCAGTTCGAAGCTAAGGCTGATGTAAAATGCTAACTGCTCATATTTGTCTGCCAACATAGACCAACAAAAAACTTGAGTGTATTGCGGGGAGTCGCTAACAACTTGTGCAGTCGTAGGAAAGAGCAGACGCTAGAGCACTCATCAGGGTTTGTGGTGCTGCCTCGGCTCCGCTCGGAGCGATGCAATAACCATGTGGAATGGGTTGCTCGTTTCCTCAAACTGACAGGATCGATGAAACAAACGCGTGGAAAAGGCGAAATAAACAGAAAGAGGCGAAAGATGGAGATAATGTAAGGCAGAAAAAGTATGTTGGCTTTTGATGGGTTGTCGATCTGTGAGTAGAAAGGAAGATTAGCTTGAGTTTTCAGCAGCTCCGTATAACGTTAGTATTGTTTCATTGACTGAGATGTAATCAAGCGGAAGTAAAACAGAGGCTTTATTTTGCTTAGGATAGATTGTTCAACATTTCGATGCAATAGGCCAATGGTATTGCGGATGGTTGTTATAATCCAACAAGAAAATCTCTAAAAGTGGTGCGCGTTGGTTCCGCAGCCAGGTGTTAAGTGCTGCGTTGTTGGCCTGCTTGGCAAGAAGAGAAGCATGAGACTCATCACCGTCCTTCAATATTAGCACTCAATAATTTAGTCGGACGTCACAGATGATGGATGTAGTTGTCTCACTCTCTCATCCTTAGTTTGATCCTATTTTTTGATCCCAATACTGTGCATATTAATTCGTCTCAGGTGATGGCTCATAATTGCAGCTGTCGACAGATACTAGAATTTGTCTTATCGAATACCTTTATTCAACATCTTCTTTGTTGAGCAGACAAAACAGTTTTCGCGATGCATCATTTTGTATCACAAAAAAATCGTTATCCCATATGTGTTGGTTCATAAGCAGCTTATTGAGCTTATTTCATACACTGTCGATTCCTCTTATAACCATAAAATATGTGTACGCTGAGGAAATTATGTACACACAAATTTATCGCTGTCAAAATGCGACTGCTACAATGCTTATGAGAGAGAGCGAAGCGTAAAGAAATGCTATAAATCAAAATGTAATCAGCGAATGTACTCGATTGCGTTCATCCTTCAAAACCCATTATCCACCTACCTTCCGCTGCCTATCCGCCTACAAGCTTCAATTGTAGAGGTTGTGTAGCAACTGGATGATCTACCAGAACTGCTCCTTCATATGTCGCATTGTCATTCGAAGATATGAGATTTTATTGTTAAGGGTGATCATCCTTTCAGCGGACCTTACGTCAGTTCCCTCATTCGTGAAGGCATACACCGATGCTAAAATGCGTCATTTTAATGGGCAGTTGAAGAGTGGCAATGAACATTAGCTGAAGTACACTCTCATCGCTATGTGGATGTGTTAATAGGCCACAACGTAGTTCTACCTTCATCACAAGTGTGCTATGTGACGATATGTACGTTGTTGAGGAACGCCTCAGAAAGTAGACGACTGAGGCATTGCGTGCATCACCCGAGATGCTAACGCTCTTTCAACTTCACAAACATTGCCGCTGTCTCGTATAACTTATTTGTAATGGAATCGAGTGCTGCTTGTACTCAATTCCAAAAAAAACAAAACAAGATATAACTATTGAATGTCGGCATATAAGTGCAAAATATTAAAGAATGGGAAATGACAGAGGTCTATAAGAAAAGACGATCTCCTTGGTTTTAATTCATTCTCTCCTCACCAATTTGGCTTCCTGTCAGAAAACTTAGCTGAGGTTCGACAACACATCCATCAGACACCAACTTATTATGAATGCTAACAACTACCCTCCTCGTGTAATGATTATTAGCGATACTGCTTATAAATCATAAGCAATATGTCGTTTCAAATTATGCATCTCTCAGAACATTAAACAACTTCCGCATTTCCGTAGGCGGATATTTGAGCCTTATTATTAATAAAAAAGATCAGTAATCTGCCATATAATCTAAACAACAGATGAAAAATTCTTGTATCAGAATGACAAATGTTTACATAATTCTCCCGCTGTTTACTTTGGCCTGCGCAACTGGGAAATGAACTGTTTCCGCTACTTGGGTATAGTCCCCATAAAATGTCTTTGCTTTCTTCCCTTCACAACATCCATTGTATATGGGGCCTCAGTTCATTCAACCTCATCTTTCCACATATTCACGTTGGGTGACACTAGTTCTTTATCGTACACCTCCCAAGTGTTCGTTTCAAATTCTTCGGCGCCCTTCGGTGTAGCATGCTTATCTATTTAGGTTGTCAACTGTTTAGAAAATATGCAATCTTCATACACTGAGAGGACCTTTTTCCGTTGTGGCATCTTGCAGTATTCCTATAAAGAAGGATGCACTACTTTCCAAATTGAAATTCCACAACTGCATCGCTTCATACACAATCCCGTCGTTGTTCATAAATTGTTCAATAGTGTCTCGATATGAATGCCTCGTTTCTGTTTGTCAGTGTGGACACCATAATCAGGATTCAGCCGCTATATGTCAAAAGTGCGCTCATTCTTCGCTTCCCCAAATGCTGCAGCTGTGTCTGTCCAAATAAATGCCCCTTCAAGCACTCGTAATAACAGCATCGGCATTTAATTGTTTCGTGCATATAGTTGACTTGGTTAGCTTTATACTCTTTTAAAAACGACGTCAGGGCATATAATTCCCTTCGTTCGATTCAAAAATGAATAAATAGATAATACTCTGATTTAAAAGACCTTAAAATCAGAGCTCTATGACGTCAAGTAACTACTCATAGAAGCTTCTGAAAAAACCAAATCACTGCAGAATCATATCCTCATCTTTCTCTCTATTTATGTTATTATCTTTGTGACACACTTTGTGCATAAGCCATAAGCCACATCCTCATGTTCGCGGATGATGCACAACTGTAGCAATTCAAGAGAAGCCCACTAATGAAGAGCAATATATGGAGTTATGCAAAGCTGAGGTCACTACCAGCAGATATGAGCTCCACAGCGAGTATTGATGTCTTACTTAACACGTGAATTTGGAGAACGGCAGTCAAACAACTATCAAAAGTTCGATTAGTATCTAAAACTTGTAGGAAACGAATCCCTTGCGTTTTGCTCAGTGTTTCACTGCAAAAGTCTGCTCTAGAATCCTTCCCTGCCTAGAACCAATATGACCGCTATCATTTGGTAAAAAACAATCATTGAGTAGTCCGATTTCATAAAAAGCGATCACTGCTCGGTCTACGCCAAAGAATAATGAGAGATGAAGCTGTCCCACTTTAGTGCCAAGAAACGTTTTACAGTCCGGGATTGGAGAACGTCATATTTGAATCCCCAAATGCGTTCCTCTTTGCTTGTCGTTGGCCTCTTTTGAACGCCATTTCTTTTTTTGAGAAGAGCCTTTAGCGTTGATATGGCGTTGAATATTTTCGCATATATGGTGAACAAGTGTTGTGATTCTGTGTGCCTAACTGTAGCGAAGGTTAAACAAACAATTGTCTGCCATGTGGGATTAGATGGTCTGTGAAAAGACGCGATATAGTGCGAGAAATAACTTACAATGACTCAGGCAGTGAGTGAAAAAGGGGTCTAATACAACGCTGCTCAATTTTGTGAGAACCTCACCCGGGTAATACATAGAGTTGTATGTTGTACAAACGTTCCAAAAGCAACGAAATTGGGGTATTTTGGAGTAGTTCATGGAACAAAAGAAGATAGCAGGTAGATGCAGAGAGCTCGAAATGCGCTCAGCGAGTTTTCTGCAAACTTCAAGGAGTGACAGTGACGGAAAGACATTCGTGTTGTAAGGCAGCGTAGTGACGGTGCAGAGCAGAGAGGGTTGGATTCGATGAAACAAGCACTTTCAAGACCGAAGGTCTTAAGACTTCCGGTTTCGATACAAGGTCTGATAAAGTGATAAAGACAGATATGCCCTCCTCACATATTTTGTCCCTTTTTAATGCCCATAACAAAGAGTGAATGATTACCAGTAGCGTGGAAGCAGGCAATAATAGTGCTCTTTTCGATGGAGGCAATCCATGCATTCGTGGATATAAGCTTGTCTTCTTCGATTTCAGAGCTGTTCGGAAGGTACATACATAGCGACACATATCAGCTAACAGCGTTAAGCATTCCGCGAGCAACATTCCATATCTACACCCGCGGCTAAATTTTTTCAGGATGTTTTCGTTTCTTTCGATGCTAGTGAGTTGCCTATACCTTTTGACTCAATGTTCAAAAGGCCTTTGATGCTGCGTACGTCAGACCTGTTTGGACATTTACTACAGAAATTAGTGTAGACTAGTCAATAGTAAACTTATTGGAAAGCCAATTGAATAACAGACATATTAGAGTGGTCATTGGAATCTAGATCCCTCTGCGTTTAAGCAAACCGTCTTGTGCCTTTCTTTCGTCGCAGATGGGAAATCTTTCATGCTGTAGAACTCTTTCACAAAACTTCACCTATGAAAGAAAAAAGAACGAGAAGAAAAACGCATTAAGCCTTCAGAGCAGTTTGTAGACATTTTGGTAAGTGGTTTATTTGGCCAAACTAGAAAAAGATTATCTTAATTAGATACGAGGCAGTTAAGTGGTTTTCGAAAACAAACCTCACTTCACTGTGTTGAGATCGGCGATAAAGCAGTCAAAGAGACATTGTTGGCAAGAAATGGAGACCTTCGCTTTTATTTCGATTCAAACGCTGTTTTCGCCTTCATTTAAGCATCACTTGACACATTCCGATAACTTATTTCAATCATAAGAGAGCAACATGCAACGGCATATTACATAACCATTCTAAGCTATCTCACGGCACTCTCGTTCCATCATAAACTGCCTTTAACAGTAATAAGAATTTGGAGTGGCCATACGATCATTCAACGAATAGTCAACTACGGTTTGTAAGTGATTCATGGCAGGATGTGTGAGCGCACAGGTATTGTGAGGCGGAAATATCATCGAATCGATAAGGATGATTTCATGGGTGGAGCAGCTGAGCGCAAAGAATTCAACGGAATTCTCGAGAATTCACGCTGAAGTTTTGCCACAATCTCATAGCACAGACATAAAACATGGAGAAATGATATGTCAGAGGGTGCTGTCCCGTCGCCAAAGCGGAAGCGTTCGACAGACGTCGAATGCATCGAACTAACTTTTTGGCTGCTATCCTTTTTACTTTGCTATGTGGTTTACAAAAATGCGGATTTGTTGCTGGTTATGAAGTAATATTGATGACAGTAAATAATCATAATTAATGATAATAATAATAATAATAATAATAATAATAATAATAATAATAATAATAATAATAATAATAATAATAGTAATAATAATAATAATAATAACAATAGTATTCTTGGTAAATTTTGCCAAAATACACAATTAACCGTTCAGAAATGATTCTACTGGTGGGGGTTTTACGGTAGATCGGCCCTACATCAGAGTGATTGCTAAGTAGCCCTGTGCAGTTCATCAGTGTACTGCTGTAGTTGAGAATATTTCTTATATAGGAATTGCATCAGGTGTATGAGGTGTTGACAGCCTATAATGTTTAGAACACAATGTTGAAATGAAAATGATGCATTTACAAATACTCTTTCGTTAGGCATCCTCCCATCAAACAACACCTCAAATTTCTTATTAACTGAAAAAGGCGAAGTTTGTTCGGAAGTTTGATTACTGTTTCATTGGAGTGACGATTTGTCAGCACAGATGAATTAATGCGATTGAATGCAATCGAAATAATTCAGCCTTATAATTAAATCTTATAAAACTGCTCACTGTGGAAACTAATTTTCCGATGATTTGCTTGAGAATAATACGTGTGAAAAAGTGTCATTTTCACGCGTTTTCAATGCCTCTTCTAATGAATCCACTCTACACACATGCATTCACATTCCTCTCCCTCGTTTTCTTTCTGAGCGTTGCATAACTTCTTGTGAAATTGTTGCTTGTTTTGCTTGCTTCGTTAATATGGAATACAAAATCTCACTTAACTACCACTCAAACTCGACACCATCCAAACACCTTCACGGAAACGTGATGGACATCACACGCTTTTAGTCGAGTTGTCCATTGACTTAATAGCCTCTGCTCATCAACACCTGCAATATTTGGCTGATACATGAGGAACCATCGAGAGTGGGCGGCATTCCAACTACGGCAGAATCTGAGCTTGCTGGTCCAAACAAAACGACAAAATTTTGATCATAAAAATCCTACCATGCCCTTTATCATGAAAATTGCTCTGAGAAATTGTTCCGTCATGGCGAGGTCCTTTTTTATTTATTTTTAGGGAGCAGAGGCTCACTGGGTTAAAGATGGTGCGCATAATACAAGCAAAAGAACTCCTCCGACGTAAGGTTCAAGTTTGTGCTCAGTGAATTATCAGCGGTTCGTTGCCACAACATTGTTTTCAGCATTTATCCACTCTCTCCTTCAAGAAATGAACCACTCGCTCCTTAATTTCACCTTTCTTCTTGATTTCACAAAGTGAAACGAAGGACCCCCCACAGCACATGTTATATTATATGCTCTGCACAGGAGCAAATAGAATGTGCCCTCGTGGTCACTGATTCGCATTTCTCCTATTTCGAGGAAAAAGTCGAACCCCGACAGCAGTATTGGCCATTGGCGACTGCTCGATCGATTTATAATCAGTTCTTCATGTAACATCAGAACATTGCCATCAAATGGTAGCTTTTGTACCTGAAGCCGAAACAGATGGAATGATCTAGATCGAAAGACCAACTTGAATAAACTGATGCTTTCCATAGTGTTGATCTGCAACAGAGCATCACATCACGCAGTTCAGCTTGATGAGCAAATGAATTAGCATGTTTCTTTGTTCTTTCTCCTTGGCAAAAGCCTTGCAAACTTTATGCTTTTAAAGGTTTGGAGGATGCTATACTGCAAATATGCAAACATGCTATATTGATGCTCACTACGCCGACTTCTGTCCTCGTTGACGCAAAAGGAGGAAGTCGAAAAGCATTACCGAAAAAGAGGATGAGTGCTGCTCACTGCCTCCGCAAAGATCTGCACTTGCACTTGCAAGTGAGATGTAACAGAAATTGGTTGTCTCTAAGTTCAAAGATGTGCAGCACCTGTTATATACGTTACAGAGTTGCATAAAAATTTACTTTGCCCAAACATATTCAAGTTATCTCTGAGAAAATGAAATGGCGGCTAATTTTTGCTTAGAATTTTGACTCGTAACTTTCAAAGGTGCCAGCTTGGTGGAATGAGCTGAACCCTCTGACAAGAATCTTCGGAGCTAGTCTTTAAGGGAAAAAATATTCCCAAATTGCTGCGATATTAAATCCAATTGCCCATTCTTTGTCTAACTCTTCTTAATTTTTGCTCACGTATAAATGCCCGTCGACGTTGCTGATTGTTCTATGACGTCGTTTAGCACAGTGCTGGTAATACATTGCTTCTTTCATCGTTCTTCTAACATGTTGAGCAAAATATATTAATCGTACCTTGCAGTGCGTGTGTGCGATAAAAACTTTCTTCCTCTAAGACAACCAGTTATCATCCGCGGCTCTCAAATGTCGGTGATTAAAATTGGATTTAATTGTTGCCTAGGAGGGATGAGGTTCCATGAAATCAAACCAAAGAAATCACACCTCGCCAAGTGGAAAATCTGATGTCTCAATCAACATTATGCATGGCCATGCGTCTATACATCAAAGCATCATTCAAGCATACAATTATTCCATCGCATTACCGCTATTTCTTGTTGCTATATTTTACATTTCATGAGGGTCGAACATGAGTTGTACGGTGATCAATTCGCAGCAGTCGTGGGAAGGTATATGAGAAAAATTGCATCTTCTAGGAAACAACTGGAAAACTTCTATCGTTTCCCCTTCTCCCTTCTTAGTTCTCTGACCGGCGATAGTCTGAGATCTGAAAAGATAGTGGAACACACCGCGTTACAATCGTTTTCAAATCCGAAATCTTTGCCATCTCTATTGAACGGTGAAATTAATGAGCGATCAGTACTACTTCAAATGGTTCGATATATTGAGGCGAACGATTTCTTCAGAGCAATAGATGTGATGTTGAATGCGTATCAAATCCACACAAATGACTTAATGCTTAATGTGCTGAAATGATTTATAACCAAAATATTTTTGTTTGCTTATTTGTTGAAATATCGAATTTTTGATGTCAGCGTATTAGATACTCGCACTTTTCAAATTAGATTACGTAGCCGTCATCTGAAGCTTTTTCGCTGCTGCAGAAAAGAGTCGTGCAAATGCGTTCCCTGAAGAGTCGTTATGTTGGATAAGAGACAATCTGCCGTGTATTGGAGGATTGCATATTCCTAATTTTTCATCTGATATAGAGTCGTTTAATTGTTTGCGAGCATGTAGACGTTAAATTTCTCCTACTGTTCGCCGTCACCTCAGAAAATCGCAGCAACCAAAAGCCATCTAAAGCTGGTGACTGCTCGCTGCAAATTCACAGCTACGTTGGCACCTCTAGTTGATATCAGCTGTAGTGTGAAAGCATTTAAATACCATCTGAAAAGTAGTGAAGCTTCAGCAGTCCTGAAGGAACATACAGAGTGTTTTAGAAGCGAATGGACGTTAGGTATATTCCACTGGAAGCCATTCAACCAGACCCCTACTACCAGCATTCTCCAAGCCAGGCTTGGCCTCTTTTTATGCTTAATACGGTGATATGAACCATTTAGCTTCCTGTTTATCTTCATTACCAATCATTTTCCTTCCTTCGTTTCGCGCTCCGTATATATGCTATTATCATTTGCTATTGTCATGATGTGCGGAGCATTTGAGCGGAAACGAATTGTGAGGATGAGCATGATTAGCACATTTTTTGCGTACCTTACACCGCTTGCTCACTCCGTTTAAAAATACCGTTTGAATGTCAACTTCTAGAAAAATCTTTTTAGCTGCACCTCCTTCGAAAAAGTCACTTTTTTCTCAATTTGCAGTCATATCGAAATCTATCTGAATTGCTTCTTAGTCAAGGTACAGCTTGAAACAGACAAGAGATAATTAGTTCGTTAGCAAGAAATTGTGATTCGTCTTTCCACTTGGGATTTCGTTCATATCAACCAGAAATACTAGTGATCAAAAACCGCATATCTAACAACACGAATTGAGATCTCGCAATCAGCAAAAAGTGCTTTGCGATGATTATCATGAAAGCCGCAATTTTTCCCTCAAATTTGACGAAGCATTTAAAATCTCGCAGAATTTTTCACAACGTATATTTGTCATCTAGTTGCAATCACAAAACGAGTGCGAGAAAAAGCTGTTCAAAGGACACTTTTGTGTGCATTTGTGATATGAAACAAGTAATAGGAGACACAGCTTGATGTGAAGGCGTGGGAAGTGAATCGTTTCGCTCATTCATTTTCTAAGGCTAACAACCCTATGATGCCCAACTTGTGCTCCTTCTTCCTGAGAGGATTTCGCTCATTATTCACTTGGAATGGAGTTTAGAGGTTTGTCTCGATACGTATTTCAATCATGATTACTATAGCCATCACATTAATGAATTGATGAGCAGCT
Source organism: Toxascaris leonina (assembly GCA_022844705.1). NCBI lineage: Eukaryota > Metazoa > Nematoda > Chromadorea > Rhabditida > Ascarididae > Toxascaris > Toxascaris leonina. Next base: position 48,542 of record JAARMF010000019.1, on the reverse strand, counting down.
AGCTATAACATTTCGTCAGTGGAAGTGATTATATGGCTGCATAGTATGATAGACTGTCTATAAATATTTGTAATGGGAACCAACATTCGTGATATGAAGATGCAAGACGACGCTCAAGCATCGCTCATTGTTTAGTTGCTTGGATTTCAGCGAGTGTTAGGTGATGTCGATCTCGAATGGCCTGCACACGCTTCACTCTTCATGAACGTTCTTCTCGAGAGCAACGCCGAGGTATTCATGGACGCAGAAGCAAATTACTCCGATGACATGGAAACACCGTTCCCATGCGCCGGATTGGGTCTTCAGTGCGGTAAGCAACACCTCAACGAAGCGTACAGTACACCATGAGAGCAGTTCTATTGCTTCTCGAGGTTCCCTATTTCCGTTCCCAAATTTTTTGCTGCAGAATGAGATACCGAAAATCCGATGCGACAGAGGAGTCATTTTTAAGTTTCACTCTTTTTTAGGGACAGAAGATTTAAGTGACGAGCGGAAATGTTGGAAAAGTGTATTTGGAAGTCTGACCGATTTGCATATTTGCATCAACGAATCGGGAGATCATTATCCAAAAAATAGAGGACCATCGAGTTATGAGCGGTTGACCAAAGGCGATTTTATAGTTAGACCAGAGGCGTTAGGGCCAATTATGGCATCTACAAACACATGCGAATGCCTGTTGTTGCCGCCGATAAACAGTCGAAAGTTCCGACAAATTTCATGTTTCCAGGGTCTCCCTATATGCCTTATGGATTTTTAAAACAATGGCAGTTGTATATTTGGGAGTCGTATATTTGGGGTTCCTGACGGCATCATCCACCAGGGATAATATTCTATGGATATTTATTTTGTTGATTTCTGAAAACATCACTGTCCTCAGTAAATTGTGAGGAACTCGAAGTATTTTTTCAGAAATAGAGTAAAGTCTGTACAATTGTTGAATGCAATGAAATAAAATGGACATAAATAATCTCAGTTGTTTCACTCAAAATTCACCAATCATTGGCTATCGTTTTTCTGAAGACCTTTATATGTAAATCAGGTTCAGAACCGGAATATTGCGTTATTTCAGCAGAACTTTTAACGTGGCCAAATGTGCTCAACGCAATCATAGCAATTATGCGCTGCATTTTAACGTTGTTTGTTATATTCGTCTCCGTGAGCCGCATCGACCCGAACAACCAAATTCGGCAATTTATACTGAATCTGTTTGCTGCATGTATACCAAGCGATTTATTGCTGGGAGTGAAAGAGGGACTTATGTTAGCCGACCTATACACACCAGTTTTCGAAAACGATTGGTTAAACCGTTTTCGCATTTCTTTTTAATTTTATGACTGATTTGTTCCATTCGAGTGGTAACAGCTAGCAAGGCCATTTCCCCTGTGATATTTCCATTGTGGTGAGACATAAACGATCGTGGGGCCACCTCTGATCCAGATTTGCCATTGGATCAATCAAATTTAACACATCACCAAATACTGTCGATGTGCACAAAATTCCTGCATTTTCACACTCCTAATAGACAATCGTTAATAACGACTAAGTGGATTTCAGTTGAAAAGTGGAAATTCGCTCGGTTTCCTTTTGATCGTGACCGAATGCTTCTTGTCAGTTGCTGTCCGAAAAAAGCCTTGCTTGGTTATTATCACTACAGTGGATGCTTCATTTATGGTACAAGTGCGATGTCAAATCCTGAAAAAAAAATCATCTAAGACACACTCTACCGCACCCTAAAACAGTGACATTGGTGCAATTGGAAGGAACACTACGGGAAGACGGTGCATTTGAACGTGAGATAAGCACTAAAGCTTGGAGCGGTGCATCGTCTCTCAAATTTCGCTATTCGTCCAAGTGCTTCCACCGATCGGCAGTAAATAATAAAAAAATAGGTCCATATTTTAACCAAACGGAATAAGCACTCACATTCGTCACGAACATTTCTTGATACAGGCAGTTGCAACTTTTCATTTGCAGAAGACACAGTGACAAAGTCGTGTGTGCACGTATGTACTCATATGTATGTGACCAAGAGTCCTCTAGTTCCTTTCTAGAGAGCATTTAAACAGAGTTAGGACATTTGGCACATATAGATGAACTAACTCAGTTCGCAATCTTGCAAGGTGATTCGACACCGGAAATAGTTTACAGACACTGAAAGTATCAAAAAAATTTGTGTGCCCTTTAAATGGGCTGGGTGCAGACGCTTTGAAAAAGATTGGGCACACGTGGTCCCAACGGTCGAAATATAAGGATACAATTGAGGCAATATTTTTCGACAACTTACAAATCCGGTTGGTCAGATGGGCGAGAATGCGATAGCACAAACACTAGTGAGCGGAAGTGATTTGGCTGAGGGCTCTTGATGATGCCTCCCGCATGGGATGAATCGTAGACCTTGCTGGCGTGAGGTGAGGTATGCGCGCTCAGTGCTCCTCGCGCAGGGAACTTTTGTGTGCTGAGAATCTCCCGCTAGAGTGGAGAATATTTGCAGATCAGATCCCTCCACGAGTTTAGAGGGTTGGAAAAGGCTTGAATTTATTATAAGATTTTTTTCACATAGTTTGTTCTTCGCGCTGTGTGGTGTTCGTCTGTAGTGGATTTTCATCTCCGAAAGCTGTGAATTTGGTAGATCATTGGGTCCGAATGCGGTTCATTTGATACACTCCCTGAGGCATATTTGGGCCAAAAACAATGATATGCATTGTTTGGCAAGTCAGAGAAATGCCGCAAAGCTTTTGTGGATTGTGGCTTCTGCTGTAAAGAAAGATCCGGAATATGCTCCAATATGGGTACCATATATGCAAAAGAGCTTCTTTGTACCCGTGGAGTTTTTTACGGGACGTGCAATGTTTTCTGTGAGTCAGCATCGATGCCTGTGTTGGTCATCTAACAGCCAAAAATTCAGGCCCCCAAATCTCCGAAACAATTTCAACGTGGTTTGAAAACATCATCAGATTTTTTGCGCATTGCGCTTAGTTTGTTTGGTTGTGGAAGCCAATTATCCAGCATGCAGCGAAGTTGGTACTGTCAGCCTAATGAACGTACTCCTTCGAAGTTTCTGGTCCACCCTTCTCAATATGAGAAAAAGTTATTTCGGTGATTGATTCTGGCCAGGAGAGGTGATCAGCTATTCAGCAAAATGCAACGGATCATGCTGCACGTGGTGCATGTGAAATTTTGGCGATTAATTTTAGCGATTTTGGCAATTTCGGTTATCCAATTTTAGTAGATATTATGCCGTTTAATTGATCTCTAAGAACATTCCACGTTCATCGAAAAAGTTTCTGGACGTTCCGAAAACTTTGTGTATTTTCGGGCAGTGTTCTTCCCTGTAATGATCACTTGCAGCTGACGCCCCTCCTGAGCCTGAAGGAGGGAGGATAGGACGTAGTCGTTCACAAATCACTCATGTAGTAACACAGATTAACGGCCAGGCTTCGTTGATGACGTACTGTGACTACGTCATGCGGTTCCGAATTAGGGTTTCCAGGACGCCGTGCTTTTGTTTACCTCTGTTGGATCCATCGCTGTGTAGCTTGTGGACAAATTGTTTCGCATACACATACAAAACTCCTTCGCGAACTACGCTGTCGAGACAAATTGGTCTGATGTTTTGGTTCCGTGCATGTAGGATTGCTGGAAAATGCTCGATTTCATCGCAGTATAGTTTTTACATGTGCAGTATATCGTTGTTTCTTGAAAAGGGCCTTTTCTTCAATGTGGCTTGCTCGAGCACAATACCTCGAGCAGTTTTTCCATCCTTCTGCAACTATATTGGAAACTTTTATTTAGCTGCGGCAGGTAAGACTCGTTGTAGAAACAATCCCCACACATAGAATAGAAAATCACCGAGAGCTTCCATGAGGCCCTCTGCGGAACAGACCTCGTTTCAAAAACTCGCGCCTCACCCCACCGCGGCAGGGATCTTTAGAAAACAGGAATTCTCGCGGTCCCATGTTTGAGTCATCGTTGCGCAAGGGCAACTGCGACGGCGTTTCCACCAGGGATCCTCAAGGGGAAAGGGGAGGCAGAATGGGCGGCGGTGAATTCCGAACATCAATATATAGTTAGTGTTCGTTTGGTATGCTTGTCCCTCTGTGAAGTGATTTTATATATTCGCTCGGCCATATCTCTGTGTCTTTCTGTTGCGTAGCTTCAACTCGCGGGTAATCAAGGTACAGCTTTGAAATTTGTTGGGCCATACTCCGTGCAATTCAAATTTTCATTCTATAATGGCCAGAAGTAATAGAAAAAACAGCGCTCTCTTTGCAAGTTTTGCCATATTTGTGGTAAGAACAAAAGATCATTTTGCGTTTTGTTGTTTGGTGGTAATGCAACTTGCTGGTCAGATAGGTGCAGCACAAAATCCAGCTCGTGTCAGCTCATCTGGAACGCAAATCCATTTGTTTTCCGCTCAGATGATAGACGATGCCACCCGACCGGCCGTGAACGGTATGAAAATTTTGGAGTGTATCAAAACCTTTATGGGAATGGTGCGTCAAATCTGAACTTAGGATTACTCGGTCAGTACGCCAATTACACCCACCAAATTGTGCAACCGGATCTTCCGCGATTCGCAATTTGAAACCACTTAAGAGTCAGGCAGACAGACGAAAATCCGCACACACATATCAACAAATGGATACTGATGCAAAGACGTTGCCTACACAGAGTGCACGACTGTTCGATAATACACTCTCTAAATAAAAATTTGCAAAAATTATGAGTCCTCCACAGGAAAAGATTCAATATGGCACCTTTTATACAATCGCTCTGAAATGCGCGTTGCAGGTAGGTGCACGTTAAATGCGCACAAATAGCCAAAAAGAACGGGAACCTAATTCCTGTAGCAACTCGAAAATTTCTATTCTCTTTTGCCATCTCCGGCTGTCTGAAATATCTGAGCATCTAGACGGCCTCAACCTCTCCCATCTCATTTAAGATGTTCCATTAATCAGCTTTTTTGCAGGGCGAGTTTAATCCTATATTTCACAGACTACTTCTGCGTCTTGGCTTCTTTTCAATTTCGCATATTATCACTTTTTGTGCTCTCTGAAACTTGCATCATATATCTGCATCCACTTATCTATAGAAACTGGTTTCAAGGAAGGTTAGCGCAATCTTGTCACATTCATTGGAACGAGAAACTAACTGCAGGAAAATAAGGACAGGAAAATTTCGGCATCTCGACGGCAAAGAATACGGATAACAAAGAAGTTGTCCCTAAGGGACTGCTTCAATACAGTATCGGCATTTTCGGTTTCGGTTGATGCCGTGGAGTTGAGACATTATGTGAGGACTAACGAATGTATGGAGTATGCAGAATACTTTCTGAGAAGAGATATGTAGATTTCAGAATCAATAGTACTAGAAGCAGCTATAATAGGGTAGATTAGACGATAAACCATGAGGATGGTCATTGCATATGCAGAGCACATCCTTTCCTACTATTTAGAAGAATCACTATGCCTTCATAATCGCCATCTTTCAACGCTAGTGACCACTCGGACCTACAAAAAGCATCATATTTGAAACAGACATAATTCTGCTTTCTGAATATGACCCAAACACAAAATCGAGGGGATTGGATGCGAAACAAAGCAGAAGTTCTTTTAAATGGCGATTTTTGCAATTTTCCCATTGATCGGCTGGGCCTATCTCGACGGAGTGGCAGAAAATTTGAAAAATTTACTCGATGATGCACTCAGATCTCAGCTGATCCAACCGCTCAAACAAATCTTCTATAAAATATTCGCCTTTTTGACCGAATCAGTGCAAAGTGAAAATCGAATGTGCATGCAAATTTTTAGAGTCTTCAAATGTATTGAAATTCTTCTCAATCTTAGTCTGGACCAGCATGAAAGGTGGTATAGGAAAATGGTGAAAAAAGACAGCAAATATCCGCCAATTTCACGTCTCCAGCTATCGCGATTCTCAACCTTTCCTGGTTTAGACTGCCACAGAGGAGGGAATGCACGACACAGAAGTCGCAACTTTGCCTTGAAAATGGAAATTTGCAAGTGCACATCGAAAACGAGATTGCAGACGACGCATAATTGGAACAGAAGCAGTGGGAAAGGATCAGTACAAAATTACACCACAGCCTCAAGCACAGTCCGTTGGTCTCAGAACAGTCTAGCAGTGACTGTATCCAATAGCATTTAAATTTAGCTGTAGAAGCTCAAACGTACACTGAGGGAGCTTGTGACGATGTTGTTTTTGCTAGTGAACACTGCTTCGCCGCGACGTTCTGTCCCGCATTTGCCGCGAACCGAACTAAGAAAGCACAAGTAGAAACCAAAGAAACTTGGGAAATCGAAACGTTTCCGATCGAGTCATCCATAGTCGAAACCTCATAACACTGATGTGAAGAATAGAGAAATGTGGACGGAGTTGAATTTTAGCTTTACCACGTAAAAAGTGCGCAACTCGATTGTTAGCACCAGTTCATGAAGTGGCGATAGTAATTCGGACCAGACTGCCCTATCTGAGAGGAATACATAATTTAGAAAGCAAACTTTGAATGTAAATGTAAGGTTCAATTCCCTCTCAAGTTGTTGTTGTTTTGTGTTTCTTTTTCAGATGCCTTCACAAAGGCGCAATTGTTGTGAAGGCGCAATATGCACGGTAGTTCGTCGCCAAACGATTTGTTATACTCGTTCCAAGATTTTTAAATTGCATTGGAAATATTCGTTCACCATGCGCCGTGATTTGTTGAATTTCAGAAAAACCTTACTTTTCTATATTGTAATTCATTTTATCGGAACTCTCATTTCCTCACCATTACTACTCAATTCATTATGGATGGCATATACATGGCGATCAATAGTGCCCGAATTTTATTTTACTTCATATTATTTCTTGATTATTCTATTAACCATCGCTACCGCATTACTAACAATCATGGTGAACGCTCTTTTCGTTAGCAGTAGCGCTGTCATTTCGATCATAGTGACTGTAATTGGGGATATTGTAGATCGCCTCGACATTACTATTTCTGCTATAAGTGGAAGCTGAGATATATTGATTGAATGTTAGCAATCGATGAATATTGCTTAGAATACTCATAAACAATATTGAAAATCGACGTTTAGTGCAAAATTTGTGCTCACTTAGAGCGGTTTGGGTGATTCCAACAGTCTGCTAGGTACCGAGGAGAAACAGGCATATATTTTTGCTTTTATTGAGCCATTTACTTATACTCTGCCTGGCTGAATGACCTCTTCGATCAACCTATCCTATGATGCTTCATGACAATTACCAGATTTGGAATAGCGAAATATTAACCGTTCTAAAGCAAAACATGCCAAATCAACTCAGAAATACGAAACCGCCGAATTATGAAGCAATTCATAAAGCCGACCTTGTTGTGTTAGCTCTTTATCTTAGTACATCTTCAGGCGTCATGGTACACTATTCACTACAAAAATGGATTCGATTCAAGCGATGCAACAAAAATACAACGACAACGACTGATATCGCTATTGGCATTCAGTGCACCGGCGCATCTTACGAATATACCAGCCACTGGTCAGTCCACATCCACATATGCGCCAACATGAACAACCTATAGCTAACTTTGGCAAATTATAGTTTTATGTGGGATTTGTGAAGCCTTAATGCTCCATTGTGGTAGTTAGCTGATTCGAAAGGTTCAATTAATAATCGACTGTTTCTGTTACATCGCTGTAATATATAATCCTCCAAGTGGTATATATGGCGGAAGAACGATTCGTGCGAGTTCAGAAGATGATTGGGAATGAGCTGTGCATTTCTCGAAATGCAGTGAGCGTTTTCTTCAGGATACTAAAAAATATTTTTGGTCAGTCACCGACTCGCCTTGCCTTTTTTCCCCTATACCGGCATCTCATTGGACCGTGTTGTAACAAAAGACATAAGGCGGGTATCATAAATGTATGACTGGAAGAATAAACATGAAGGACCTCAAGGCACACACATTCTTCCTGCTCTGTGCATGCTTTAGACGCGGTGAAACAGTTGGCTTATACCATTAATTTCAGTGATCGCTTTTTACATGCTTGAAAGTCAACTTTTCGAAGATCCCAATAAACTTTCCTATGTTCCATCAATAGCTTATGATGCCAGCGTCACCGTTGATCAGGTTGGTGTTTTGGTTGCATTTTTTCTTTTTCTACAGCCTGTTACGCAGATATTTTGTCAACATATGCGCTTGTATATCTGTCTATATGTCTGCTACTGAATTTCTTTGCATAAGGCTGCAAATACAAAATTTCATAGAAGTCCGCCACTTATACAAGTTTCCATTTAAACTATTCATGTCGAACGACACCAATATGCAAAACCGTGTCTATTTTACTCTTGGCTGTCTCGCATTGTACAACCAGGAAAACGAATTTTCCGAGAGTGGACAAGAGTAGGTGGACGCCATCTAAAAATATGAATGCGAAATAAAAATATGTTTTGTTATTTACCGGTAAGTGACGGAACTAATTTGTTCAACAAGCGGCATTATGGAAACGCCTGTCGTGCTGATTCAGGCTTAGCCGCTTATTTGCCCACACGTATTTGTTGGGTGCCAACGAAGCAGACATATAGTGAATGTTTTCTGCTTCATTTCTGTCGTTGCAATGCTTTACATCACTCTACAGCATGTTGAACTCACGGATTATTCGTTGATATGAATTCAATGCGCGCACTTCCGTTTGCAGTTATGAGAGTTAGCAGATTGTGGAGGAGGATATCGTGAGATAATGACGTTCATTTGGAAATTCTTTGTGATCGTAACAGTCTCATCGATTTTCAATGAGTTGTGATCCTTTTCAGTTTCGAACAATTATATTCGCTCTTTGTACAATATTGGCTTTATCCTCCTATAGAAGAGCAACGATTGATATAATTACCGCAAGCATATGCGGTTGCCTTAGTAAACAAGGTGACGTTGCGCCTAATATGCGTTTGGTTACGTCATCAGTGCCAACGGATGCATCTTTACAACCAAGCGAACTACACCGTGTTGTAACCATATCGAAGATCCATCACGACGAAGAAAATTATTATCGTCGATAGAAGGCGATCGCTTTGAAAACGTTTAGTGGAATTTAGGATATTCTCGGGCCTTCCAATAAATACCACAGCCGCCATGAAATGCAATCATTACACGGAATAGGAGCAAGTAGAATGGCGAGTTGACCTTGTGATTAAAAGAAAATGTAGTTAGCCATTGGCGCATAGTACTTATCATCGATGTCATTCGTGCCAAGAAAAATAAACTGTTCGGTGCACTAGAATCTCTCTCAAAAGACACCACAACGCCCACATGAAGCTAGATATTCCAACGGACGATTGGGAAGCAGTTAAGTTGTAGCCTGAGGTGTAGGACTGACTAGTGGTTCTCATGCAGCCACCTGATCTCCTCTATCGAGTTAATCATGCCACGTTTTCCAATGCATTGCAAAGACAAGCATTCCCCTTCAAGTATTATCCGTCCATTCTTTCCGATTCTCAGCACGCTAAGAATCAATGTCGTATCCCTTCCTTTATCATATTCTTTATCCAGCATACTTTCCTGTACGTCAGCAGTCTGCAGTGAGCTCGATGTATGAGATCATCAAACAGTAAGCATATGAAAGAGCTCATAACTCTCACTCTTTTGAGTACTTCCACTGTAATAAACCCGCGGCACAAGTTTTTCCCAGAAAAACAATCTATTCTCCGGGTAATTCACTCGCAACGTTGTTTTCTTCCCATTCCACCTGCTAAAATTCATGCACTCAGCACTCATGCAATCAACTTCATTTTATCAGCGTCTACATTCGAAGGAACTCAACTTCAACGGTCATTTTGGTGACTTCAACAAAGACAGTTAATCGGCATGCCAACCAACATAATAAAACTTGAAGAACTTCCTTAAACGAGCCCAGCAACTGCTCGTTCGAACAAAGAAATGTCTCATACGATCAGCTTCAGTGAGGAAAAGGAAACAGTGGCTAGTGTGAGCGTACCCTAACAAGCGAAAACGTGCTCTACATCCCTCCCCCCTCCCCTCCCCCCACCCTCCCAAATGGTCATTCTACTTCCCCCAGGTTTCAAGCTCAGCGCTTTCTCCTCATATGTTTCCGTCATTTCATCTTGATGGAATAGCGGGAACATATGAGAAGAATCTTCCAACAAAGGAGATATCATACTGCGATAATTTTGTTTTTACACTCTGCTCAACAGCAAGCATGACGTCACTGCAGAGAGGCTACATAACACAAGCTTATTACGATTTTATCATTAATGTTATAAGACCGTGAAAATGATAAAAATAAAACACAATGGCCACAGAGTTTATTCACAAATGGATCAGTGTGGCATAGATGCCCGCATGATACGCATCTTTGCGTTTTGCTCATTTAACTAATAAATTCGGGTTGCTAACGCAGATGACAATAATGTGGCATAATGCTTCAGTATCTCTTCTCACTCCATACCTTCTGAAAACCAACCGGACCAAGCCAGTGAAGAAAAAATGCACTGCTGTAATTTGCCCGCAAATTCTGCACATTTCAATGTCTTCCATAAGCTGTGAGCTGGACAGATCGATATGGAAGAACACTTTTGATGAATATCATGTCTAACAATTCAAGCTATTGGGTATATAAGCAGACAGGCACATGGACATATACCGACATATGCAGACATGCCCAGCAGTCAACTGTTCGGGCAGGTGTACGGCAACACATACGCACGCACGCACATCTGCGCGAACAAATGCTCACAAATGTGCACTAAACTGAAGCATATTAGCTGGATAGCTACAAAAGCTGTGACGATATAAAGAAGCACCTGCATTTCTTGCATAGCCGAGAAAGCTAAGGAAATGAGATGGCGTTTGCTTGCTCACGAACCTTTCTACACGCTTGTTGCATAAGCATTGCATTTACACACAAATTTACGCTCACCTGGAACTGCAACTGCTCTTCAGTTGCAAATCATTGGCAGTGCCACCCACCGAGGCAACATTACCCACGAAACAATTCTTCAAGAAGGCCAAGAGGTGTACTGCCATCATTTATGTCTTAAATGGCGACGGTCGTTTGCAACATCAGCAATCGAGAGATGATTCATGTATGCAATTACACGTTAATCATAGCATATCGTTTAGGACCACGGTAGATAAGTTGCAAGCATTTCTTGTAACATGAACACTTCAAGATGTCATATTCGCTTTTGCTTTCCCTCTTGGCGTGATCACAGACGTCTTTCATTTTCCGTCACATTTTTTTTGGAACTGTTCCCTCATTTCCTCAAGCACCTTTGCAGATTCTTTTATGTTTTATATGTTCTATGTTTCATCTGGTCGGTGTCGGTGAGCGGTTGCTGAGCGGTCGTGTTTCCTGCCGCTCAGCTCGACGTGGTGGAAGGGTCGCGAAAGGACCGTCAGATATGACGGTCGCCTGCGAATATGCAGAATAAGCAGGCG